>CM033644.1:20811669-21086637 GCA_019512145.1 Engystomops pustulosus
ATTTAGTGTAAGATCAGTGTAGGATAGTGAGATCAGTTGAAAGATTAGTGTGAGCTCAGTGTAAGATTAGTGTAGATCAGTGTAAGGATAGAAAAACCAGTAAGATCGGGTAAGGAAGTGTAAGATCCGTGTAAGAATCAGTGTAAGGATAGTGTAAGATCAGTGTAAGATTAGTGTAAGATCAGTGTAAAGATAGTGTAAGATCAGTTTAAGATTAGTGTAAGATCAGTGTAAGGTCAGTGTAAGATCAGTGCAAGATTAGTGTAAGATCAGTGTAAGATTAGTGTAAGATCAGTGTAAGGTCAGTGTAAGATCAGTGCAAGATTAGTGTAAGATCAGTGTAAGGTCAGTGTAAGAAGACGATAACCAACAACAAAGTCATGCTTATAATCAACCTTGTAAAGACTCAGCCCTTTCCGTTTTCTCTCCCCATCTTTCAAAAGTCACAACTTTTTTATTTCTCTATTCATAGAGTTATTTTGTGACAAACAAATTATAGTAACATTCACACTACTGCAAGGCTAGAAAAAGTAAAAGTCTTAGGCTCCTACCACGCTAGCGTTTTTCACGCGCGAGTTCAGCGCGTGCTTTTGACGCGCAGACTTGCATTGCACTTGTCCCATTGTTTTCCAAAGGGTCTTTCTCATTTGCGTTGTTGTTCACGCACCTGCTTGTGTTGTTTTGACGCACGTCAAAATCGCAGCATGCTCTACTTTTGGTTTCCGCACGTTTCACGACCCGAATTCAAGTCTATGGAGACGCATCAAAAAATGCATTGCATCGCAACCATTGCAGTGCAATGCGAGTGAATGGTTTAAAAGGTGGGGTGCTAGGTGACTGAATACTTCCCTGGCTGAGATAGAGCATTTAATTAACAAAAACACGTCAGAACAGTGAAATAGAATAAAAACATGAACACAGTGAACACAGGATCAGTTAAGTGGAAAAACACAGAAAGAACACAGTGCAGAATAGTTACAGATGTCGGCACATTCTAGCTTAGCTTGTCGGGAGATAGCGGGAACGGTGCGAACAAAATAGATGTTGAAGAACAATATATATGTGTTGTAAAGAAACATTGCAGATGTTCTAATTGCAATGTCTCTTCACACCTATATATTGTTTTCAATGCACTGTGTTCTTCACGTGTTTTCACTTAAATGATCCTTGTGTTCACTGTGTTGATTCATTCTTCATGTTCTTCACATCTGCTGAACTGTCGGGAGATAATTACGCGCGGAACAGTGAAGAATAGATGCGATTGCATCACATATGCTAACTTATCAGAAGACATTCTTTTTCACTTAAATAAAAAATTTTATTCCCGACCATTGGTCCTTTGAAAACGTCCCATTGATTAAAAAACGTGTGTGAAAAAACGCAACGAAAGCAAAAAAAACGCGAACAACACGCACGTGAAAACGCACAAAACGATAATGATCCAAGGAAAAATGGAACAAAAAAGGCAGCCAAAAGTCAGTTTTCACGCATTGCAACCTGAAGTGAAATGCAACGCTAGTGTGGAAGGGGACTTACAGGACTGTTTATAAAGTTTCAATGTGGGGTGGAAAATGAAACATACAGGCAGTCAATGGGGTACATACAGATAGGTTTCTGTAGGTTTGTTCTAGTTGCAATTGTATGTAAGTCGGAAACTGTATATTGATAATTTGTAATCCAGCCAGAAAATTTTTTCGGTCTATGTGACAAAGATTTAAAAATGTTGGCTTGTCATAAGAACCAGGACTAAGAATAAAGATTAAAAGGGGTAGGTCTCGTCTCTGCATCAATTCAGTTTCATTACTCTTCCAGATATAACATTTCTTCAATTGGATGTTATTAAAAAACAATTATATGTGTGAAGATAATTTCACATAAAACATAGGCCATATTTCCCCTTAGAACGAGATAGCTTCCGGTTCACGACCACGTCACATTTGGGTAGCAGTGGACAGACATATAACTATGCGCACCTGGGCCTTAACCTCCTAGAATTCAGCGATCTTACAAAGGGACGGCTGTGGACATGTAGTAATCTCAGATATTTCAATACAACACTTTTTGTTATATTTTGTGCAAAATTCCTCCTAGCAGACGTGGCCGTATCAGAGGGAAAAGCCATAGTGTTTCTAGGGACCATATACATACTTATGGAAAATTATCTTCCACCAGGAAACATTTTTTTAATAACCCTAATTGAAGAAAGTTTATAATGGCAAGATTAATCAAACTGAATGTGAATGCCCAGGACGAGAATACCCTTAACTGCAGACGAATTTTGTAAGTGTTCCAGTTTTATTTTTGCTAGCCGGGGCTAAGTGACAATAAATGACCAATATCCAGAACGTTCATTGGTAATAGGGGTCATCTGTAGTTGAGTGTTCTTAAGTCAGGGACTGCCCTGTACCCTTTATATGGGGTGAGTCTGGTTATAGAAATATTAAATTAATTAGCGTTTCTTATATTTTATACAAAATATTTTATTTTAGCATGAGGAAATTTACGTATAACATTTTTTAAAATATTACAGAAGGTTGATGTCATAGAATGGATGCTTTAGGATAAAAGGTTGCTTTAAGTTTCGATTTAAATACAAGCTTATAGCAACCAAATCATCAATTACTCCATTCTTTCAATAGCCCGCATCCTCAGCCATGGTTCCTCATCAATGTAGGCGACAAGAGCCCTCAGTATCACCCTCATGACGCCCTGACAAAATGTCTCAGAGACCTTTTTTACATCCTGGGCACGCGGAGGGGCATCACAGTGGTGGCCCAAACATTGGCACCCCTACCCATTCGTCAGTACGATTTTTTCAAAAATGATGCAATCAGAATTCTGTGGTATTATATCTACATTTAATTGTCGTCAATGGAAAACACAAAAAGAATTGTCAAAAAGCCAAAAATTGTTATATCACATTCAAAACATAAAAAAAGTGGTTGACAAAGTCATTGGCACTGTGAAAAACATGTGATGCTTCTCTATTTTGTGATAACAACACTATAACTTCCTGTTGAATCTAAAAGCGTGTAGTATAATAATGCACACTGCAGCCAATTGGAAAGGGATTAAAAGGTGATCAACCTAGTCTTGTTTCTGTCAGTACCACATTGACCATGGAGAAAGAAAGAAGAACAAAAGAACCGCTTGAGACTTGAGAATACAAATTGTGAGGAAGCATGAGCAATCTAGAGGCTACAAGACATCTCCAAAGACTGAATGTCTGTGTCTATCGAGCACAGTGTCACTCAAGAAACTTGAAAGCCCATGGCACTGTGGATAAACTTGCCTAGATGTGGACGGAAAGAAAAATGACGAGAGATTTCAACGAAAGATGTGTGGATGGTGGATAAGAATCTCGACTAACATCCACAAGTTCAGCTGCCTGTCACTAGTCTATGAGGATTAGTCCCTAGACTAAGGAAGTGGACTCCCTTGACCACGGGGATAAACAACCTTAGCCGCCCCGGGAGCGGAGTCAGGGACCCCTGGGTCTTCGCCAGAGCCCGCGGCAAGCGGAGTCTTGCGCGGCAGCTCGTCACTTAGTCGCTTCCGCCCTCTTCTCTCTTTCTCTTCTTTTTCGGGGTCGCGAACTAGGCCCGCTGAGCGCAGCCAGGTAGAGGACACGGGGACCACAGGAAGGCAGGCCGGACCTCTGAAGAACGGCTCGCAGGGACATTGAATGACGGCTGCAGGGACCTCGAAGGACGGTGGCAGGAACCTTGAAGGACCACATAGGATACTGGACCGCCACAGGATTGCAGGAATAGACCCACAGGAATGCAGGACGCTCACAGGAATGCAGACACCACAGGATGCGACGACCACCACAGGAAGCAGGACGCAGCGCATGCAGGACCCCACAGGATTGCAGAACGCCACAGCGATTGCAGCGGAGCCCAGGAATGCAGGAAGACACAGGAATGCAGGCACGCCCACAGGATTGCAGGACCGATTACACAGGATTGGGACCGCACCGGAGGCCGAATAAAAAAAAAAAAAAAAAAAACGATACCGCTACAGGATCATGCGAACCCCAAGGAATACGGAATCACACAGGAATACAGAACACCACTGCGAAACGGAATCACCACAGAACACGGGAAGCACCACAGAACGCGAGAATCACCACGGACAGAGGACGTATGGAAACGCAACAGGAAGGCTTTCGATCCAGAGAATGACTGAAGATCCGGCAGGGGATTGATGGGAGTCGCCCAGGCATATAGCCGAGCAGAATGCCGAGCAATAGAAGGACACTGGCCCTTAAGGCCTAGGAGAAGTATGAACGCGCCCGTCTAGTGGCAGGGAGCACGCGACTGCTGGAAGGAGCATGCGGCCTACATGCTGGGAGCAAGAGTGCGGCCGAAGCCAGGAGAGGTAAGTGAGAGCGGCGGGAGTGGGGACCGCGGCAAGAAAGCAGGGTACACCCCAATCCGTACGCGCGATCGCGGGTGAACCGGACACTGCCTGCAGTCAAACCATGGCGGAAGTCCTGGAGTTGTTGGGATTGCTTTGATGCTCTGGCACTGGAATGCTTCACCGTGTGGTGGACATCTATTGAAGTCTGAAAGACTAACAAAAAAATTTTGTCAGCATAATGTAGGGACAGTGTGAGAGCTGGGTCTCCTCTAGAGGTCAGGGTATTCCAGAAGGACAACAATCAAAACAACTCTTCAAAAAGCCTAGGAAATGGATGAGAGAAAGCATGATAACTATAAAGTGCCCAGCATGAGTTCCAGACTGAATCCCATAGAACACAAAACCCCCCCCCCAAGCCGCACCCCCATCATATGACGCAACAATCTAGCACATAATTTCTCAACAAATCTCCTCTTTAGCAAGGACCAAACTCCACAAACCAACCATCTCCTACTTAAAAACCCAAACTACAATAAATAACCAAAAAAAGTGTGGAGAGATCTCACAATGAACAGTTGGGAAAGGCGCCTTCAATCTCAGGGACCTGCGAGCAGTTGCCAAAGGAGAATGGTCGAAAATTACCAGCGAGCATTGTAAGAAACTCATTGATGTTACCGGAAGGGGTTGTTTGGAGTATTGTGTCTAAAAGGAGTGTGCTTGGGGGGGGGGGGGGGGGGGGGGGGGGGAGATACCAAGTATAGCTACCGGGTGCCAATACTTTTGTCCCACCCATTTTGAGTTTTGTTGCAAAATGATCAATGATTTGACTTTGTGTCTCTCATTAAACCTGGAAACCAGTTCATGGAACCACCAATGACTGTCTTGCGCAGCAACCCATAAACCACGTAAGAAATGTTGGGAAGTAGCGTGATCCAAGCACCACCAGGGGGGGGGGCGGGGGAGAAAAAAAAAAGGAGAAAGAGAAGAAGGGGGGCGAAAAAGAAAGAAAAGGATCCTTGTGTTCCCTTTTTTTTTTTTTTTGTTCCCCTACGATCTTACTATGGGCGCGGCGTATCTGGCACAGCACGAGCCACACATGAGTTTTTGATCCCCCAACTGTCAGAAACACATATTTTATTTTCTGTTTATAAAATTCATATTTCTCTTTAAAGTTATGCATGAAGCCTGGTGCAGCAATTTATCTTTGGAAACTATGTATCGACAACCTTTAATATTTTGCTTTTTTTATGAGGATCGGACAATTTATGACAGAAAAATTAACTATTACTTTTGGTATAATGGGAAGAAGGCAAGTCTTGTGTCCAAAAACCTTGTCCCGGCCTTATTTGCAAGCCCACTTAAAACCACTAAGGACAATGCTCGACAAGTCCCTACCTTTTTCAGCTCACAGAACAGTGAGACAAAACAGTAATACAAACAGAGAGACAGACTGACAAAAAGTAAAGTCGGGCAAACCTAGTCAAAACCAGACGGCAGAATGGTCCACAATCGGAAGGCAAATTGTTTTGGAATAGCCAAAGGTACAAGCAAAAAGTCAGATCACAGCAAAAGCATAGAATACAGTATACAGATAACAAAGAGATAGAAAGACTGGACTAACAGGCACTGAATGAAGTTCCAAGGGAATTGAAATGTAGGTCCAGACAACACCCAGCAGCTAATTGGTGAACTGTATGTCAATATAACTGGCACTGTGAAGGACCCCCAGCTCAGAGAAGCAGAAAGATAGAATCAAAGGTCAGTGTAAGATCAGTGTAAGGTTAGTGTAAGATCAGTGTAAGATTAGTGTAAGATCAGTGTAAGGATAGTGTAAGATCAGTGCAAGATTAGTGTGAGATCAGTGTAAGATTAGTGTAAGATCAGTGTAAGGATAGTGTAAGATCAGTGTAAGGATAGTGTAAGATCAGTGTAAGATCAGTGTAAGGTCAGTGTAAGATCAGTGTAAGGTTAGTGTAAGATCGATAAGTTAGCAGATGTATGCAAATATCTGCAATCTATTCTTCACTGTTCTTCACATCTGCTAACTTGTCGGGAGATAATATACGCGCGGAACAGTGAAGAATAGATTGCAGATATTTGCATACATCTGCTAACTTATCAGAAGACATTCTTTTTCAATTAAATAACACATTTTATTCCTGAACTATGGTCCCTTTGAAAAATGCTCGAGTCTCCCATTGACTTCAATGGGGCTCATTATTCGAGACGAGCACTCGAGCATCAGGAAAAGTTTGTCTCGAATAACGAGCACCCGAGCATTTTAGTGCACGCTCATCTCTAGTAGTCACCTCAAAGAGTAGGGAAAATACATAAAAGATATAAGAAAGCTGTAGGGGTAGGGGTTATATAGGTGTGAGTCAAAACCAAGAATGTTATGGAATATGATAACGGTCAGGCAAATTTTAATATAGTTGAACGTGTTCATCATGGTCATCATGTAAATACATTTTTTTTTTTTACATTTTTTATTGCCCCTGATCCCTGTCCCCTATACCCCAGCCACTTTCCTACTAAGCTGTTCTATGTAAATTGGAATGTATAAATTGTACTCCATTGATGGTCATCTACTTTATCCTCCATTTGTCTAGTGCTTATCTACGGCACCACATTGCGGAAGTGTGAGTAAAAATAATAAAATGATCCCTCCATCACCCTCTATTATAGCCTATCATGTTCATGCTTGAAGAATTATTTTTTTTACAACTTTAGAAGCACATTTTCTATTGTGGTACATCTTTTGACATGTTAATACATGGAATTTTAGATTAAAACATTCAGTCTTGGGAACAAGATGCATGGGCAAATTCCAATGTGATCCAACTAGCAGTTTGTAAAAACTTAGACTTTGAAAGTGTAAACGAGAAAGTACCCAACTTATGGTGCATATTGGGGCTTGTTTACTTTTTTGGGACCCAACTTATGGTGCATATTGGGGCTTGTTTACTTTTTTGGGATTTTCCGACGTTTTCAGGGATTACATGGCTGTGACAGGTATTTAACAGGGGATTGTGCCGCACGCGATCAGATTTTGGCGCGGCTGCGCTGACTTTAATGCGACAGAAATGGGGGGGGCGGGCTGTCGGAAGATCCAACTGATTTGCACTAAGTGCAGGATTTAACTTTCAAATTGTGTGGCAAGATCAAGCACTTACATACACCTGGAAGAAGAAGGTGAACTCTGTTGGACCTGAGCGGGGAAGTGACACATACAGGATATCGGGCGCACAATCTTAGTGAATCGCACAGTGCATTATTGTCGGACAATGCACTTTATGTGAACTCCTCCATACGGGTAAGTAAATGTGCCCCATTATGTCTAACTATTAGTGAATGTGGGCCATGGTGTTTTATCACATTGACTATAATTCTGAAAAAGGTATACAACCTTAAGAATCTGCTTGGGTCTGGGTCGGTAGCGGCATTTAAAACATTGTGGCTGCACGCACGGTGGCACTGTGGCACTGACATGCTGGCTGCAGTGTACGCCGCCATTTTGGGGAGGGTCATCTCTCCTGAATACATCATCATGGAGCAACACTCCTCCAGAAAATGACATTGGAGCTATATAATTTTGTAATTTTTTAACTCTTGTATAGCTAATACAGACATTCCCATGTATTGTATCTTTGAATTATCTTGGATCCGGATAAAGCGTCTTCCAGACAAGTCCTACACAGCTGATTTCCCCACATGCGGCAGAGTGGGTAAGCTATAACACATCCATTACAAAAACACGTTAATAATAATAATAAAAACATTGCACCCGTGATCATATTAAGTGAAACACAGTTAAAAACACAGTGAGACCAAGATTACAGGATGTTCGGCACCATCTTTACCTTGTTCGGAAGATATGCGGAACTGGTCTAAAACGAAAATAGTCTATGAAGACCAAAAAAAAAACATTGAAGGAACACGAGTTGAGCATGAACATATACACGATGTGCGCAACACATATACACTTGTTAGCACACAATATTCAATCTGCCGAGTGCACTTATACCGCGTGGGCAGCGGCGGGCACGTATACAGAGGGGAGCGGCAGGCACTTAGACTCAACCGGGGCAGGTCGTCATGCCAGGAGACTGGGAGGTCAGAGACATCGGGGAGACTTCGTTGGAAGAAGATGATCGGATCCCGGGAGCGTTATCTCCGCAAGTAAGCAGATGTGCCGACATCTGCAATCTATTCTTCAACTGTGTTTTCACTGTGTTTATCACATAATGATCCTGTGTTCACTGTGTTTCACTGTTTTTATTCTATTCTTCACTGTTCTTCACATCTGCTAACTTGCGGGAGATAATATCCTCCGCGTGAACAGTGAAGTAATAATTGCAGATATTTGCATACCTCTGCCTAACTATCAGAAGACATTTCTTTTTCAATTAAATAACACATTTTATTCCTGAACTATGGTCCCTTTGAAATGCTCGAGTCTCCCCTTGAACTTCAATGGGGCTCATTCTTCGAGACGAGCACTCGCGCATCATGGAAAAGTTTTCTCGAATACGAGCACACCCCCCTAGCACTTTTATTGCACGCTCTCTCTAGGAGTCACCTCAAAGAGTCAGGAAAATACATAAAAGATATAGAAATCCTGTAGGGTAGGGTTATATAGGTGTGAGTCAAACCAAGATGTATGGATATGATAACGGTCAGACGCAAATTTATCATCGTTGAACGTGTTCATCATGGTCTTCATGTAAATACATTTTTTTTTGTACATTTTGGTATTGCCCTTATCCCTGTCCCCTATACCCCCAGCCATTGCCTACTAGCTGGTTCTATGTAAATGAATGTATAATTGTAATCCATTGAGGTCCTCTCTTATCCTCCATTTGTCTAGTGCTTATCTACGGCACCACTGCGATTGTGGAGTAAAATATAAAATGATCCTCCATCACCCTCTATTAATAGCCTATCCATTTCATACTGAAGAATTAAGTTTTTTTTAAACACTTTAGAAAGCACATTTCTTTGTGGTACATCTTTTGACATGTTAATATAACATGGCATTTTAGATTAAACATTCAGTCTATGGAACATATGCATGGGCAAATTCCAATGTGATCCAACTACATTTTGTAAAAACTTAGAGACTTTGAAAGTGTAACGAGAAAGTCCCCAACTTTATGGTGTCATATTGGGTCTTGTTTACTTTTTTGGGATTTTTCCGACGTTTTCATCAGGATTACATGGCTGTGACATGTATGTAAACAGGGGATGTGCGCACGCATCAGATTTTGGCGCGGCTGCGCTGGACTTTAATATGCCGACAGAAATGGGGGTGGCGGGCTGTCGGAGAATCCACTTTTTTGCAACTACGTGCAGGATTTAACTTTCAATTGTGGGCAAGATCAAGCACTTACCTACACCTGGAAGAAGAAGGTGAACTCTTTGGACCTGAGCGGGAAGTGACACATACCGGAATCTCGGCGCACAATCTTAGTGATCGCACAGTGCAATTTGTCGGAACATGCACTGTATGTGAACTCCTCCATACGGGTAATAACTCGTTGCCCCATTATGTCTACTATTAGTGAATGTGGCCATGGTGTTTTTATCCCCTTGACTATAATTCTGAAAAAGGTAATACAACCGTAGAATCTGGCTGGGTTCTTGGTCGGTAGCGGCTTTAACAACATTTGGCGGCACCACGGTGGCACTGTGCCACTGTACATGCTGGCTGCAGTGTACTCCGCCATTTTGGGAGGGTCATCTCTTCCTGACTACATCATCAGGAGCAACACTCCTCCGAAATGACATTGTAGCTATATAAATTTTGTAATTTTTTAACTCTTGTAGTAGCTTAATTACAGACATTCCACATGTATTGTATCTTTGAATTATCTTTGGATCCGGATAACGCGTCTTCCAGACAAGCCTAATTAAGTGTGAGATCAGTGGTATGATAGTGGTAAGATCAGTGTTAGGTATAAGTGTTAAATCAGTGTAGATGTGTAGTTCAGTGTAAGATGTAGAGGTGTTGTGAGTCAGTGTAAGATACAGGTAAGATTAGTGTGAGATCATGTAATAGTGTAGATAGGTACGATAGTGTAAGATCAGTGTAAGTAGTGTAGGATCAGTGTAAGATAGTAACGGAGTGTAAGATCAGTGTAAGATTAGTGTAGATCAGTGTAAGATAGTGTAGATCAGTGCAGATAGTTGAGATCAGTGTAATAGGTATATAAGTGTCGGATGAACTCATGTAAGATTAGTGTAGATCAGTGTAAGGATGAACCAGTAGATGGAAGGATATGTACAGATCAGTGTAAAATTAGTGTAGAATGTAAAGAATAGTGTTAAATTCATTGTAAGCTGTAAGATTAGTGTAAAGATCATTTATGATATGTAAGATCATTGTCGAGTGTAGTATCAGTGAAGATTAGTGTAAGATCAGTGTAAGATAGTAGTCATGTAAGGTAGTTAACAGTGCAAGATTATGTAAGATACAGTGTACGGTCAGTGTAAGAAGATCGCATAAACCAACACAAAGTCATGCTTTAATCAACCTTGGTAAAAGACTCAGCCCTTTCCCGTTTCTCTCCCCATCTTTCAAAAGTCAATACTTTTTTTATTTCTCTATTCCATAGTAGTTTATTTTGTGACAAACAATTTATTAGTAACATTCACACTACTGCAGGCTAATAAAGTAAAAGTTTAGCTCCTACCCGCTAGCGTTTTTCGTTCACGCGCGAGTTCAGCCGTGCTTTTGACGCGCAGACTTGCGTTGCACTCTGTCCCCCTGTTTTCCAAAGGGTCTTTCTCATTTGCGTTTTTTTCACGCACCTGCTTGTGTTGTTTTGACGCACGTCAAAATCGCAGTCATCTCTCTGTTTCGTTTCACGCACGTTTTTCCTCGCCGCATTCAAGTCTATGGAGACGTCAATCAAAATGCATTGCACTCGCAACCATTGCAAGTGCAATGCGAGTGCAATGCGTTTAAAGGATGGGTTGCTAGGTGACTGCATATTCCCTGCTCAGATCGCATTTTAATTCAAAAACACATCAGAACAGTGAAGATAGAAATAAAACTGACCATGAACACAGGATCATTAAGGAAAAACACAGAAAGAACACAGTGCAGATATTACAGATGTTCGGCACATTCTGCTTACTTGTCGGGAGATACGCGCGGAACGTGCGAACAAAATAGCATGTGAAGAACAATATATATGTGTTGTAAAGAACACATTGCAGATGTTTTTCCTCCCCATACATCTGCAATGTCTTCTTCACCATATATTGTTCTTCAATCACTGTGTCTTCACTTTGTTTTCACTTAAATGATCCTGTGTTCACTGTTTTTTCTATTCTTCACTGTTCTTCACATCTGCTAACTTGTCGGGAGATAATACGCGCGGACAGTGAAGAATAGATTGCAGATTTTGCTACATCTGCTAACTTATCAGAAGACATTCTTTTTCACTTAAATAAAACTTTTATTCCCGAACCATGGTCCTTTGAAAACTCCCATTGACTTAAAAAACGTGTGTGAAAACAACGCAACCGAAACTCAAAAAAAACCGAACAACACGCGCGTGAAAAACGCACAAAACGACTAAATGACTCCAAGGAAAATGAACAAAAGCAGCCAAAAGTCAGTTTTCCACGCGATGCCCCTGAGTGAAATGCAACGCTAGTGTGGAAGTGGACCTTACAGGACTGTTTTATAAGTTTCAATGTGGGGTGGATAATGAACCATACAGGCAGTCATGGGTACATACAAGATAGGTTCGAGGTTTTTCTTAGTTGCAATTGTATGTAAGTCGGAAACTGTATTTTGATAATTTGTAATCCATCCAGAAAATTTTTTGGTCTACTGTGACAAAGTATTTAACATGTTGGCTTGTCATAAGAACCAGGACTAAGAATAAAGAAAGGGTAGTCTCCGTCTCTGCATCACATTCAGTTTCATTACATCTTCCATATATAAATTTCTTCAATTGGATGTTATTAAAAACAATTATTTGTGTGAAGATAATTCACATAAAACTAGCCATTTTCCCCTAGAACGAGTAGCTTCCTCTGTTCGACCACGTCACATTGGGTGCAGTGGACAGACAATACTATGGCACCTGCCTAACCCTCCTAGATTCAGCGATCTTTACAAAGGGCGGCTGTGGGACTGTAGTATCTCAGATATTATCATATACAACAACTTTTTTGTTTATTTTTGTGCAAAATTCCTCCAGCAGACGTGGCCGTATCGAGGAAAGCCCATACTGTTTCTAGGAACATATTACTATCTTATGGAAATTATCTTCCACCAGGAAACTTTTTTTAATAACCTCTAATTGAAGAAAGTTTATTAATGGCAGATTAATCAAACGGAATGTGAATGCCCAGATCGAGACTACCCTTTAACTGCAGTACGAATCTTTGTAAGTGTTCCATTTCTACTTTATTGTGCCGGGGCTAAGTACAATACATGATCCAATATCCAAACGTTCATTGTAACTAGGGTCATCTTATGTTAGTTTCTTAGAGTCAGGGACTGCCCTGTACCTTTATATTGGGGTGAGTATGGTTATAGAAATATTAAATTAATTAGGTTTCTTATATTTTTTTACAATATTTTAATTTTAGCATGAGGAAATTTATCTGTATACATTTTTTAGAATATTACCAGAAGGTCTGATGTCATATGAATGGATGCTTTAGGATAAAAGTGCTTAAGTTTCGAATTTAATACATAGCTTATAGCAACCAGATCATCATACTCCATTCTTTCAATAGACCGCATCCTCAGCCCAGGTTCCCTCAATGTCAGGCGACAAGCAAGCCCTCAGTATCACCTCCTGAACGCCTGACAAATGTCTCAGGAGACCTTTTTTACTCCTGAGGCACGCGGAGCATCTCAGTGGTGGCCAAAACTATTGGCACCCCTACCCATTCGTCAGTACTATTTTTTCAAAAACTGATGCAATCAGAATTCTTGGTATTATTCTTCATTTAATTTGTCTTCAATGGAAAACACACAAAAGAATTGTCAAAAAGCCAAAATTTGTTATAATCACATCAGAAACAAAAAAAAGTGGGGTGTACAGAAGTATTGCAACTGTGAAAACATGTGATGCTTCTCTTATTTTGTGATTAACACACTTAAACCTTCCTGTGATCTAACGTGTAGTAATAACTAAGTCACACACTTGCAGCCTTGAAAGGATTAAAAGGTTGACTCATACCTGTCTTGTTTCTTGTGCAGTACCACTTGACCATGGAGAAAAGAAAGAAGAACAAAGAACCGCTTGAGACTTGAGATCAAAATGGTGAGGAAGCATTATCATCTGAGGCTCAAGACCATCTCCAAAGACTGAATGTTCTGTTCTATCGAGGCACAGTTCATCAAGAACTTGAAAGCCCTGGCACTGTGGCTAAACTGCCTAGATGTGGACGGAAAGAAAAATTGACGAGAGATTTCAACGAACAGATTGTGGATGGTGGATAAGAATCTCGACTAACATCCGAACAAGTTCAGACTGCCTGTCACTAGTCCTATGAGGGATTAGTCCCTGTCACTAAGAAGTTGGACTCCTTGACCCACGTGGGATAACACCTTAGCCGCCCCGTGGATCGTGAGTCTAAGGACCCCTGGTCTCGCCAGACGCCCGCGCATAGCGGAGTCTTGCAGCGGGAGCTCGGCATAGTCGCTCAGCTCTTATTTCCTCTTTTCGGCGGTGCGATACTAGGCCCCGTGAGCGGCAGCCAGGTAGGGACACGGGACCCCACGTAGGCAGGCCGGACCTCTGAAGAACGGCTTGCTGACCTCAGGCGCTGCAACACTCTGAATGACGGCTGCAGTGACCTCGAAGGCCTAGAACCTGGCACCGAACCTCACGAGGACCAGGATCTCACCAGGCACGGATTGCGAACCCCGATGCAGACCACAGGAATGCAGACCACCACAGGATGCGACAGACCACCCAGGAATGCAGGACCGCACGCAGACAGCAGGACGCACGGATCACCGACGCCACAGGATTGCAGCGGACGCCCAGGAATGCAGGACCGACACAGGAATGCGTGCACGCCCACGGATTGCAGGCCCCGTCCACAGGTATTGGAGACCGCACCAGGCCAAAAAAAAAAAAAAACGCAGTACCCGCTACAGATCATGAACTCCCAAGTGAATACGGAATCACCACAGTGAATACAGAATCACCACTAGCGAACGGAATCACCACATGGGAACACGGGAACACCACAGGAACCGGATCACCACAGGAACATGAGGCGTATGGAAACGCAATCAGGAAGGCTTTCACTCCAGATAATGACTGAAATCCGGCAGGATTGTCGGGAGTCGCCCAGGTCATATACGAGCCGAAGAATCCGAAGCCAATAGAAGACACCTGGCCCTTAAGGCCTAGGAGAAAGTCTGTAACCGCCCGCCTCTATTGGCAGGAGTCACGCGACCTGCTGGAAGAGCATGCGGCCTACATGCTGGGAGCAAGAGTGCAGGCCGAAGCCAGTGAGAGGTAAGTGAGTAGCGCGGGAGTGGGGCCGCGCAAGAAAGCAGGGTACACCCCAATCCGTACGCGGATCTCGGGTGAACCGGACACTGCCCTGCAGTCAAACCATGGCGGAAGTTCCTGGATTTTGTGGTATTGCTTTGCTGCCTCTTGCGCTGGAATGCTTCACACCGTGTGGTGGACATATTGAGTCTGAACTACACAAAAATTTTGCAGCATAATGTAGGGCGGTGGTGAGAGCGGGTCTCCTCTAGCAGATGTCAGGGTATTAGAAGGACAACAATCAAAACACTCTTCAAAAAGCCTAGGATACGTTGGATTGAGAGAAGCATGAACTATCAAAGGCCCACATGCAGTCAGATGAGTCCCCAGCCTGAATCCCATATAACACCTGTGGAGAGATCTCACATACAGTTTGGAAAAGGCGCCTCAAATCTCAGGGACCCTGGACGTTGCCAAAGGAGAATGGTCTAAAATTCCAGCAGAGCATTGTAAGAAACTCATTGATGTTCCCCGAAGGTTGTTTTGGAGTTATTTTGTCTAAAAGGTTTGTGCTAAACCAAGTATTAGGCTTAGGCTCGGGGGCCAATACTTTTGTCCCACCCATTTTGGAGTTTTGTGCAAAATATCAATGATTTGACTTTTTTTTCTTCATAAACCTGGAAACCAGTTCTGGAACCACCAATGACTGTCTTGCTGCAGCACCCATAAACCACTTAAGATTAATGTTTGGGAATAGCGTGATCCAAGCACCAGCCCTCGAACGAAAATCTTCGAAGAGAATATTCGATCACCAGTGTCCAATTGTATTAATTTTGTTCATTCCCTCTCTACCTCGTCACAGCTCGTCCAACCTGGTTTCCATGTCAAACACTATTTTATTTGTCTGTTTATAAAATTCATATTTCTCTTTTAAAGTTATGCATGACGCCCTGGTGCAGCAAATTTTATCTTTGGAACCTATGTATCGATCAACCTTTATATTTTGCTTTTTTTATGGGATCGGACATTTAATGCAGAAAAAGTAACCTATCTTTTGTTCTGCTGGGAAGATGCGTCTTTTGCTTCCCAAAACCCTGTCCCTGCCTATTTGCAAGCCCTATTAACCACTAATGACAACTGCTCGACATCCCTACCCTTTCAGCTCACAGAACATGAGACAAACAGTATACAAACAAGAGAGACAGACAGGACAAAAAGTAAGTTCGGGCAAACCTAGTCAAACCAAGAAGGCAGAATGGTCACAATCTTGAGCAAATTGTTTTGGAATAGCCAAAGGTACAACGAAAGTCAGAATCAGCAAAGCATAGAATACAGTTACGATAACAAGAGCTAGAAGACTGGACTTAACAGGCACTGAATGAAGTTTCAAGGAATTGAAATGTATGTCCAGACAACCACCCAGCAGCTAATTGGTTAACTGTATGTCAAACTTCCTGCAACCGTGACAGACCCCCAGCTCAGAGAAGCAGCAAGATATGATCATCAGCCTGGTTGTTGTAGTCTGCCAAAAACTCAACTGGCAGAATGGAACTATTTTAGATTTTAAAAAAAAACTAAAAATACACCCCTTATCCTATTAAACGTGTCCGAAAACTCGTCCCTTGATAAGAAAACACCTCTGCTTAAATGTCACCCATATCAACCACTGCTGAATTCACCACTATCTCCATGATTTAAAACAAAAAAACTTACTCGTGCACTAACGCTCACTCGGCCCTGAATTTTGATGACATCATTTCTATAACTAGATTAGCAATATCAGGACTTGGTTTATTGGCACTACAAGTTCCAGAGGACTAGAGGCTGTCAGAATCCAATTGAATTGGTTGGCAGGTGCTGTTGTGGGCCCTACCGAACTGATACTAAAGATTGTTTCCTGGAAATATTCCTCTAATTTATGTTACTAAGGTAAATAAATAGGGGGCGGATTTATCTTGGCTTGGTACTGACTCTTACTGTCCCCTTATGCACACATAGTGGATTGGAATGGAGTCAGGCATTCCTTGGTCAGGTTGTCAGGCAGTTCTACACAGGCAGGATCTGGTGTAGATTTAATGTAGGGCATATGGTGGTGCGCTGATACACTAAAAGACAAAAACTGTACACACCTCTGGAAGGGGGGGAAGGACATCAATAAGTGTCAAGTTCCATCCTTGTGTTGTATCTTGTGGATGAAAAACACTGTAAGACATCATCTCTGTAAGAGGAGCTGTGAACAATTGTTAAAACTTGTATGAGGACCTCCATGCCATAACTACACTAGGAAAGCTGCGCACATCTGCCAGACTGACGACATAATCCCTGAAGACATCATGTGTAGCCGCATGCCATTCCACAATCATCTAAGTCCACTGGTTTTGACTTCACATTGAGAAACAAAGGGCCAAAATAAAAAGAAAACTCTACTTACAACAACTAATATATAACTGGTTATGGTACATACTCGGAAAGTATATGTACTTTGAATTAAGTTTAGAATATGAAACAATAATCGCCAAGGATTTCTTTTCTCAATCGTATTTCCATATGAATTAACTATAAGCAATGTAGTGTCTGTACTTTGATATGTTCTGTGTTTGTTTTGTTGTGTCCTTGGGAGCATTCCTCCAATACCTTCATGCCGATCCGGATTAGATCAGTGGGGATTGACTTCTAGTGTCCAGCATGGTCTGATCACCTGAGTCCAGATTATCCTCAAGTTCGTACAGATATTTTGGACCAAGTTGCTTACAAGGGGTATGTAAAAGGTGACTCGTATAATATAGCACAACAAGCTTTCCTTTATGCTGGGTCGCCCCCCTGAACGCATGAGGGCGGTCGGCATAGCCTGTGTGCCCCATGGTAATTACGCACACTGTCCTCAGATGCACAGCATTATTATAAAAAATGCTGGAGGAACTTGTAAAACTGATGGTAATTCCTTTAATAAAGCATACTATGAGTTGGGGACTACGCCCGTTCCTCTGTGTTCCGTCTCGTACTTCTACCGGATCATGGGAACACAGGGAGTCCTCTGTTACTAACTAAAATGCCTGTCTGTTTTTCATTAGGGTATTCTCCTGCTCCGCCTGGGCATTCCCCTTCAGTTTATAAATCTGCATATAAACCATTCTTCATTCGTTTATTACAAAAATGTTCCCTGTGTGAAGATTATTTTCTCATAATGTATCATGTTTGGTCCCTTAGAACGAGATGGCTTCCTCGGATACGGCCGCGTCTGCTGGAGGATTGCACAAGAAAACAAATTTTTTTGTATATGACAGGTCCGTGATTTACTACAGACGTGACCCAACAGCCGTCCTTTGGTAATTATCGCTGAATCAGAGGTCAGGCAAGACTCTAAGTTCGTGTCTGGCCACCGCTGCCAGGTGTGACGTGTCTTAACCGAGAAAGCCATCTCGTTTCTAAGGACAGAACATGACTACTTTTGAGAATATCTTCACACATTGGAACATTTTTCATACATCCTTGTGAAGAAAGTTTCTAATAAGATTAGTGAAAACTGAATGTGAAGCCCAGGCGGAATACCCCTTAAGTTTTTCCCCGATTCCCAACGGAACAACAGATTCATGTCATTCTTTCCATATATCGGAATTAGTTTTTGTTTCTGTATTTTGTAGCATCTGCCATGTTGCCTCCCTTGACTACAGCTGGATCTGGAATTTTTTTTTGTTGTCTAAACTCCTGCCTGCAAGGGCAATCCTAACCCTACCCCAACCAGGCACGAGTTGGTTGGAGGTGATCTGGACTTATATTATTTGGCAATATGGAGTTGTGAGTCACGCCAATCTGAGTGTGAACCCATCTATGATTTGTCACCTCTGCCATGGATGTCACCTGGGACCCTCTCCCATGGTCGACCCCTCCTCAACCTGCCTGGCATGTTGGGTCTCTTTCCCCATGCTCTTGGAATCTCTCATCATTCCATCGTCTCATGTTTCATTCTGATTTCCTTGTAGAGCTTTAAACAGACCCTGTACGTCGTGGAGAGTATATATGTTTGATTTGTCCTATACTTTCTTGCCAGGTAAGCTGCTGTTTGGAAAATCTTTTTTTTTCTTCTTTAAAAGGCAAAGGCGCATTGCAAGTCTGCTTTTGTTCAAACCAGTTGTTAGAATTTTATCTATAGCTCTATAAGACTATTAAGCCTTCCAAGCCTAGCTGACCTGTTTAAGTTTTCCTTCTCTTATTGCAATTCTTAATCATCTATACAGTTCCCAGGAAAATACTACTTATTTAATTCAAAATTGTATTAACCCTATCAGTGCCAAATCTCACCTCTGAAGGCCCGGATATAGCTATATATTTTGTTGTAGATACTGGGGCTACTGACTGTCTTTTATATTTTCGGAGGCCACTATGAGACCATGAAATTTCAGTCCCTGGTGGCCCAACTCCTATACTAAATAATCGAAACAAATTTTTTTTGCTAAAAGGCTGTTGGCATACGCCTTTTGGTTTTTTTTTGCTGTCTGGATCACCCTCAGGATCAGAGGTGGTATCTTTTTGTTCAACCGATCTATTGCGGCTGTTAAGATTGATATATGTTAATCTACTCCCACAAGAAGGTAATGCAGACAAGGCAGTCATTTGTAGCATAATCTACTGACTTTTTCCTTTGCTGCTGCTTACTTTAAAAAACAACGTATAATCTTTTTTTCCTGGCCATTTCTAGTTACTGGGGAAGGCCAACACGGGGGTGAGTGGTTGGACTTACTAAATGATTTCCAAGAGTCTTGACAACCCCCTGGGGGTTGGTCAAAATACAAAAAAAAAAAATGCTATTCCTGCCTGGCTCCCACTTCCAGGGTCTTATTTTTCTCTGTTAGAGGGCCACCAGAAGTTCCAGGGGTCACAAGACTTCTTCTAGAATTTTCATGTCCTATGCCCAAGGTGGCGATTGGAGCTGGTCAGAAGCTGGTCCGTTGAGTGCTTTAGTTATGCTCAACCATTGGCGCCGAAGACTGGAATCCAGAGTTGAAGCAGGGGTAATACTACTTCTTTTGTGGGCTTTGGGTGATTGTCACATGGGCGCACAACTGGTAGTCAAAGGTGATTCGAGAGTACTTCAACAACAAATCTGTTTAATTTGTGTCTCGGTAACACAACGCAGTTTCGGAATCACGCGATCCTTTTTCAAGTGAGGAGAGACTAACGCAACATATCGGTAACAATGTGTGTCGTAATGAACAAGAAAATAAATAGAAAAAAACAATAAAAGCAACTGACAAAAAAATACATAACAAGTATCAATAGTTAAGCCAACTAAACATTACATAAAAAGTATCACATGGGTTATCAACTAAGTTAATAAAGGAATACGTTTTGATACCGTGTCCAGTAAAATGGAGTAAGCATATAATGAAATGAGGCATAAATATAAATATTATATACAAAATAAATAATTTTTTTAAAATGTAATTGTACCGTATAACCCGTGATAAGCGAGTTTTTCATCACAAAAAAATGTGCGAAAAACTCCCCCCCGGCTATACTCGATAATATACTTACAAAAATACTTAAAAATAATAAACTTATATACTCACCCTCGTGGCCCCAGATGTGCAGCGCTGCTCCCTCCCCGTATCTGCGCCACTTGTCTTCAGTCTTCCCGCGCCGCTTCTTTTTCTCTGCTGGGCGCTGCCATGTATTCCCCATGGAACGCAGTCGGCGCTTCATACTAGGCGCCCGGCCTTGAGAAGCAATGGCGGCATCCATCAGAAGAAAGAACGGGCGCGGAAGCTGAATAACAAGCGGCGTGGAAGCTGAAACATCGGGGGACCTGCGCTGCACATTCGGGGCCACCGAGGGTGAGTATATATTTATTTTTTTTAATGCTGGGGCAAGCTGTTCTGCTACTGGGGCAGGCTGTGTACTACTGGGGGCAAGCTGTATAACTACTTGGGACAAGCTTATACTACTGGGGCAGCTTTATTCTAACTGGTTGCTGCTGTAACTAACTTGGTGCAGGCTGGGCTGGCTGTGTACTAAGGGGGCTGTTTGCTATATCCGGGGGGGGGGGTCTGTGGGCCGAGCGTTTCCCCCATCGCTTATACTTCGAGGGTTCTCGCTTATACTTCTCGGGTCGGGCTTATCTCGAGTATCTAATGGTAAAGAGATACAATAATACTGTAAATATAGTACGTCACTATGTCATCTCATGATATATAAAATTCAGGGTAAAAGAATGTGGATTGGGTAAATAGAATGTCATGTTCATTGATATGTCTATTAATGGACATACCCAAAAAGGCATGCTGTGATTTCATGTCATCTTACTGGGTAGGGGACCTTATAGGTGACATTACGTGCTGAGAAGAGGCATGTGACCATAAAGTTGATCATGGGGATTTGAGTGAGTTTTTTGCATTTTTATTTCCCCCCCCCCCCCCCCACGAGTAAGAAAAAATATTCCAATGCAGTGAAATTGGTGAAACAAATGCATTTGCGGCTGTTTTTTCCTTGGGGCTTGGATTTTACGCTTTCACGTGGCCGCCCCAAGAATGACTGTCTACTTTATTCTTTTGGTCGGTATCTATGGGTGATAGTAAAAAATTAATTTAGGTTTTTTAATGTTTTTCTTCATTTCAAAAAAATGTAAAACTCCCGTTACAAAGACTACTCTTTCATCTTGTGCTATCTTCTGGTGTTAATAACTTTTTCAATCTTCAGTGTACGAGCTTTGTGCGTGGTGTCCGTTTTTTACGTCTTTTGATGACTTTTTAATGCTACCTTTTTGGAGACTATATGGCCTTTTTGAAATCACCTTTTTTATTTTTTCCGATCCGTCCCTCCATCAATCAAATTTCCAGAGCAGCCTCCACGCAATAACTGTGTCCATCAGCTGCCCGAAACTCAATGAAATTTCCAGCAGCAGCCTCCACACAATCAGTCCGCCATTCTCCCTTAGATAACTTTTCCATCGTCAGCCGCTACCAATCAAATTTCCCAGCAGCATTACCCTTAGAGCGTTTCCAGCGTAGCCTTCCACTCTATAAAGGTCCTGCAGCAGCCACTACTCAAGGAAATGACCAGAACCACCTTCCCTCAATAACATGACAAACACATGCCTAATACCCAAGAAGGAGTTTAGCATCTGTCTCTGTTGTATAAAGACAATAAATTCAGTACTTACCTCCTACACTCCTGCTTAGTCTTCTCCCTGTATGTGTCCACACGTGTGATCGGCAGAGCGCATGGCTTTACCCTGTGCTCTGATAATCAGTTTCCTTGCAATTTCCTTTGTCTTAACATGCTTACAATTGTTTATCTTCCCATCATGGACCCGCAGTTTGCAGGGTGGCAGACTACAGGCATCTGCTATCCCGGGACCCATTGGTTTAGAGTCAAGTTAGTTAATTACTCTCTAGCAGTGATTACCCTGCCTGAGTTGTAAGTCCCCAGATTCCCAAATTTTACAATATATATAGCAACATGCCTTCCAAGGAAACCTAGCGGCACTGGGATCTAATCCCGTCTGTTGCTCACCCAATGATACTATGATTATTGCTTTCTTAGCAAATTAGGCACAATGTAGAAACATACACTCAAGGATCGACTTCACACGACTTGAGTTCGTACTGACAATTGACAAATGTACGTGCGATTTTGGAGCTACGTAGGATCCATTTTGTGTACCCACAACACGATAGGATCGTATTATTTCCTCCCATCACAAACCGACAGGCAAAATGAAACGTCACTTGGGAGCCAGGCAGGAAGAAAGATACCTGTTGACATCAGTGCTGCCGCCGGCAGCCCATCCATACATCCCGCATTATCATTGTTTCAAACCCTTGCATTAAATCAGCCCAATTCCCTTCCCTGAATTTGGAATTAAAATATCTTTCTCCAATTGAGTGGCCCTTACGTTAAGGGAATAATCCCCTGGCATTCTCATTTTTTAGCAGTAAAGCTCAGTTTTAAAATCAAGCCTGTTGGCGGAGAATGAGTATGAATTTCCTCACAAGAGCTGGAAACAGCCAGACGGAAATATCCAGATCTTTTATTTATTTTACTCACTAAATGTGGTTTTGTCTGCCAACAATGGACATCAAAACTAGTGAAACAGAGACTCACAATGGTGGAGATGTAGCCAGGCTGAGTAGAGGTATCCTCAGGCTTCCAGCTGGAGGTTTACACAATCCTGATCATTTCTTCAGCTTAGGAATCCATCCCCCAGGAGCCAGAGAACAATGGCACCCGAACAGAGGAATTTGGGTCATTTTTAGGCCTTAGAATTAAAATAAATTTGCTGACACACTTTTTTGGTTAAACATTTTACATGGACAACATTTGAAGCCATTTGATGAGTTCCTGTTTGACCTCATTGTCATGTGTGCCCCGTTCTTGCCAAGAATAGACCAGCTTGCCCCCAGTTTCCAAACCGGCTTAGAAACAAAAAGATCCTTGTTGTACAATTCAGAATGAGAATTAGCAGTTTTTTAAAAAAATTGCGGCATAATGATATATGACTCCTATGGTTCCTTCCTTGGCGATCAAATAGTGTCATAAAGCAAACACCATTCCAGTCTGACTCAGTTGGTAGCACAATTTATTGGTGGCTAGGAGCTTTAGGAGGTGGTTCATCCTTTACAAATATCCAGTCAATGTATTACACAATTATTAATATAGTCATAGTTAAGGGCCTAGTAGAGAATTTTGGAATTCAAGTTCCGTCCTTGATGGCCATGTGCAGTACTTATGATACACCCATCATCGATACATCTATAATTGATCCTGTAAATTATTTACGGATATGTTCTCACTTCTATAAATTTTTTCTATTATCTAGATTAATGTGAAAAACCACACGCTATCTTTAGAGTGGTCACTGTTCTGCAGAGTATGGTGCCGTATCGGGTTGTCCCTTCTCTTGTGAAGGGACCAGAAGCGGGTCCCATGAATGGCCCCCAGTCATTTTTCTGTGAGCACAATCTGCAATCCAACTCCCGTTGCTGTGCAGAATGCCATCATTAGTAGAATCCCCGGTATCAGCATCCATATATATGAATTACATAATTCCTTGACGCCACTTTTCAGAATGTTTTGAAGTATTTACCCAGTAACTTCCTTTTACACTGGGGATACAACAGACGCATAGTAGAACACTTTAGACTTATTTTATTTAATTATATTTGGGCGACTGCAAAAACAAAAACCTAAAAACACTATTTTAAATTACAGTTAGATTGTGAAGATTAATGGAAAATTTTGACCATAATAGATGCTTTCCTCCCCCCAGCCCTTCTGAAAGTGTCCCGGATGTCCCTGAAGGACAAACGCGTTGCTAGCGAGTCACCTACCTGAGCTCAAGTTTACTATTATTTATAAGGGGGATATGATTGTATTTGCCTTATTATGTTTTAAATAATGGCCTGTGGGGGTGCTGGTGGGGGACCCTTACTTCCCTTATACTCAGCATTTTGCCAAAGGAACACCCATTGAAACACCCTGTATTTAACCATGTGCTGGGTCGCTTCTATTAATCTTTACATTTTTTGTATATCTTTTATTCTTTGATATTAAATTTCTTTAAGCCTGGATAAGAAGAGAAGAGGAGTGTCATGTACGACCCTGATAATGTCAAAGTGAGTGCGGAGTGGTGTTTAGAATTAATTATGGAAGCCCCTCCCATCCCGTCTCCCTCTCCGCCTACATGTAAAATCCAAGTCATTGTACAGCGTTACCCTGATGTTGTTTCTTTGCCAGAATGTTAGTTTGGCATTATTAAACTTTCTGTGCTGATAGTAATAACATTTTACGTTTCGTTTTTTTTTTTTCTTCTTTCTTCCTTCCCTCCCGGTTTCCCATGAAATTTAATATTATTAAATCCATAAAAAGATTTTTTGATGATCGACAACCCATAATTAGAAATCTGACTCTTTTTTTTTATATCTCTATTCATTTTTCTTGCGTCTGAAATATACGGGCTGGTGTGAATTACTAATTAGTCGGCGCGGAGGAAGAAGGAGGGGTGTCGTGTACTGTCTGGTCATGTGGGATGTCATGGCGTTAATTAACCTCCAGAGGCGAGCCACAACAATATTTATATGAGCAAACCAGGACAAAGCAGAGATTACACAATAAGAGGTTCTCAAGGGCTGTAAGGATGAAGTTACAAAATTGTCCTTCCTAACAGGCAGCTTCACAAACTGCTCAGACCTTTTTTTACTGTTTACTCCCGTTATTTATTGGCTGCGTGTTTTTACAGCTTCTCCGCCTAAGCTGGCATCTGGAGGTTGTCAAAATGCCACCGGGAGGATTCATCTTGAGAGCTTGCTCTAAATACATTTAGTGCTCAATCCTTAAGAAAAGACTAGATTAGAAGTATATATTATAGATATCATGGAATCCTTGTTCCATTAACCCAATGACACTAGCGGGGAACCTTTTCTCTTAGATGGTTTGGATTGGAAATTAAGGCTATCACAAGCACACCAAATCCGGATGTACATGGTTCTATGATAACAATCATAAACCTAAATAACTGTGATAAATAAATTTCTGTAAGTTATGGTCCATTTTATGGGTAACCTCACGTGTAGAAGCACAAGAAGTGTAATCGGAGAACAAAAACAGAAAACGGACAATACTGTGAGCTCTTATTCTGACCCACCAATCTCTTCGTTCCCCTATAACAAAGTACGAATCACAAAAAGTAAATATCCTTAAGAAGACCCAAAATAGGTTACCGTACACATGATCAAGTCCAAATGTATGTTTCTAGCAAGAACCTGTTTCATGTTATCTCAGAGCCCCTAACCCCAATGTCCAATAAACCGAAAAACAGGAGCAGGTTAGTTGTGTGAAAATATTTCATAAACTGGAATCTAACAAATAAATATTCATACTGCAGGAAAAAGACTGAGGTGGTGCTACGCATTCCAAACAGCATAGACAGCTAATTGTTTCACACTGCATAAGTGTTCAGAATCAGCGTCTTCTTCATCTTCATACCACAGATACCAACATGTATGTTTACATACAAATTGCATACAGACTTACCCTCACCGCCACTTTATTAGTAACAAAGCACCTGTCAAGACTGCAACTGCTCGTTAACACTTATTTCTAATCCAGCCAATCACCTGGCGGCAACTCGTGCATTTGGGCATGTCGACATGGTCCCGACAAAATCTCCTGCAGTGCAGTGGCTAACAGAGAACAGGGCCCCATAAGCAATTTTTGCATGGGGCCCCCTTAAAATATATCATACATACAAACACACGTTTACACAATCACTACATTTACACACTAAATACACAAAAAAACATTCTACCTCACTTTATACAATCGTCACATACATACGTTCACCATATGCACACACTTATGTACTCATAATACATTTATACACTAATCCATACAAGTATATACAATCCCGTACATAAATACAGTATATATACACAAAGTTTGCAATGCAGACTGTTATATTACGCACATACTGTTAATATATATGGTATATACACACATTTCAATAATGCAGCCTATACACACACCCATATACACACCAAACAACATCACACAACACCCACCCAACCATATAAAGCACACACCATATAAAACACAACACCATACACCAACCATTATACACACAACCATATACACACACACACACACCATACTATACACACACAACCACACCAATACACACAACACACCATATACCCACACACAACAATCGCCCAACCCACCAGCATAATATACACACATCAGCTATTATACACCACACAGCAATACGCACACACAGCATCCACCACACACAGCATACACAACCCCGCATATTACACACACACACGATACACACACACAGCTACACACACACATCATACACACACAAAACCATACACACCAGCATATGACACTCACCCATCATATACCCCCACACACACATATACTCAACACACCAGCATATACACACGTATAGCATACAATCATTAACTATGCTACCTATTTAGGTGACTTACAT
Organism: Engystomops pustulosus; assembly: GCA_019512145.1. NCBI lineage: Eukaryota > Metazoa > Chordata > Amphibia > Anura > Leptodactylidae > Engystomops > Engystomops pustulosus. Next base: position 20,838,502 of record CM033644.1, read on the forward strand.
TTCTTGCCGACAGGTGATGTGTAGTGGGGTGGGTCAGTTTCGGCATTCCTCGAGCCCTAGGACGTGTGCCCGGCCGGGATCCAATGCGTCCACGGCAAACCACATGCCGGCGGGGAAGCAGTGTGGAGGAATAGCGGGGCCGCGGGAACGGTGCCAGATGGGGTGTCCGTGGGAGCCCATTGGAGGCAGTGATCCGTGGGATGCAGCCTGATGCCGGTGGGCGCTCCCGACCAGTGTGCCGTCTGTGCGGCTGCTGGAAAGTGGCCGGCCGGGCGCGTGGGAGATTTTCATTCCGCCGCAGCCACGGTAGCATTTGCCAGCCCGTGCCCTTAGACGAGGGCTATACAAAACCGCCGGGCGGCGGGAGTTTCTATGCCAGCCGCATCCACGTGGCAGTGTGCCAGCCGCGTGCCCTTTATAACGAGGCTAACCGGCCGGGGCGGCTGTGAGTACGGTATTGCAGGGCGGGGCGAGCAGTGTGAGGGCGATGGGCATCTGCTGACCAGGGTACCGGCCAGGCACCACTGAAGCAGTGTGGAGTACCGTGTGCAGCTCCCGACCATTGTGCCGGCTGGGCGTCCGCTAGAGCATCCTGGCCGGCCAGGCAAGGCCGCGGGGGCATTGAGAGGACCGTAGGGAAGCTCCCGGACCAGTGTGCCGGCCGGGCGGTCGCGGGAACCAAGGTATCGGCCGGGCGCCCACTGCGGCCACTGCCCGGGCGGCCACTGCCCTCGGGCATGCCTGCCATGCACCCGCGTAGCGCGTGATAACGGTCAGGCTTTAACCGGCCGTGCAGCCGTGGAGCAGCATAGCGTGCTGCCGCGAGCAGCGGGCAAGTGTTCTATGGGTCAGAAACTCTTGGCGGGCGTGATAACGAGGGGGGCGGGCCTGGGTTGATCTTTACCTTAGGCAACCGTATAGCAGGGCCCTGGCGGCGTTCAGAGACCGGTAATGGAAATGCACGCAGTCTGCAGACATGGTGATTGTGCCACTCTCCCGGCCCCTCTAAGCTCACTGGCCCCGTCACCGCTACGGCTGCTACGGTGGTATTCCCCGCCACTTCCTGCAGTTCAAGCCGCGCCCCGTATTGGAAGAAAGGTGATTTGAGTACCTTGCACTGTGCATGTTGTTGGTGCAAGGTCAGTGTAAGATCAGTGTAAGGTTAGTGTAAGATCAGTGTAAGATTAGTGTAAGATCAGTGTAAGGATAGTGTAAGATCAGTGCAAGATTAGTGTGAGATCAGTGTAAGATTAGTGTAAGATCAGTGTAAGGATAGTGTAAGATCAGTGTAAGGATAGTGTAAGATCAGTGTAAGATCAGTGTAAGGTCAGTGTAAGATCAGTGTAAGGTTAGTGTAAGATCCAAACAAAATAGCATGTGAAGAACAATATATATGTGTGTGAAGAACACATTGCAGATGTATTTAAACATATATATTGTTCTTCACACACATATATATTGTTCTTCACATGCTATTTTGTTTGCACCGTTCCGCGCGTATCTCCCGACAAGTAAGCAGATGTGCCGAACATCTGCAATCTATTCTTCACTGTGTTCTTCACTGTGTTTTTCACTTAAATGATCCTGTGTTCACTGTTTTTATTCTATTCTTCACTGTTCTTCACATCTGCTAACTTGTCGGGAGATAATATACGCGCGGAACAGTGAAGAATAGATTGCAGATGTTTGCATACATCTGCTAACTTATCAGAAGACATTCTTTTTCAATTAAATAAAACATTTTATTCCCGAACCTTGGTCCCTTTGTAAAAGTCCCATTGACTTAAAAAACGCGCGTGAAAAACACACCGAAAACGCAAAAACACGCGAACAACACGCGCGTGAAATGGAGAAATTGAACAAAAACGCAGCCAAAAACGTCAGTTTTTCACGCATTGCACCCTGACGTGAAATGCAACGCTAGTGTGGAAGGGGCCTTAGAAGCCTCCGTACTGGTGCCACAATTATACGAAGGTTCTTGTGTATTCCTGGGGTACGTGGAGCCTACATCTGATGGATGTACCTGGAGCAGGATACTCAGTGTCACGCGTCTGATTGATTGTATTGTCTTCCTCTGGATAAACACGATTTGTCTGCACAGATCTGCATCTCCATCATCGTCTGCAGCTGCTGCCGGGTCCTTATACATGCACCCTATTAATAAGGGTGGGGGAGGGTGCTGCTATTTATGGGGGACCCAGCGGAGGGGGGGACATTGAAGAACATGCTTTGGGTTACAAGGGTGAAGGTTTTTCTTATTAATAGAATATTATACCACGTATGAAACTTTCATTGCATTTTGATCATTTTATTGAGTTTTGATAAACATAAAGGAAAAAAGGAGAATAGCAAGTAGTAATAACTTGTAGTAATAACTTGTAGTAATAACTTGTAGTAATAACTTACCTCGCTCGAAGAGGAGGTGAGTGGAGGAAAACCATCACCTTGTGCAACACAAATGTTAGAGTCACCCTCAGTTTTTCGGCAATATGAGATATATCACATATAAAAACAGCTGAGAGTTTAACCTGTTAGGATGAAAAGGCACAGATATCATCCAAGGGCAACTCCGAAATCTACATCTGATGTGTGACCACTGAGAAGAGCAAGTCTATGGAAAGACCACGGCCGTCTATCACCAGGGAGTGAGATACTGATAACCTAGGGCCAACATTACCTATCCACGGCATGAGGATGTACCACCCAAGCCAAGGGACCCCTGACAACAGGGAGGGGACTGAGAAAAGCCAGGACGCATGCAAACATTTCGGACAAGACACATTGTACAAGACAATGAACAGAGATAACGCTGAAGGGAGACGGGGAAAGGGAAATGCAGTGGTAGGAGAATGATATGAAGATCGCTGCAGGGACTATGTATCAATTTGACCAGTTTGAATTAAGATAATTGGTCAAACCTGTCAAAAACGGATACATTTTTAACAGACTGCTTAAAAACGGGCCAAAAACGCCACGTGTGCCATCCCCCTCAGGGTATCCAAGCCTAAGAGGTCTTTGAATCTCTGAGATTCCCGGAAGAGCACAACTTTTTGTGTTTCTCAGTTGTGCCAAGGGTATCCACCATTATTTCCTCCATTCGATAGATGGACAGAAGTTCTTAGACCCAATCAGAAACGGAAGGAGGTATAGTAGTACTCCATCTACAGGGAATGACTGTGTGAGCCGCTATGAGGGAGAATCTCAGGAGGCTACTTTTCTGTTTCTGTATAGTATCTGGGAGGATAAAGAGCACCCGGGAGGATAGAGAGCACCCGGGAGGATAGAGAGCGCCCGGGAGGATAGAGAGCGCCCGAGAGGATAGAGAGCACCTGGGAGGATAAAGAGCACCCGGGAGGATAGAGAGCACCCGGGAGTATAGAGAGCGCCCGAGAGGATAGAGAGCACCTGGGAGGATAGAGAGCACCCGGGAGGATAGAGAGCACCCGGGAGGATAGAGAGCACCCGGGAGGATAGAGCAGGGCTACCTCCGGAGTTATGGGGGGCAATATGCCTGTCACTTTGGATTCACCTCAAACACCTGGTTCCAGAAAGGACTTATTTTATGACACGTCCTCCAAATATGTAGCATGTCGCCTCTGTCCATTCTGCATCTCCAACATGTATCCTGGATCGAGGGATAAATCGATGGGACCCTTTAAAATCTGGAGAGGATTTGATAGTTTCTCTCTTGAGCAGCGCCGGCTATTGAGAGTTTGTGCGTGAACAGAAATGCCTTATCCCAGTCCTTAGGAGACAGTGAGATGTTCAAGTCCCTGATCCATTTGTCAAGAAAGGGGGGGGGTGAACTATCTGATTCCTTTATGAGGCCATAAATCTGTGAGATGCAGTGTTCCGGAGGGGGTGCTGTGAGAGATAGAGTCTCAGAGGGACTGAGTGGGGTATTGAAGGCAGCTGTGGTCCCTGGTTGTTCCCAAGTGAGCCATTTCTAACCATGAAAGTTTGGAGGACGTAGCTAAGTCCAGTGTGTGACGGGATTGGGGCTTCTTCCAGAATATCATGCATGCGTATATCCTCATGATGTGAGGAGCCTAAGAACACGGTTCTAGAGAAGTCCGCTTAGAAGTCCAGGTTGTGGAATAGTGGAGTGAGGGGGATGAAAGGTCAGGAAAGAATTTTCAGCTGGACAAAGGATCTCCAGAGTTTCAGGGTTTGGGTGAGAAACAGCGTTTGAGGTTCTATGTCTACATGTTGGAAGGATGCCCGTGGTAGTATGCAAATAGGAATGGGGGAACTACACTCACCGGCCACTTTATTAGGTCCACCATGCTAGTAACGGGTCGGACCCCCTTTTGCCTTCAGAACTGCCTCAATTCTTCGTGGCATAGATACAACAAGGTGCTGGAAGCTCCTCAGAGATTTTGCTCCATAGTGACATGATGGCATCACACAGTTGCCGCAGATTTATCGGCTGCACATCCATGATGCGAATCTCCTGTTCCACCACATCCCAAAGATGCTCTATTGGATTGAGATCTGGTGACTGTGGAGGCCATTTGTGTCCAGTGACCTCATTGTCATGTTCAAGAAACCAGTCTGAGATGATTCCAGCTTTATGACATGGCGCATTATCCTGCTGAAAGTAGCCATCAGATGTTACAGGGTACATTGTGCTCATAAAGGGATGGACATGGGCAGCAACAATACTCAGGTAGGCTGTGGCGTTGTACCAAGGGGCCCAAAGACACCATGACACCAGCACCACCAGCCTGAGCCGCTGATACAAGGCAGGATGGATCCATGACACCACCACCACCAGCCTGACCCGCTGATACAAGGCAGGATGGATCCATGACACCACCACCACCAGCCTGAGCCGCTGATACAAGGCAGGATGGATCCGTGCTTTCATGTTGTTGTACCAAATTCTGACCCTACCATCCGAATGTCGCAGCAGAAATCGAGACTCATCAGACCAGGAACGTTTTTCCAATTTTCTACTGTCCAATTTCCATGAGCTTGTGCAAATTGTAGCCTCAGTTTCCTGTTCTTAGCTGAAAGGAGTGGCACCCGGTGTGGTCTTCTGCTGCTGTAGCCCATCTGCCTCAAAGTTCGCGGTACTGTGCGTTCAGAGATGCTCTTCTGCCTACCTTGGTTGTAACGGGTGGCGATTTGAGTCACTGTTGCCTTTCTATCAGCTGGAACCAGTCTGCCCATTCTCCTCTGACCTCTGGCATCAACAAGGCATTTCCGCCCACAGAACTGCCGCTCACTGGATGTTTTTTCTTTTTCGGACCATTCTCTGTAAACCCTAGAGATGGTTGTGCGTGAAAATCCCAGTAGATCAGCAGTTTCTGAAATACTCAGACCAGCCCCTCTGGCACCAACAACCATGCCACGTTCAAAGGCCACAAATCACCTTTCTTCCCCATACTGATGCTCGGGAGAACTGCAGGAGATTGTCTTGACCATGTCTACATGCCTAAATGCACTGCCGCCATGTGATTGGCTGATTAGAAATTAAGTGTTAATGAGCAGTTGGACAGGTGGACCTAATAAAGTGGCCGGTGAGTGTATATTCTTCCAGTCGCACTCATTGCTTGGTATGTAAATGGAGGTGCCAGGCTACTAACCGCACTAAGACTGAAGCCTGATGGTAGGTTTTGAGATCAGGTAGATCCACCCTGGTTTAATCAGAATCCGCCATCCAGTACGAGGGTGAGAGGTGCCACATATCAGGCACAAGATTGCTGAACGAAGGGATTTGAAAAACGAGGAGGGTGGGGTTATTGGGGCTCCCTGGAAGAGGTAAAGAAAGTGGAGCAAAATGTCCATTTTATCAAGTTAATTTGACCAAACCAAGTTCATTGTTTCCTATTGTATGTGATTAAGTCCTGCAGAGTGCGCCCTAATTGTGGCAGGTAACTATTTCCTAGATATTTAATGGATGTGGGGCGCCAGCCAAATGGAAAGTGATCTTTAACAAGTTGGATGTCATCTGCCAAATTCTTTAAGGAGGGAGCGAAATCCTTGGTAGAAATATATAGAGCAAGTGGTCGTCTGCAAACAACACCGCCTTGTATTGACGCTGACCAACATGAACACCATGTAAGTTAGGATTGTTCCTAATAGCGTTAGCCAGGTGTTCCATTACTATTACGTAGAGGAGGGGGGAATGGGGACGCCCTTGGAGGTTACCATTTCCAATATGTATTGGAGTAGAAAAAAACCTGTTTGCTCTGACTCAGGTCATAGGTCGATTATGAAGGGCCAGGATTCTCCCCAAGAATTTGGGTCCAAATCCTAAATGTGAAAGGGCCCTGGACAAAAGCCCAAATGTACCCAGTGGAAAGCTTTCTCTGCATCTACTGACAAGAGGCAGGAGGGGCGAGGGGGCCGACTTTTTCTGAGCCTGTGCCATTAAAAGGATCGTCAGGTATTTCATCTGAACTGAAGTCCGATTCCAACACTTCAATCACGACCTTACCCATGGGGGACAGAGCAGTGTCCCTGATTTATGTTTCTATTTTGTGTGATGATAAGGCTGGCTCTAGGTCAGGCTAGCTGGCCCCTTATATTGTGTAACCGGGAGAAGTATGTGCCGAATTCTGCGCTAATGTCAGCTGGATTATGTGTGATCTTACCCTCAGTAGTTTTGATGCGGGGGATATGTGTCAATCCGGACCGGGGGTGTAAAAGCCACGCGAGTGGGCGACACATTTATTCGAATGTTCGTACAGGTGACTTTTAAGCTGCATTCGCTGAGCCAGGGATTTCCTGTCCAGTAAAGTCCAAATCTCATCTCTAATAAGTATCAAATCTGCCAAATCCTCAGGGATTCTAAATGATGCCACTGCTGTAGTAATGAGGTGAGTTCTCCCTCTACATTCTGACCCCGGGCTCTGTGAAGCGGCTATGGAGTTCACATTTAAGAGCCTCCCATTTCATTGGGCTGACTTCCGGACAGAGGTCAGGAGAAAGTAAGCAGGATTCCATGGAGCTCTTGACATCGTACACAGAGTGCGTCTTTCAGCAGATAATCATTTAGGTGCCCGGACCATGGTCGTTAGTGACGGAGGAGAGGGTGACCGACAATAGATTGGGGCATGGTCGGATAGAACAATGTTACCGATAGAGGCTATTGGTACCCAAGAGAGAGCCCTGTGCTGGATAAGGAAAAACTCTATACGACTATATGAGTCATGTACCGGAGAGCAGTAGGTGTAGTCCCTGTCCTTAGGATCCACCAGATATCTACTAACTGGAGACTATACAAATCCTTTCTGAGGGAACCCCCCGTGCATTCAGAGACCCAATTTTCAGAGTCACCATGAGTGAAAGACAGTCAGAACCCTACCTCGTATGTAAATTGGTCATGTTTGGGGGGAAAGGGGCGGGGAACTGAAAGAAAGTGGGAAATGTCCTGGTCAGGCGACTGAACCCGACCATCGGATCCATTCTAATCTCTCTAATTAGTCTCTAATCGTCACTTTGGGTCATTGTGGTCAGAGAGGTCCTCTTTGCTCCGCTCTATTGAGTTACCACCAAGGCCTTTCTATGGAGATAAGGTCAGGACTGCAGCGATTCTTCTCTTTTTCAGCCATTCTGTTGTAGCTGCGCTGCTGTGCTCTGGGGCATTGTCCTAGTACAAGCCATAGCTGAGGGATAGATGCCTCACTACTGCCTCTAGAATACTGCAGGATTCAGAGGAGGTCATGGAGGACTACAAGGTGTCCAGGGCTTGTGGCTGAAAAACAAGTCCAAATCATCTCCCACCATGGCTGTACATCTGGTCATGCGATGTGTTTGGTTTGTGGCGCCAAATATTACGGCCAAACACCTCCACTCATCTGTCCAATGGGTCAATGTTCCAGAGCGTTTGGGTTTTTCGGATGCAGAGATGCCACCATCTTTTCTTTTGGAAAGTTGGACCTTCTACACAAGTCACATACAGCTCAGTCTTTTCTAACTGGGATGCAATGAACTTGAGCTTGTAGGGTCGGAGTTGTAGCTGCTGGGGGTCTTGCAGTATCTTGGAGTTTGAACATTGTACTTGGGAAGACACATCGGGGCAGATTTACTTACCCGGTCCATTCGCGATCCAGCGGCACATTCTCTGCGAAGGATTCGGGTGCGTCTGGGATTCACAAAGGCAGTTCCTCCGACATCCACCAGGTGTCGCTGCTGCACTGAAATTCCCCGTCCTCCGCTGGGTGCAGGTAAGCACGTGTCGAGCAACACTTTTTTCTTTTAAATGCAGGGGTTTTTCCGAATCCGTCGGGTGTTTTTATGGCCAACACCCCCCCCCCCCCCCGATTTCCGTTGCGGGCACGCCGGCGCCGATGCGCCACAATCGAATCATGTGCGCAAAAATCCTGGGGCAATTCAGGGAAAATCGCCGCAAATTGGAAATATTCGGGTAACATGTCGGGAAACGCAAATCGGGCCCTTAGTAAATGACCCCATCCTCCCCAAGATTGGGAAATCTTCCTCCTGTAGAATAATGGAGTCCAGATGGTTTGGAGATGACCTTACAACCCCTCCCGGAGAGATGGAAGCAATGATGGCTTCTCTTGGATCATTAGGGAAGTCCATCCTCCTCAGCATTGCAGTAACACATAACCAAAGCTATAGACCAGCAACTTCCGGGAACTTCTGCTATCATAGAGGTGGTCACACTTTCTAATGATCAATAAATTCAGAGCTCCTGTTCATTGCTATGGAAGCAGTAGGGGATCACATAGTTTCTCACACATTGCGTCTGCTCTAGTATATGGTGAACAGCTAAGGACCCGTGGAATCTCTTGAGACGTCCTTCATCTCAGGCTGCATTTACTTCATTATAAGATCTTGTTATTTGTTATATCCTGATACATAATAGGAGGGAATTCGCAGAGGGGGCACTTACTTTTCCTCATGGCCGCAGGTAACTGTTGTGTATTGTACATGGAGGTGATTAGCTCTAATGATGTTTACATCCCATATAGGGAGCAGATATTCCCGGCTCACAGCCATTCCCCGGAGCAGCGCTCTTCACACTGATTCCTTATAACACGCCGATGTGTTTCCCAGAACCGTCACCCGGGTCACAAACCCAGTGCGAGGAAGAATTCTATGTATTTAAACAAACAGGTTTTACTCTCCCTGTAGATGTGACTGAAGAGTAATGACTCCCCGCAGTGTATACAGCAAGTATATAGCGCATCACTATCCGACCATCAGCCCGGGAATCAGATGTGTGTTTCACTTATCTCTATAGATGATAACAAGTCAGAGGTAAATCAGGAAGACAAGATCATAGAGACATAGAAGATCAAGAGGAGAAAGACTCCAGAAGCATTTATAATAACATATTACTAATACTGCCCCTATGTACAAGAATATAACTACTATAATACTGCCCCTATGTACAAGAATATAACTACTATAATACTGCCCCCTATGTACAGGAATATAACTACTATAATACTGCCCCTGTTTTATAAAGTTTCAATGTGGGGTGGAAATGACACATACAGGCAGTCCATGGGTTACATACAAGATAGGTTCTGTAGGTTTGTTCTTAAGTTGAAATTGTATGTAAGTCGGAACTGTATATTTTATAATTGTAATCCCAGCCAGAATTTTTTTGGTCTATGTGACAAATGTATTTTAAAAATGTTGGCTTGTCATAAGAACCAGGACTAAGAATAAAGCTTAAAGGGGTATTCTCGTCTCTGCATTCACATTCAGTTTCATTAATCTTCCATATATAAACATTTCTTCAATTGGATGTTATTAAAAAAAAATTTTCTGTGTGAAGATAATTTCACATAAACATAGCCATATTGTCCCTTAGAAACGAGATAGCTTCCTCGGTTACGACCACGTCACATTTGGGTAGCAGTGGACAGACATATACTATTGAGCCCTGCCTAACCTCCTAGATTCAGCGATCATTACTACAGGACGGCTGTGGGACATGTAGTAATTCTCAGATATTTCATATACAAACACTTTTTGTTTATTTGTGCAATTCCTCCAGCAGACGTGGCCGTATCCGAGGAAGCCATCTTGTTTCTAAGGGACCATATTACTATACTTATGGAAAATTATCTTCACACAGGAACATTTTTTTTAATAACCTCTAATTGAAGAAATGTTTATTAATGGCAGATTAATCAAACTGAATGTGAATGCCCAGACGAGAATTACCCATTTAAATGCAGACGCCTTTTGCAAAGGGCTTCAAGCGCGTTATTGTAGCATGGGGCTAAAGTACAAGAATATTACAATATCCAGACGTGCTTTGTAACTACGGGTCTTGTATGTGAGGTTATTAAGCTAGGGACTGACGTACCCTTTATTATTTGGGTGAGTCTGGTTTATAGAATATAAATTAAATTAGGTATTTCTTATATTTTATTTACAAAAATGTAATTTAGCATGAGGAAAATTTTAGATAACATTTGTTTACATATTACAGAAGGTTGAATGTATGCAGGATTGCTTAGGATAAAAGGTTGACCTTTAAGTTTAGATTTACTAATAGCTTTATAGCAACCAGAATAATTTCAATGACTCCATTATTTCAATAACCGCCATCTACAGCAAGGCCCTCACACTTAGTGACCAAGGAGACTCAGTATCCACCTCCCTAACTGCCATGGGACAAAATGTCTCAGGAGACCTTTGTTACCTTCCTTCAAGGCACGCGGGAGCATTACAGTGGGGGGGCTGGCCAAAACTATTGGCACCCTCCAATTCGGTCAGATACTAGTTTTTTCCAAAAAAAATATTGCAATCAGAAATTCTTGGTAGTATTATCTTCATTAATGTGTCTTCAATGGAAAACCACAAAAACGAATTGTCACCCAAAGCCAAAGTTGTATAATTCAACATCAAAAATAAAAAGTGGGTGACCAAAAGTATTGGCAACTGTTGAAAAATCATGTGATGCTCTCTCTAATTTGTGTTGGTGATTAACAACACTATACTTACCTGTGGAATCGAAAAAGGTGTAGTTAATAAACTAAGTCACACTTGCAGCCAATTTGAATGGATTAAAAGTTTGACTCAACCCTCTGTTTGTTCCTTGTCGTACCACATGACATGAGAAAAGTAAGAAGACAAAAGAAACGCTTGGAGGACTGAGAATCAAAATGTGCGGAAGCATGAGCAAATCTAGAGCATACAGTCCATACCTCACAAGACTGAATTTCTGTGTCTATCGAGGACAGTGTCATCAAGAACTGAAAGCCCTGGCACGTGGCTAACCTGCCTAGATGTGGACGGAAAAGAAAAATTGACGAGAGATTTCAACGCAAGATTGTGTGGATGGTGGATAAAGAATCTCGACTAACATCCAAACAAGTTCAAGCTGCCTGTCACAGTCTATGGGGATTAGTCCCTTAGGACTAAGTAAGTGGACTCCCTGGACCACCGTGGGAGATAACAACCTTAGCCGCACCCGGGAGCGGAGTCTAAGTGAACCCCTGGTCTTCGCCAGAGCCCGCCGCAAAGCGGGATGGTCTTGCTGCGGCAGGAGTCACTAGGTCGCTCCGCGGGTGCGACTAGGCCCGTGGCGGCAGCCAAGGTAGGGACACGGGGACCACGGGAAGGCAGGCCGGACCTCTGAAGAACGGCTGGCAGGACCTCTGAAGGACGGCTGGCAGGACCTCTGAAGGACGGCTGGCAGGACCTCTGAAGGCCACTAGGATACTGGACCGCCACAGGATTGCAGGACTGCCACAGGAATGCAGGACCGCCACAGGAATGCAGGACCACCACAGGATTGCAGGACCACCACAGGAATGCAGGACCGCCACAGGAATGCAGGACCGCCACAGGATTGCAGGACCGCCACAGGAACACGGGAATCACCACGTTAAAGGGGTATTCTCGTCTGGGCATTCACATTCAGTTTGATAAATTTGCCGTATATAAACATTTCTTCAATTAGATGTTATTAAAAAAAATGTTCCTGTGTGAAGATAATTTCTCATAAATGTAGTCATTTTGTCCCTTAGAAACGAGATGGCTTCCTCGGATACGGCCACGTCTGCTGGAGGGATTGCACAAAGAAACAAAAGGTTTTTGTATATGAAATGTCCGGGAGTTACTGTATATACTACAGCTGCCCTGTGGTAATGATGGCTGAATCCAGGTGGTCAGGCAGGACTCAATAGCTCATGTCTGGCCACCGCTGCCAGAGTGTGACGTGGTCGTATCCGAGGAAGCCATCTCGTTTCTACATTTATGAGAAATTATCTTCACACAGGAATATTTTTTAATAACATCCAATTGAAGAAATGTTTATAAATGGAAGACTAGTGAAACTGAATGTTAATGCCCAGGCGAGAATACCCCTTTAAGGGTGTCTACCTGTTGATAGCTGGTTCCTGCTGCACTATGTATACACTAGCGTAAATAAATGTTCTCAGGGAAGCTGAGGATCACAAAAAAAACCCTTGAACAATCACATTGTGATTTTTTTTGATAATGAAACTATTGATCTATATTCCTTTTGATGTACTTGAAACCATAATTGTCAGGTTATTTGATGCATTGTTCCTCTACTCTAGTCTATAAAAACTTTTGGTATCTCTGCATTGTCCCATTAAAAACTGAGAACATATAGGTATCATATTTAAAAAAATAAATAAATCCTTCAGCATATCACTCCATTTAAAAGTATGAGTTCATGTATTCTATGTAAGCACATACAAGAAAAACTGGCACATTTCAAGCTTATCCTTTTCTAAAGAGCACAATACACTCTAAAGAAGTGCACCAGCGAAGTTGCTCCTAATTAAGCCTAATTTTTCATGCTGTTGTCATGTTTTCCATCATTTAATATTCCATTGAGAATGGAATGTTAAATATACATTATGATAGTAAAAAAATATTTATATATGTATTAAAGTTATATGCCTAAAGTCTGAGGCTGGACCACAGAGACATTTGGCATATTTATTAGAAATATCTGATGCTGAATGATAAGTCTAGTTAAGCTAAAGAGTATTTAGTCTAACTTTAAACCTTCAATATGTTTTGTTATCTGGCATTGTTAATGTCAGAAAATGTGTGGTGTTTTACATTCTGTCTAAAATGTCTTTTACCAAATTTATCAAGGGTTTTGGATAGTGTTTTGGCACAATTATGACAATTTTTTTGTCACAAACTGATTGATAAAAATGCCCCAATTTGTCCTGTTTTGGTGAAGTGTTGTGATAAAACTTTGTGTAGTTCACTTTGAGCGTAATGAGACTCCAGTAGAATAATTAGGAGAATGTGGCACATCTAAGCAGATGTTGTTTGCCAGAATTAAAATCTTGTTTTCTGGCGCAAAAAATTGGACAAATTATTTAGCAAAAGTAGTAGAAATAAGCCATAAAGTCACAACTTTTTAATGCACAAACACAGCATGCATCAAATATTGCAACTCTTTATACACCAGAAAACTGGCATGTAAAGCATGATAAATCATCTCCAATGTATTCACAACAATGCTACACCTGACAGTAATCAAATATGGGCATGTCATGACCCAGCCTTGAGGCCATATTTGCCAATTTTTATATAGAATATTGAAGAGTATTTTTGTCAACAGGTATCTTACATTCATGAATAAATAATGGATTTGTATGTAACCCTCATTATCACACCCCTGTTCACACATCATTGACTTCTATATTTTACAGTTACCTGGATCACCTCTTGTTTTACGAAGCTGCCAAATGAGGGTTATATTTAGCATAAGATAATATATTTAGAGAAGAGAACAATATATAGAGAGAGATATATAATATAGATGTAAAGATATATTTATTTTATCATCCAAGAATTATATTTGTAAGCAATAAAGGTTACTGATAACGTGGGTCATGTTTTCCTCTAAGATAAAGATGTATGGTTCAGTGCTTGTGTCTTCTGTTTATTCCTTTGCTGTTGTTATTGCTAAAGAATATTGTGGATGGAAAATTTTGTACCAATTATTGAAACCTTGTAATACATAGTAAAGCTTCTGTGCTTTGTGTTTTTCCTGCATTACACTTTCATTTCTATAAAATTCTAATTATATTGTTTGATGTCTATATTGCAGATATGATTTTGCACTGTTATGTTTAGTTTGAACATGTAGTCTGAGCAGAACAGTGATATGTTAGTACACAGCCGTACTATCAAGTAATGCAACAACCTACAAAATAGTGAATAAAACAGCATATGTTCTGACAGCATTATGGGAAAGGGATATTAAACTCTTTTAAATCTGGGTTTTAATAAAAGCATATGTCCACTACCATATTACACTTTTGTAAAACCTCTTACTTCTGAAAAGTACTAAAATGGGGATATACCCCTTGTTGCGAAAGTCACTTTTCACCTTCCAGACACAGCCCTAATTTTTTAATTTGCCATATGTTACTGTAATTGATTATGACTTTGGAACACATATCCAGGTGATTTTGAGATTGTTTTCTTGTATTGGGTGTCTTTGGATGATATTTCTCAATTTTCTAAATTCTAAATTTTCTACTTCTGATATTACCAAAACATTAACAGACTGCCTGCTTTATTTGGCATGTTTTATACAAACAAAACACATGCAAACACACATTATATCTTGTTTGGTGTCCCACAAATGTTCATGTGACTAATACTTAAAAATCTTACAATCTCTTTTTTTAATAATTTACAGTTAGAGTAAGAAAAGGGCCAGCATATTTTTAAGCATCCTCTTATTTTCCTTCTATGTTATGAGGCTTATAACTTTGGTAGTGATTTTCACATTTCTTACTAACATCTTAAGTTTTTGAGGGGCTTGCTCATCAGGGCATCGCAATACATGCGATGCTGCCGGCTTCTCCTACAGGTCTCCGCAGACAAGGGGCGTGGAGGGGGTGTGTCGGCCGGCCCCCTAATGAATAAGGCCAACTGCCCGGGCACAAGATAGGAGAATCCGACCTCTTATTTAGTAAGAGATCGGATCGCTTTAAAGAAATTTACCACAAATACATTTTTTTTAAAACTGGGGAGAAAGGGGCTGAGGTGAGGATTATGGGGGGGGGGGCACATTTTGTGTGGGTCATTTTCGGGCTGACAGGTCCTCTTTAAGTGTTTCACAGCGTAGAAGTTATAAATAGAGCTACAATTTAGAAATTGTGATTTTTATTTTTGTCTAAACAAATTTTCCAAAAATATTTCAGATTCACAATGGATTAAATGACAAAATTCACTTCAAAGTTTGATACCCAATTTCTCCAGAGTATGGTAGAACCCCATATTTGGTGGTAAACCATTGCATTGCACATGACAAGGCACGATTAGGAGGGTGCACCATTGCAAAGAAGATTTGCATTGTCATCTTGTACAGGCTATTACATTTTCATTTTCTTTTATTAGTATACGAGGGCTTTTTCTGTCAGATGAGTTGCACTTTTCAGATCCTTCATTTTGGGATGTCTATATGATGAGATTTTATTAATTCTTTCTGGGTAGAGGAAAAATTCTTGTTTTGGATGTTTTTCGTATACTCGAGTATATACGGTATATATATCTATGAAACAAGAGAATATGGAACAAATGTACAATAAACAATAGAAAAAAGGAAAAGATTGTATTAAATGATTCAACCTCTCTTGAAAATCCTATTGTAATAAATAATGTCACTATCACTACCTTAGCCTTCAAATGCCATAACATGAAGGTGACTGACGTAGAACTGACGTTAAGATGGATGGCTCCCAGTATTGTTTCTATTACTCCTCATATTGTACATCACCTTCAGTCTCATTAATAGTAATTTCCATTATTGGTGTCATTCCAACAAGTATGGCATTTGTCTCCGTTATTCCTAGCTGTCCTCTCCATCTGACAACTTCTAAGTATCTTCGCAAGTTCCACGTCTCTCATAATTGGATGTGACATCAACAAACGCCAACACTTGTCTCATACAAGGATTTGCTCTCAAGGGATGGAACAATTTTCAAGAGTCAACTTGTTGTTATCTCATTAGCTCTTGTTAAATACACAGTCGGCAACAAAAGCAAAAATGTGGATAAGAGTCTACAGAGGAGAGGCGGCTCGGTGCTAGGCCTTCATATGACTGCTGAAGGACCTCTTGGAGTGGCAACTGACCTTGTGAAAACATAGTGAAACCCTTAATGACCACGACCAGGCCCTTCAAAGTTTTTGCATTTCCATTGTTCACTCCCCCCCCCCTTCAAAAATAACTTTTTCACTTTTCCATGTAACGAGCTGTGTGAGGGCTTGTTTCCTTTGTAACAAATTGCACTTCATATTGACGGTATTGAAAAAATTCCAAATGCAGTGAAATTGGTGAAAAAAATGCATTTGTGCAATTTACTTGTGGGTTTGGATTTAACGGCTTTAACAGTGCGCCCCTAAATGTCTTCTTTATTCTTTGGGTCGGTGCAATGTTTTCATACATTTATAAAAAAATCTTCATTTCGCCATCTTCTGGCACAACTTTTTCATACTTTTTCAGTGTACAGCGCTGTGTATGGTGTGATTTTTTTTCTGTTTTGATGACTGTACAGGCTTTTAATCACTTTTTATTGAATTTTTTAATATTTTTCAAAATGGCAAAAAAGTGCCATTTTCAACTTTGGGCGCTATTTTCTGTTATGGGGTCAAACAGCAGGAAAAAAATGTTATTATATTTTGATAGATCAGACCTTTTGGGACACGGCGATACCTAACCTGTTTGCAAATTTTTACTGTTTATTGATATTTACTGTATATTAGAATTTGTAGGTTTTTATATATTTTTTTTTAATTTTACAATTTACTTTAACCCTAGATTGTCTGATTGATTCTACCATATGCGGCCAGACTCTACAGTATGACATAAATCAAGAAATAGTGAGCCATACATTAATAAATACTATAGGTCATGTGACAGTAATGTATACCAGAAGAGCCAAAAAGAACCTCTTTAAGAGATAACATGAACCCAAGAAGAACAAAAAAAGAGGAAAAAGAAGACAAGGCTACAAAAATTACTGGTGAAAAATAGTAATCTTTATTACAAATAGAAGTCATAAAATATATGTATAAAATGAGTGCATCACAGGAGGAGACACGCAATGCATGCCAGGTAATAGGTCCTGAATAAGCAAAGTATAAAGATAAAGGTAGTACAAATAATAAAATACAAAGTCAAAAGAGCAGCTATAATATGGCCAAAAGTAGCACAATACAAGAACCAGTATACATATGAACGCTGAAATAGCAATGATGTAAGAAGTGTATGAATGCTACCAACAAATATAGGCCCAGAGTCACCGGAGCGCAAAACAACCAGTGTTAGACAAATAGGCGCCAAAAGGTCGCAAAAATAGACCTGGCGTGCAACCTTCTTTATACTTTGCATATTCAGGACCTATTACCTGGCGTGCATTGTGTGTCTCGTCCTGTGATGCTCTCATTTTATACATATATTTTATGATTTCTATTTGTAATAAAGATTACTATTTTTCACTAGTTATTTTTGGAGCCTTGTCTTCTTTTTCCTCTTTTTCTGTTCTTCTTGGGTATTTCTACAGTATGACAGTATATGGGAGTTTACACACCATATATTAAAATGTGCAAATCACATGTGTAAAATGAGTTAGCCTATGGTCTTTGTATGACCCAAGGCTGTCATGGCAACAAATCGCCAAACCCCCCCTCTTCCCGATGACTTCACAGGGGCCGGCAATCAAATCCAATATGGCGGGGCACTCTCATGAATACGCCAGACCGCTCTGAGCTCGGCCTAGCATTCCTATTGTACAGCGCTGCAGTGCCTGCTAGCTTTATTGGAGGGTTCCGATAAACGTAGGAGTTTATCACTGCTAAAAAATGGGGTAGTGCTAGGAGCAGCTCCTGTGCATTTTTTTGTGGGTGACAGGTCCTCTTTAAATGCCACCGGCAGCTTTTCTGACAGCAGTTGCTTCTGGTGGGTATTTGCTGCAATGTGCAGCAAACACCCACCTTGTATGGAGAAGGCTCAGCCCATGAACCCTCTCTACACACCCGCAACCGACGTATGATACACAGATATGTAACACATCGGTGCAGGGTTAAAGAGGTTTTCTAGTTTCGCAAAGTTCTAAATGACATCAACATTATTGTTGTTTTTGCCTTTTCTGGATCAACACTGTATAGGTTGGACCTGATGGACCTACATCTTTATTTTAGTTAATCTACTATGCTGGGTACAATAGACTCCAAACACACAGAATGCATTTTGAGTTTTTTTGTCTTCATAAATTGGAATTTGACAAATGCCCACAGAAACACTACGATTAAATAACTGGGTTACACCAACACAACAAATCTACAGTAAGTAAAAATGTCAATTTTTCCCTTGAGGGTAAGATGTAATAAACAAACTCAAAGAAAGGTGACCATGTATTAGACCTTGTCAGTATAATGGGTCTTCTATCGGTCTCCTGACCCAGATAGGTCAAGCCATAAAAGAAGAGATAAAGCAGGAGATTAAAAGTGGACAACGCTAAGCGAGAAGTGAGAATGGTTCATGGGTGATGTTATTTTGGAATGTCTATTCTGTAATATTTTGGGTCTACTCACATGCATAAGCTTTTTGAAGCATATTTTTGGCGTTTGATCAAATTAATATTCTGATTTCCATGCAAAATTGCACCAAAAACATCCCTACTATAAATATGTTTTACAATAATGAATGCAACATTTAGCACAAGACTATTCCCCATGGATACAACCTCCTGCACTTGTCCTTTTTTGCATTATCATTATTAATTTCTGGTGTTCTGCGTAGTATCAGATCATAAAGGATTGCTTTCTCACTGTAAATTGTTCCTTTTATATAACAAGAACATTGTGCAGGTGCTGAATAAGTTTCATGGAGACATTACTGTATAAAGTGCTATAATGAATACACATTATAGGGTACAGATAATGGAAGTTGCTTTTAAACAAGAAATCATAGATCATGGAAGGTCGTCCAACAATTGGTGTGTTAAAGGAAAAGAGGACAAACATAAATACATCGTTTTATTCTTTCTTTGCTCGAGTGGAGACCTGCTTTTATTAATTTTTGTTCCTTTAGAATGCACTGTATTTCCACAAGAATGGTAAAGAATGGAGATCAAAAGGTACAGTAATGGGTGAGTATTCAGGCCTAAATATATATCATCTGTTAGGTCTTTGTCAGCGTCTTCTCGATTTGTGTTAGTATGTTGAGGAGACGTTTACATTATCTATGATTCCCTTGTCTGGCAGTGTGAACTGGGCTCTAGTGGCTGGCAGACCTTCAGTATCTGCTTCAAGCATAACTCTGCACTCTGCCTTTGACTATAAATGTTATAGGCTTTTCCTTTCTATAAGCATATAGCACTGACTCTACAGGCTGCTATTCCATTTCTGTCTGGCCGTATTCACACGTGTTCAGATTGTTGATTCTGCTTACCTTCTGGTTTTAGACATCTGGCGTGAACCTCTGACTTTTCTTTGGAAATAGATTCTGTCATTGTTTTATCTCACAGTTGCTGACCCAATTTGTCCACTCTGCCCTGTTGTGTTTTCTGTTTGTCTGCACAGAGACTGTCAAGGAAGAGATTGTCTTCTAGTTGTCTCATGTCAGTAGGACATGCTGCGGCAATAGGCAGGTGTTAGTTGTGGCTGCTAAGTTTAGGGCTCACTGTCCTATCCATCTTCTGCAGTCCCTTCTCCATTATATCAACCCCTTTAAAAATACCATTGGTACATTTTTATCATAATGTGCTTCAGCAGGTGTTACTCAAACTTCTATTCAGGGCACTGCTGAAATGCATATGCAAGATGTGATCTAAGGTGTCTCTCTCACTAAAGTTTTCTAGTGGGCACCTCAATGTCATTACACATTAATATACATCAGAATAGTACCATAAGTGTCATAGTCCATATACTTTGGACACCAATTTATGGATATATTACCTACAATAAGTATTTCCAGGTGTATTGTCCGCCATATCACACATCATTTCTTGTCAAGGGTTTCTATGCCTAAATAATTGTTGATTATAGCGCAGACAAATGACCCCACTATTGCATCCCAAGGCTTGAATGGAGTAAATAGGAAGATCATACCAAGCCTGGGTCTACTAAAGGACTCCAAGATTGTCTACACTGGGTATTCTACAAATTGTGCTTACACAAGCAATAATGAATTGCCATGCTGAACTGTATACATGTACACTGGGACAGGTTTACAGAGCTATGACTTTATACTTACAGGGCACCATATTTCTTGTTTTTTGCTGTATTTGGCATCTCTACTGGGTTTATTTCTTGACCTGTAACATTTAGATATATAACAAGTCATCACACATTACTTAAGCAGTTAATTGACTTTCACAGTATTGAACCAAAAAAAAAAATTGACTCCTATGATAAGACAAGAGACAGGAAAACATATTCATGACATGTTGTGATATATTCCTCAGATTAGTGATGGCCGCCTCCGGCAACAGAGACATCGAGAAACTCAATTATCAGTTAGATCGTGGTTACATAATTACCAGTGATTTTCTGTGATTTTATGGGCTGAGGCATTGCCACATCTTATTGATGGGTGTCCTAATGCACAAAGCAGATCTGATCCATAGACATCGGTTTACCCTGTGGTAGAACCTCAGTTGGTTGACCGTTGGCAAAACAGGGCAAGGAATCTAAGAAACACTCAAGTCTTTCAGCCCTGGATGTGGAGGTCACAGACCAAGTCGATCCTGAATAGGCAGTTGTATAGGGATGACCAAACTACTTTAGAAAAATGACCAAGGTCCACAAGCAGAATACAACAACAGGATATTTAGCATAGACCTTAAAGGCAAAGTCAAGAGCTTTGCAATATTCTAAGGTTCCGTAAGGTCTGGAAGGTGATGTTTCTTAACCACCTTAAGGACAGAGGCCTTTTTCAACTTTAGGACAGGGCTTCAGTTTATCTTCACTGATCAGTGGTCAATTTAGAGCCTATTCTTTCTGTGTTCACTGACACTGACAATGGATCAGTGGAAAAAAACTGAAGTGTGAAAATGCCCATTGAAAAGAACGGGTCAGTAAGGCAGCAGTGACAAATCACTGAAGCCAGGAAGAGAAAACCAATCTGGTTTAGCAGCACCTATGCCGTGCAGGCACAGGTTCATGTGAATGTACCCTTAGGCAGAATTCACATGGCCGTTCAGGGGACAGTATATACGTCGCAAATACCTCCCCCATAGTCTGGCAATTGGCGCGCGGCACCGTACAGGAGCAGTACGGTGCGGCACTGTACCGTACCATAGCCGTAAAAAGATAAGACATGTCCTATCTTTTCTCAGCATGCGGCGCCGCGTGCCATATATCCCTATGGGGAGGGGCAGGGGTGAGCAGCGCGCACCTCCTCCTCCTCTCCCCGCCGCCGTGTGCCCACCGCGCTACAGTACGGGGGGCAACAGCAGTGTGAATGTGCCCTTACAGTGAGGCGATACATGGTAAAAAGTAGATTTTTGGTTGTACCCTGAAGACATTGGCTTTCCTTCATCTCTTACAATTAAAGCCAACAAGACGGTAATGTTCCATTTCCAGGGCATCATATGATGTTCCGATAGCTTCATAATTTAATACATGCAACGGTTCAATTGGTTAAGATCAAACAACAGATAAAAACCCAATTTAGCTCAGTTTGACATAACGATCTTATTAGTGTTCTGCATTATGGTATATGAAATCTCATTAGCCACACTAAGAGCTAATGTAAAACATATCATTAATTCTTCAGGCAGTTACAAATAAAACTCATTTAACTGACTATGATTTAACCCCAGACACATGGCAAGTAACAGCAATTTAATACTACTCACAACCTCCTGCGCTAGAGAAAACTTCCAGCAATTACTGGGTCTTCACGCTTCTGCAGCACGGTTAGTGTTAAAAAAACCAATAGTAACTATATAATGATGCTGCACTCTGCAAAAATACAGGGTATTATATGAGGCATAGTGCTAATAAAAAATTTATGGGCTCGGGTTCTGGAGGCCCGGGTCTAGGAAACAAATGAAAAAAGCATATAAAATTAAAATATACACTATATAGCTAAAGTGTACATAACCTTTTAACAATCTTTGCATTACTTAGTAGCCCGGTGTGTGTATATGAGGAATGACACACATATTGCTCATTATGTGACTTGTGATTTTCACCTGGCAATAACTCCCTATTCCCCCTCCCCACTCCATAGACTTTTATGTCATATGAAATATCTGTGAGCTTCTGTCCTGTTGATAGCAAGACAGAGTTCAGCAAGGATTTCAGGGTCAAAAACAGATTTAAAACACATTACCTTGGTGATTACACGACCATATGCTAACACAGACATAGCACTGGCCAGTGGAAAAGGGAAGGGGAGTGAGCGTTCCTCATCCCAACCCTCTCTATTGAAAGCCATCTCGGGCATAGTGCAGGGAAACACTGTGTGTTCACCATGCGGTGACCCGGCGCAATAGACTTCTATGGAGGCTGTGATACAGCAGCAATTTGTGCGGCCATATAACCAACCCCGGAACAGTGATGTATATGGGGTATAAGAGAACAGGCAATATCTATTTGAGGCTAAGTATATTGGTTGGTGAACTTTGGATTCTACTAGTTCTCTTTGTCTGACATGATGTTATGCATGAAACAGAAAATACGCAACCTTAAACACACTAGACAGTGATCATCAAAGGACATCAAATGAGCAAAGCAAAAGCCATCAACAGAGGCTGATTACTTCAAGAGGCAACATGAGAACTGTGTGCCCCTAATAGTCCCCTACAACTGGAGACCCTACTTTAGTTGCCTGGGAACTCCAACCATACAAGACTGAAAGAAATATTCCCACTGCTACCTCTCCTTTCCTTCCCGCAGCCACTAAATCTGAAACAACTTGTTGTCTAGAGCAGTCTGAAGCCCCTCATCAGAAAATGGCACCCTGCCTGGAAAACAGGTGCAATGTGTATTGGCACAATCACACGGGTGAACATGTAAGTCTTCCAATGTGGTGTACCTTACTATGTGTTAACAGTGTCTCACCACAGTCCTTTATTTTGGGGAAACAGCCCAGAAACTTCATCAGTGAGTGCATAAAGTCTCACCAATCCAATATTAAGTACAGAAGGAAAGATCTCCCAGTGGTCGCACATTTCTCCAAAGAGGACCACACTAAAGAAGATTTCTTACCGACCCCTAATATAGCAGTCAAAATAATTCCCTGGATTAACAGAAACTACTAACAAAAGTTTTTTTTCCCATACAGTGTGATTTTCTCCAGAAAGGCAACCAAGCCCCTTTTGAACATGTTCAAATTATCAGCTACTACAACAACTTGTGTCAGAGACTACCATAGTCTCACTGCTCTCATAGTAAAGAACCTTTGTCTATGTCGATGGTAGACAGGATGTCCCCTGTCTATGGCAACATCTCTCCTCTAGGTGTAGAGGATGCCCCCTGTCTATGGTGATGGTAGGATACTCGAGTATATACGGTATATATATCTATGAAACAAGAGAATATGAAACAAATGTACAATAAACAATAGAAAAAAGGAAAAGATTGTATTAAATGATTCAACCTCTCTTGAAAATCCTATTGTAATAAATAATGTCACTATCACTACCTTAGCCTTCAAATGCCATAACATGAAGGTGACTGACGTAGAACTGACGTTAAGATGGATGGCTCCCAGTATTGTTTCTATTACTCCTCATATTGTACATCACCTTCAGTCTCATTAATAATAATTTCCATTATTGGTGTCATTCCAACAAGTATGGCATTTGTCTCCGTTATTCCTAGCTGTCCTCTCCATCTGACAACTTCTAAGTATCTTCGCAAGTTCCACGTCTCTCATAATTGGATGTGACATCAACAAACGCCAACACTTGTCTCATACAAGGATTTGCTCTCAAGGGATGGAACAATTTTCAAGAGTCAACTTGTTGTTATCTCATTAGCTCTTGTTAAGTACACAGTCGGCAACAAAAGCTAAAATGTGGATAAGAGTCTACAGAGGAGAGGCGGCTCGGTGCTAGGCCTTCATATGACTGGTGAAGGACCTCTTGGAGTGGAAACATGCCCATTAATTTAATATCCTAAGCTATAAAAGTGTGGCAACTGACCTTGTGAAAACAAAGTGAAACCCTTAACAACCACGTCCAGGCCCTTTAAAGTTTTTGCATTTCCATTGTTCACTTCCCCCCTTCAAAAATAACTTTTTCACTTTTCCATGTAACGAGCTGTGTGACAGCTTGTTTTCTTTGTACGATATTTAATATTCCATGCCATGTACTGGGAAGCAGAAAAAAAAATTACATATGCAGTGAAATTGGTGAAAAAATTGCATTTACACGATTATGTTGTGAGCTTATATTTTACGGCTTTCACAGTGCATCCCTAAATGTCTACTTAATGCTTTGGGTCGGTGCGATCCATGGTATAATTTGTATAGGTTTTATGTTTTCATACATTTACAAAACCATCTTAATTTTGCCATCTTCTGGCGCAACTTTTTTATACTTCAGTGTGTGTGGTGTAATTTTTTTTTTTTTGGTACTGTTTTGAAGACTGTACGGCCTTTTAATCACTTTTTATTGAAATTTTTTTTTCAAAATGGCAACAAAATGTCGTCCAACCAGGTAATAGTTTGTCCTCTTTTCTGTCACTTAAGCGCTATTTTTGCCACCTTTTGGTGCCTATTTGTTTGGTGCCTGGTTGTTTTGCGCTCCTGTGACTCTGGGCCTCTGTTGGTAGCATTCATACACTTCTTACATCATTGCTATTTCAGCGTTCATATGTATACTGGTTCTTGTATTGTGCTACTTTTGGCCATATTATAGCTGCTCTTTTGACTTTGTATTTTATTATTTGTACTACCTTCTTTATTCTTTGCTTATTCAGGAACTATTACCTGGCGTGCATTGTGTGTCTCGTCCTGTGATGCTCTCATTTTACACATATATTTTATGATTTCTATTTGTAATAAAGATTACTATTTTTCACTAGTTATTTTTGGAGCCTTGTCTTCTTTTTCCTCTTTTTCTGTTCTTCTTGGGTATTTCTACAGTATGACAGTATATGGGAGTTTACACACCATATATTAAAATGTGCAAATCACATGTGTAAAATGAGTTAGCCTATGGTCTTTGTATGACCCAAGGCTGTCATGGCAACAAATCGCCAAACCCCCCCTCTTCCCGATGACTTCACAGGGGCCGGCAATCAAATCCAATATGGCGGGGCACTCTCATGAATACGCCAGACTGCTCTGAGCTCGGCCTGGCATTCCTATTGTACAGCGCTGCAGTGTCTGCTAGCTTTATTGGAGGGTTCCGATAAACGTAGGAGTTTATCACTGCTAAAAATGGAGTAGTGCTAGGAGCAGCTCCTGTGCATTTTTTGTGGGTGACAGGTCCTCTTTAAATGCCACCGGCAGCTTTTCTGACAGCAGTTGCTTCTGGTGGGTATTTGCTGCCATGTGCAGCAAACACCCACCTTGTATGGAAAGGGCTCAGCCCATGAGCCCTCTCTACACACCCGCAACCGACGTATGATACACAGATATGTAACACATCGGTGCAGGGTTAAAGAGGTTTTCTAGTTTCGCAAAGTTCTAAATGACATCAACATTATTGTTGTTTTTGCCTTTTTCTGGATCAACACTGTATAGGTTGGACCTGATGGACCTACATCTTTATTTTAGTTAATCTACTATGCTGGGTACGATAGACTCCAAACACACAGAATGCATTTTGAGTTTTTTTGTCTTCAGAAATTGGAATTTGACAAATGCCCACAGAAACACTACGATTAAATAACTGGGTTACACCAACACAACAAATCTACAGTAAGTAAAAATGTCAATTTTTCCCATGAGGGTAAGATGTAATAAACAAACTCAAAGAAAGGTGACCATGTATTAGACCTTGTCAGTATAATGGGTCTTCTATCGGTCTCCTGACCCAGATAGGTCAAGCCATAAAAGAAGAGATAAAGCAGGAGATTAAAAGTGGACAACGCTGAGCGAGAAGTGAGAATGGTTCAAGGGTGATGTTATTTTGGAATGTCTATTCTGTAATATTTTGGGTCTACTCACATGCATAAGCTTTGTGAAGCATATTTTTGGCGTTTGATCAAATTAATATTCTGATTTCCATGCAAAATTGCACCAAAAACATCCCTACTATAAATATGTTTTACAATAATGAATGCAACATTTAGCACAAGACTATTCCCCATGGATACAACCTCCTGCACTTGTCCTTTTTTGCATTATCATTATTAATTTCTGGTGTTCTGCGTAGTATCAGATCATAAAGGATTGCTTTCTCACTGTAAATTGTTCCTTTTATATAACAAGAACATTGTGCAGGTGCTGAATAAGTTTCATGGAGACATTACTGTATAAAGTGCTATAATGAATACACATTATAGGGTACAGATAATGGAAGTTGCTTTTAAACAAGAAATCATAGATCATGGAAGGTCGTCCAACAATTGGTGTGTTAAAGGAATAGAGGACAAACATAAATACATAGTTTTATTCTTTCTTTGCTCGAGTGGAGACCTGATTTTATTAATTTTTGTTCCTTTAGAATGCACTGTATTTCCACAAGAATGGTAAAGAATGGAGATCAAAAGGTACAGTAATGGGTGAGTATTCAGGCCTAAATATATATCACCTGTTACGTCTTTGTCAGCGTCTTCTCGATTTGTGTTAGTATGTTGAGGAGACGTTTACATTATCTATGATTCCCTTGTCTGGCAGTGTGAACTGGGCTCTAGTGGCTGGCAGACCTTCAGTATCTGCTTCAAGCATAACTCTGCACTCTGCCTTTGACTATAAATGTTATAGGCTTTTCCTTTCTATAAGCATATAGCACTGACTCTACAGGCTGCTATTCCATTTCTGTCTGGCTGTATTCACACGTGTTCAGATTGTTGATTCTGCTTACCTTCTGGTTTTAGACATCTGGCGTGAACCTCTGACTTTTCTTCGGAAATAGATTCTGTCATTGTCATTGTCACAGTTACTGACCCAATTTGTCCACTCTGTCCTGTTGTGTTTTCTGTTTGTCTGCACAGAGACTGTCAAGGAAGAGATTGTCTTCTAGTTGTCTCATGTCAGTAGGACATGCTGCGGCAATAGGCAGGTGTTAGTTGTGGCTGCTAAGTTTAGGGCTCAATGTCCTGTGCATCTTCTGGAGTCCCTTTTCCATTATATCAACCCCTTTAAAAATACCATTGGTAAATTTTTATCATAATGTGCTTCAGCAGGTGTTACTCAAACTTCTATTCAGGGCACTGCTGAAAGGCATATGCAAGATGTGATCTAAGGTGTCTCTCTCACTCAAGTTTTCTAGTGGGCACCTCAATGTCATTACACATTAATATACATCAGAATAGTACCATAAGTGTCATAGTCCATATACTTTGGACACCAATTTATGGATAAATTACCCACAATAAGTATTTCCAGGTGTATTGTCCACCATATCACACATCATTTCTTGTCAAGGGTTTCTATGCCTAAATAATTGTTGATTATAGCGCAGACAAATGACCCCACTATTGCATCCCAAGGCTTGAATGGAGTAAATAGGAAGATCATACCAAGCCTGGGTCTACTAAAGGACTCCAAGATTGTTTACACTGGGTATTCTACAAATTGTGCTTACACAAGCAATAATGAATTGCCATGCTGAACTGTATACATGTACACTGGGACAGGTTTACAGAGCTATGACTTTATACTTACAGGGCACCATATTTCTTGTTTTTTGCTGTATTTGGCATCTCTACTGGGTTTATTTCTTGACCTGTAACATTTAGATATATAACAAGTCATCACACATTACTTAAGCAGTTAATTGACTTTCACAGTATTGAACCAAAAAAAAAAATTGACTCCTATGATAAGACAAGAGACAGGAAAACATATTCATGACATGTTGTGATATATTCCTCAGATTAGTGATGGCCGCCTCCGGCAACAGAGACATCGAGAAACTCAATTATCAGTTAGATCGTGGTTACATAATTACCAGTGATTTTCTGTGATTTTATGGGCTGAGGCATTGCCACATCTTATTGATGGGTGTCCTAATGCACAAAGCAGATCTGATCCATAGACATCGGTTTACCCTGTGGTAGAACCTCAGTTGGTTGACCGTTGGCAAAACAGGGCAAGGAATCTAAGAAACACTCAAGTCTTTCAGCCCTGGATGTGGAGGTCACAGACCAAGTCGATCCTGAATAGGCAGTTGTATAGGGATGACCAAACTACTTTAGAAAAATGACCAAGGTCCACAAGCAGAATACAACAACAGGATATTTAGCATAGACCTTAAAGGCAAAGTCAAGAGCTTTGCAATATTCTAAGGTTCCGTAAGGTCTGGAAGGTGATGTTTCTTAACCACCTTAAGGACAGAGGCCTTTTTCAACTTTAGGACAGGGCTTCAGTTTATCTTCACTGATCAGTGGTCAATTTAGAGCCTATTCTTTCTGTGTTCACTGACACTGACAATGGATCAGTGGAAAAAAACTGAAGTGTGAAAATGCCCATTGAAAAGAACGGGTCAGTAAGGCAGCAGTGACAAATCACTGAAGCCAGGAAGAGAAAACCAATCTGGTTTAGCAGCACCTATGCCGTGCAGGCACAGGTTCATGTGAATGTACCCTTAGGCAGAATTCACATGGCCGTTCAGGGGACAGTATATACGTCGCAAATACCTCCCCCATAGTCTGGCAATTGGCGCGCGGCACCGTACAGGAGCAGTACGGTGCGGCACTGTACCGTACCATAGCCGTAAAAAGATAAGACATGTCCTATCTTTTCTCAGCATGCGGCGCCGCGTGCCATATATCCCTATGGGGAGGGGCAGGGGTGAGCAGCGCGCACCTCCTCCTCCTCTCCCCGCCGCCGTGTGCCCACCGCGCTACAGTACGGGGGGCAACAGCAGTGTGAATGTGCCCTTACAGTGAGGCGATACATGGTAAAAAGTAGATTTTTGGTTGTACCCTGAAGACATTGGCTTTCCTTCATCTCTTACAATTAAAGCCAACAAGACGGTAATGTTCCATTTCCAGGGCATCATATGATGTTCCGATAGCTTCATAATTTAATACATGCAACGGTTCAATTGGTTAAGATCAAACAACAGATAAAAACCCAATTTAGCTCAGTTTGACATAACGATCTTATTAGTGTTCTGCATTATGGTATATGAAATCTCATTAGCCACACTAAGAGCTAATGTAAAACATATCATTAATTCTTCAGGCAGTTACAAATAAAACTCATTTAACTGACTATGATTTAACCCCAGACACATGGCAAGTAACAGCAATTTAATGCTACTCACAACCTCCTGCGCTAGAGAAAACTTCCAGCAATTACTGGGTCTTCACGTTTCTGCAGCACGGTTAGTGTTAAAAAACCAATAGTAACTATATAATGATGCTGCACTCTGCAAAAATACAGGGTATTATATGAGGCATAGTGCTAATAAAAAATTTATGGGCTCGGGTTCTGGAGGCCAGGGTCTAGGAAACAAATGAAAAAAGCATATAAAATTAAAATATACACTATATAGCTAAAATGTACATAACCTTTTAACAATCTTTGCATTACTTAGTAGTCCGGTGTGTGTATATGAGGAATGACACACATATTGCTCATTATGTGACTTGTGATTTTCACCTGGCAATAACTCCCTATTCCCCCTCCCCACTCCATAGACTTTTATGTCATATGAAATATCTGTGAGCTTCTGTCCTGTTTATAGCAAGACAGAGTTCAGCAAGGATTTCAGGGTCAAAAACAGATTTAAAACACATTACCTTGGTGATTACACGACCATATCCTAACACAGACATAGCACTGGCCAGTGGAAAAGGGAAGGGGAGTGAGCGTTCCTCATCCCAACCCTCTCTATTGAAAGCCATCTCGGGCATAGTGCAGAGAAACACTGTGTGTTCACCATGCGGTGACCCGGCGCAATAGACTTCTATGGAGGCTGTGATACAGCAGCAATTTGTGCGGCCATATAACCAACCCCGGAACAGTGATGTATATGGGGTATAAGAGAACAGGCAATATCTATTTGAGGCTAAGTATATTGGTTGGTGAACTTTGGATTCTACTAGTTCTCTTTGTCTGACATGATGTTATGCATGAAACAGAAAATACGCAACCTTAAACACACTAGACAGTGATCATCAAAGGACATCAAATGAGCAAAGCAAAAGCCATCAACAGAGGCTGATTACTTCAAGAGGCAACATGAGAACTGTGTGCCCCTAATAGTCCCCTACAACTGGAGACCCTACTTTAGTTGCCTGGGAACTCCAACCATACAAGACTGAAAGAAATATTCCCACTGCTACCTCTCCTTTCCTTCCCGCAGCCACTAAATCTGAAACAACTTGTTGTCTAGAGCAGTCTGAAGCCCCTCATCAGAAAATGGCACCCTGCCTGGAAAACAGGTGCAATGTGTATTGGCACAATCACACGGGTGAACATGTAAGTCTTCCAATGTGGTGTACCTTACTATGTGTTAACAGTGTCTCACCACAGTCCTTTATTTTGGGGAAATAGCCCAGAAACTTCATCAGTGAGTGCATAAAGTCTCACCAATCCAATATTAAAGAGAACCCGTCATGCAAAATAACCCCCCTAAACTAAATATATTTTCATAAACTGCCATTAGAGAGCATCGCCTCTATCCCTTCATTGTCCCTCTACATGCCTGTAAACCTAAGCAATGAGGTCCTAAAGCTGTATGCAAATGACCTGTGAAATGTCCAATGAAGCATTAGCATATTCAAGCTGTCCACTCTATTCATGAGTGGGAGGCACTGCCACACCCCCAGTACATGACTGACAGCTTGTATAATGATGTGAGGCTGTATAATGATGTGCTTCCTGGTGCTGGTGGCCACGCCCCCTGCAGCCTGTGTGTGCATGTGTGTGTGTATAGGAGAGATACAGCAGCTCCAGGATGCAGCCATGTTACAGCAGAACATGTCAGATTCATGTGTAGCTGATGTCTGTGTCTCTCACCTGTATATTAGGAGGATGCAGCATGTCAGCAGATGCAGCACAGATACCAGCAATGCTTTACTATACATTACACACAGACATGAGCAGGGGGAGGAGAGGAGAGGGGAGGGGTAACAGGGGTGACATCACTGCCTCTGACCATGTGACCAGCCTCATTTACATGATAAAAAATAGATGATTTTACAATGATTAATGTATGAAATAACTAGATAAAGGCTGGGATGGGATCCTTGTGAGCTGCTCCAACAGGTAGAGGTGACAGGACTAGTGACACAGACCTGATGACAGGTGTCCTTTAAATACAGAAGGAAAGATCTCAAAGTGGTCGCACATTTCTCCAAAGAGGACCACACTAAAGAAGATTTCTTACCGACCCCTAATATAGCAGTCAGAATAACTCCCTGGATTAACAGAAACTACTAACAAAAGTTTTTTTCCCATACAGTGTGATTTTCTCCAGAAAGGCAACCAAGCCCCTTTTGAACATGTTCAAATTATCAACTACTACAACAACTTGTGTCAGAGACTACCATAGTCTCACTGCTCTCATAGTAAAGAACCTTTGTCTATGGCGATGGTAGACAGGATGTCCCCTGTCTATGGCAACATCTCTCCTCTAGGTGTAGAGGATGCCCCCTGTCTATGGTGATGGTAGAACCATCTCTCCTCTAGGTGTAGAGGATGTCCCCTGTCTATGGTGATGGTAGAACCGCCTCTCCTCTAGGTGTAGAGGATGCCCCCTGTCTATGGTGATGGTATAACCTCCTCTCCTCTAGGTGTAGAGGATGCCCCCTGTCTATGGTGATGGACCACGGGAAGGCAGGACGGCTGGCAGGACCACGGGAAGGCAGGACGGCTGGCAGGACCACGGGAAGGCAGGATGGCTGGCAGGACCACGGGAAGGCAGGACGGCTGGCAGGACCTCTGAAGGACGGCTGGCAGGACCTCGGGAAGGCAGGACGGCTGGCAGGACCTCTGAAGGACAGCTAGGATTGCAGGACCGCCACAGGATTGCAGGACCACCACAGGATTGCAGGACCGCCACAGGAATGCAGGACCGCCACAGGAATGCAGGACTGCCACAGGAATGCAGGACCGCCACAGGAACACGGGAATCACCACAGGAACACGGGAATCACCACAGGAACACGGGAATCACCACAGGAACACGGGAATCACCACAGGAACACGGGAATCACCACAGGAACATGGAGACATAAAGAAACGCTCAGGAAGGCTTTCACTCCAGAAGAATGACCTGAAGATCCGGCAGGGGATGCTGGGAGTCGCCAGGCTATATAGCCGAGCCAGGAATGCCAGAACCAATAGGGAAGACGCTGGCCCTTTAAGGCTGGGAGAAGTCTGCGCGCGCCCCCTCTAGTGGCAGGAGCACGCGACTGCATGGAAACCGCATGCTGCCTACATGCTGGGAGCAAGAGTGCAGGCCGTAGCCTGGAGAGGTAAGATCGTCCGACGGCCCGCCCCCTGATTTCTGTTGCATGAAAGCCAGCGCAGCAACACCACAATCCGAGGGCAGGCAGGACCAGGGGAAGGCGGGCAGGCAGGACCAGGGGAAGGCGGGCAGGCAGGACCAGGGGAAGGCGGGCAGGCAGGACCAGGGGAAGGCGGGCAGGCAGGACCAGGGGAAGGCAGGGGTTGCCATCAAATTTGTTTGGCATCAAAAAATCTGTTCCAGAGTTCGCTGCCGAAAAACATGGCTGTGGGACTGAAGCAACAGGTGGAGTCACAGGAGCCTGCTGCTGGGAAGCAATAATCCGCAGGGTGGCAGAGAGTTTGTCCAAGAGTTCTCTTTGCGCAGCAATCTCT
Organism: Engystomops pustulosus; assembly: GCA_019512145.1. Classification (NCBI taxonomy): domain Eukaryota; kingdom Metazoa; phylum Chordata; class Amphibia; order Anura; family Leptodactylidae; genus Engystomops; species Engystomops pustulosus. The sequence continues at coordinate 20,871,371 of CM033644.1, forward strand.
TGGGACTGCTGGGCGATAGTGCTGGGAAGGTCACCCAGAAGCTGGTACGGATCCTTGACACAAGGCAGGCAGGCAGGACCACGGGAAGGAAGGCAGGCAGGAAGGACCCCTGAAGGACCTCTAGGATACTGGACCGCCACAGGATTGCAGGACCGCCACAGGAACACGGGAATCACCACAGGAACACGGGAATCACCACAGGAACACGGAGGCGTATGGAAACACTCAGGTAGGCTTTCACTCCAGAAGAATGACCTGAAGATCCGGCAGGGGATGCTGGGAGTCGCCAGGCTATATAGCCGAGCCAGGAATGCCAGAGCCAATAAGGAGGACGCTGGCCCTTTAAGGCTGGGAGAAGTCTGCGCGCGCCCCCTCTAGTGGCAGGAGCACGCGACAGCATGGAAGAAACATGCGGTCTACACGCTGGGAGTGCAGGCCGGAGCCAGGAGAGGTAAGTGAGAGCTGGGGGAGTGTGGACCGCGGCAGCAACCAGGGGTACACCCTCAATCCGTACCGAGGATCGCGGGTGTAACCGTCACAATTACTTTCCTGTGGTTTGATCATGGAACTTCACAGGTATGGTCAAGTTCAGATAAAGATGATGATATGATATTTTTCTGTCTGTACTTAAAGGGGTATTCTCGTCTGGGCATTCACATTCAGTTTGATAAATATGCCATATATAAACATTTCTTCAATTAGATGTTATTAAAAAAAATGTTCCTGTGTGAAGATAATTTCTCATAAATGTAGTCATTTTGTCCCTTAGAAACGAGATGGCTTCCTCGGATACGGCCACGTCTGCTGGAGTGATTGCACAAGGAAACAAATTGTTTTTGTATATGAAATGTCCGGGATTTACTAAATGACCCACAGCCGTCCCGTAGTAATGATTGCTGAATCCAGGAGGTCAGGCAGGACTCAATAGCACATGTCTGGCCACCGCTGCCAGAGTGTGACGTGGTCGTAACCGAGGAAGCTATCTGGTTCGGACAGAATGACTACATTTATGAGAAATTATCTTCACACAGCAACATTTTTTTTTAATAACATCCAATTGAAGAAATGTTTATAAATGGAAGATTAGTGAAACTGAATGTGAATGCCTAGGCGAGAATACCCCTTTAAGGGCAGAATAACTAATTTTTCAGTTTTAACTTGTCCTTTAACTTCCCCTTATATTCCCTTTTCTGTACTGACGTAGAAAAAAAGTAACAAAGACTTCAGACAAATGTTTTGATAAATATTTCATTCATTGTTGAAATATTGTGTACAAAAAGCTAACATGCATAGGTACAGTATTTTACAACAAGTTCGAGTAATATAAAATATTAAAAAAAATTATAAAAAAATCTATTGAAGAATCACTTGTCACAAAAAAGTTCTGTTAAAAATAATAATGTTAATTTAATATTAGCCTTTTTCAAGCATACAAGTTGAAGGAATGGGCGGATCTTTTGACCGGTGCCCTGGATCTCCTTGGGCAGCAGGACATCTGACCCGCTGCCCGGCCATCCACCCTTCTCTCACCACGATCTGTGTCCTCAAGGTGATGAGAACGAGTGCATTACTTTCCCCAGCAGTAGCTGCAGCCTCCAATAGAATAAGACTCCCAGAGGCTGAAGGAACTTTGATGATGTCATGGTCACATAACCTGCCGGAGAAAGAAGTGCACACACAGACCTGCATCTGTGAGGTGAGGGGGGAACATGGGGGGCTGTGTTTGGACATTACTTATTGGGGGGCTGTGTGAGGACATTACTTACTGGGGGAAGGTCAGTGTAAGATCAGTGTAAGGTTAGTGTAAGATCAGTGTAAGGTCAGTGTAAGGTCAGTGTAAGATCAGTGTAAGGTCAGTGTAAGAAAAGGATTCGGGAAGCTACTGACAAAAATATTAAGACGATAACCAACAACAAAGTCATGCTTATAATCAACCTTGTAAAGACTCAGCCCTTTTCGTTTTCTCTCCCCATCTTTCAAAAGCCTCAACTTTTTTATTTCTCTATTCATAGAGTTATTTTGTGACAAACAAATTATAGTAACATTCATGGTACTGCACCGCTAGAAAAAGTAAAAGTCTTACAGGCTTTGTTTTATAAAGTTTCAATGTGGGGTGGAAATGACACATACAGGCAGTCCATGGGTGACATACAATCTGTTCTGTAGGTTTGTTCTTAAGTTGAAATTGTATGTACGTCGGAACTGTATATTTTATCATTGTAAACCCAGCCAGAATGTTTTTGGCTTCTGTGACAAATGTATTTTAAAAATGTTGGCTTGTCATAAGAACCAGGACTAACAATAAAGCTTCATTGCAGACTCCTTTGGCAGGTGTTCCAGCTCTTTATTGTAGCCCGGGGCTAAATTACAGTAAATAACCAATATCCAGAGGTCCGTTTGTAACTAGGGGTCATCTGTATGTTGGGTGTTCTTAAGTCAGGGACGTCTGTACCCTTTATTATTTGGGTGAGTATGGTTATAGAAATATTAAATTCATTAGGTTTTGTTATATTTTATTTAATAAAATATTTTAATTTTAGGATGAGGAAATTTTACTGTATAACATTTTTTTAAATATTACAGAAGGTTGATGTCATAGAATGGATGCTTTAGGATGAAAGGTTGCTTTAAGTTTAGATTTACTACATATTTTTCCTGTGTTAAAATGTTTATTCTATTTTTATAAGATCTACTTATAGCAACCAGAACCTTACAGTTGTGTAGGGATGGTCTTAATTTAGATAATGCCGTTCGAAGATTTATTTTAAGGTTCAATAAAGTTTATTGAAAACAAATGTAACATAAACAGGGGTTATCACACTGCACATCTCACAATCAGTAGGAGCCTTGAGGAGGGTAAGCCATGCAGCCTTCCCCACCCAATACAATACACATACAGCACAGATGTATGCAGCCCTTGGACAGAACCCAATATAGAGAAAGCGATCAAGAAGAAATTAACTTCTTGAGAGAAAGACAACACACCAGGTACGGGAAGGGAGGAGAAGTAAACAATGTCCTAAAGAATCAGCCAGTCACCCAGGCCAGGAGCTCCGTAGAGTTCCTAAAGGGGTCCACGGCAGCCACCTCTGTTAAAATGTGTAAGAAATATCCAGCCGAAACTCATCCAGAATCATCAATTACTCCATTCTTACAATAACCGCCATCTCAGCCAGCCCTCATGACTCTAGTCGACCAAGAGCCTCGGTATCACCATCCTTACTGCCATGACAAAATGTCTCCGGAGACCTTGTTTTACCTTCTTAAATGCACCCGGGACCATAAAGTGGTTGCCAAAAGTATTGGCACCCCTGCAATTCTGTCAGAAAATACTCAGTTTTTTTTCCAAAAAATGATTGCAATCAGAAATTCTTTGATATTATTATCTTCATTTAATTTGTCTTCAATGGAAAACGACAAAAAGAATTGTCAAAAAGCCAAATTTGTTATAATTCCACACCAAACATAAAAAGAGGGTGGACAAAAGTATAAGCACTGTTTGAAAAATCATGTGATGCTTCTCTAATTTGTGTGATTAACAGCGCCTGTAACTTCCCTGTGGCACCTAACAGGTGGTGGCAATAACTAAATCACACTTGCAGCCAATTGAAATGGATCAAAGTTGACTCAACCATTGTCCTGTGTCCTTGTGTGCACCACATTGAGCATGGAGAAAAGAAAGAAGACCAAAGAACTGTCTGAGGACTTGAGAATCAAAATTGTGAGGAAGCACGAGCAATCTCAAGGCTAAAAGTCCATCTCCAAAGACCTGAATGTTCCTGTGTCTATTGTGCGCAGTGTCATCAAGAAGTGTAACGCCCATGGCACTGTGGCACCTCCCTAGATGTGGATGGAAAAGAAAAATTGACAAGAGATTTCAATGCAAGATTGTGCGGCTGGTGGATAAAGAACCTTCGAATAACATCCAAACAAGTTCAAGCTGCCCTGCAGTCTGAGGGTAAAACAGTGTCAACCTGTAACTTCCATCGGCGTCTGAATGAAAAGGGACTGTATGTTAGGATACCCAGGAAGACCCAACTTCTTACACGGAAACATAAAAAAAGCCAGGCAGGAGTTAACCAAAACTTACGTGAGAAAGCCTTAAACATTTTGGGAGAATGTTACATGATCAGAGACAAAAGTAGAGCTTTTTGGGAAAAGGCATCAACATAGAGTTTGAAGGAAAAAAAAAGCCTTCAAAGAAAAGAACATGGTCCCTGCAGTTAAATATGGCGGAAGTTCCCGGATTTTTGGGGGTTTCTTTGCTGCCTCTGGCACTGGACTGCTTGACCGTGTGCATGGCATTATGAAGTTTGAAGACTATCAACAAATTTTGCTGCATAATGTAGGGCCCAGTGTGAAAAAGCTGGGTCTCTTCCAGAAGGACAACAACCCAAAACACTCTTCAAAAAGCACTAGAGTGGAGAGAAAACACTGAGACTTCTAAAGTGGCAGCAATGAGTCCAGACCTGAATCCCATAGAACACCTGTGGAGAGATCTCACAATGGCAGTTTGGAGAAGGCACCTTCACAACTCAGGGACCTGGAGCAGTTTGCCAAAGAAGAATGGTCTAAAATTCCAGCAGAGCATTGTAAGAAACTCATTGATGGTTCCAGGAAGGGGTTATTCGGAGTTATTTTGTCTAAAGGTTTGCTACCAAGTATTAGGCTCAGGGTGCCAATACTTTTGTCCCACCCATTTTTGGAGTTTTGTGCAAAATGATCAATGATTTGCCTTTTTTTTCATTCTCTTTTGTGTTTTTTCATTGCAAGCAAAATAAGTGAAGATATTAAAATCAAAGAATTTGTGATTTCAATCATTTTCTGGATGAAACGGGTATTATATGACAGAATTGCAGGGGTGCCAATACTTTTGGCCACCACTGTAGATACTAAAGCAATATCAGGCTGGAAGGGGGTCGCCAAGCAGTAAGATGGTCATGAAAGGCAAATACTGGCTTCCATACCACTCAGACCCCAGGACACTCCCACCAAATGTGGAACATCGATTCCACATCCACCTGACACCTCCAACATAAATCTGATACAGAAGGGTAGAATCTATGGAGGACTTCAGGAGTCATGTACCATTGAGCCAATATTTTATAGCTTTTTTGCTGAAATTGACAGGAAACAGGGGTCTTAAGGGTGAAAATCATGGCTCTTGATCATTCTTGATCATCAAATTCCCTTTCACAGGCTGCTTCTCATTAAACCTGGAAACCATTGCTGGAACCACCATGACTGTTTTGCAGCAGCAACCCATAAACCACTTAAATTAGATGTTGGGAAGGAGCGTGATCCAAGTACTAGCCCTCAAAAGTAGAAATATCTCTGGAGATATTCGTCACCAGGCCAATTGAATATTTATTTTGTTATTCCCCCCAACATGTCATAAACACATATTTTAATTTTCTGTTTATAAAATTCATATTTCTCTTTTAAAGTTATGCATGAGCCCTGGTGCAGCAAATTTTATCTTTGGAAACATATGTATCGATCAAGCTTTTTTTTATGGGATCGGACAATTTATTGCAGAAAAATTAACCTATACTTTGTTCATACTGGGAAGAAGTGCAAGTCATGTGCTTCCCAAAACCTCTGTCCCTGCCTATTTGCAAGCCCTATATTAAACCACTAATGACAACTGCTCGACAGTCCCTACCCTTTTTTAGCTCACAGAACAGTAAGACAAAACAGTAATACAAAACAAGAGAGACAGACTGACAAAAAGTAAGTTCGGGCAAACCTAGTCAAAACCAAGGAGGCAGAATGGTACACAATCTTAAGGCAAATTGTTTTGGAATAGCCAAAAGGTACAAGCAAAAGTCAGAATCACAGCAAAAGCACAGTATACAGTATACAGATAACAAAGAGCTAGAAGACCGGATTAACAGGCACTGAATTAAGTTACAAGGGAATTGAAATGTATTATCCAGACACCACCCCAGCAGCTAATTGGTTGAACTGTATGTCACTCTAACTGGTACCTGTGACAGACCCCCAGCTCAGAGAAGCAGCAAGATATGGATCACTCAGCCTGGGTGTTGTAGTCTGCCAGAAAACTCAAACTGCAGAAATGGAATCTAGTTTAGATTTAAAAGAAAAACTAAAATAAAACACACATTATCCCTAATGAAAATGTGTCCAAACTAGGTCCCTTGATAAGAAAACACCTCTGATTAAAAAGTCTACCCACTATTCACCATGGCTGAGATTCACCACTATGCTCCAGATTATAAAACAAAAAAAACTTACTCGGCCCCCTGAATTTGATGACATCATTCATATAATAGATTATCAATATCAGGAATGTGTTTATTGGGAACTAAGCAGTTCCAAGGACTAGAGGCTGTCAGAATCAATTGATTGGTGGAGGTCCTGTGTGTTGGGCTCCTACCGAACTGATATGAAAGATTGTTATACTGGAAAATTTCCTCTAACTTTATGTTACTAAGGTAAATATACATAATGGAGGATTTATCTTGGCTTGTACTGACTCTTACTGTCCCCTTATGCAACATCAGTGGATGTGGATGGAGTCAGGGCAATTCCTGGGTCAGGTTGCAGGGCAGTTCTACACCAGGCAGGATCTGGTGTAGATTTAATGTAGGCATATGGTGGTGCGCTGGATAAACTAAAAGACAGAAGAACTGGTACAACATCTGGGAAGGGGGGAGGGACATCAAAAAGTGTCAAGTTCCATCACTGTGTTGATTCTTGTGATGATAAAAACACTGTAAGACATCATCTCTGTATAGAGAAGACTTTGAACAATTGTAAAACTTGTATGGAGGACCTGCCGGCCATAACTACATAGGAAAAGCTGCACATCTGCCAGATGTAACAGTAGATCCCTGAAGAACATCCATGTAGCCGCAGGCCATTCACACATCATCTAAGGTCACTGGTTTTGACTTCACAATATGAGAAACAAAGGGCAAAAATAAAAAGAAGAACTCTACTTACAACAAAATATATTATGACTGTGTTATGACAGATAAGCTACAGGAAAGTATATGTACTTTGATTAAGTTTAGAATGAAGCAAACATAATCGCCAAGGATATTCTTTTCCAATCGTATTTCCATATGAATTAACTAATAAGCAAATGAGTGTCTGTACCTTTCAGTATTTCTTGTGTAGTTTGTTGTCCTTGGGAGCATTCTCCAATACCTTCATGACCGATCATTAGAATCAGTGGGGAGTTGACTTCTAGGTCCAGCATGGTACTGACTCACCTGAGTCCCAGATGATCCTCAAGTTCTGTATCATAATAATGGACCAAAGGTTGCTTACATAAGGGGGTGTGTAGAGGTGACAGGAGTAAATATAGCAAAACAGCTTTCCTTTATGAGCTGGCGCCCCCCTGAACGCATAGGGCGGGTGCGGCATAGCCTGGGTGCCCCCAGGGTAATTAGCATAACTGTCCTCAATTGCAGCATATTATAAAAATACTGAGGAACATTGTAAACTGATGGTAGATGTCCTTTAATTAAAGCATATTATGGAGTTGGGGAGACCGCGCCGGTCTCTCTGTGTTCTCTCGGCTTACTTCTATGCCGGATCATGTGAACACAGGGAGGTCTCTGTACATAATAAAATGGCCGTCTGTTTTTTCATTAAGTGTTTTCCCTGATTCCCCAAAAGGAGACAACATGTGCATGTCCATTCTTTCCATATATCAGAATTATTATTTGTTTCTGCATATTTGTAGCATGTGCCATGTTGCTCTTGATACAGCTGGATCTGGAAGTCTTTTTGTTGTCTACGTCTGCCCTTGCAGAGGGGCAATCCTCGCCCAACCAGGCTCGAGTTGTTGGGAGTTGAGCTGGACTGTATATTATTTGCAATATGGAGTTGTGAGACAAGCAATCTGAGTTTGAACCCCTGCTACGAATTTGTCACCTCTGCCATGTAATGTCACCTGGTGACACCAATCTCCATGGTCGACTCCTGCCTGGCATGGTGGTGTCTCTTCCCCATGCTCTGGAATACTCTCTCATTCCATCGTCTCAAGGTTTCATTCTGATTTCCTAGGTGAGAGCTTAGAACAGACCCTGTACGTGCGTGGGAGAGGATATATATTTGATGTTGTCTCTATACTTTCTTGCCATGTAAGCTGCTGTTTGGAAAAATATTTTTTTTTCTTCTTTAGAAAGGAAGGCATTGCAAAGTCTGCTGTTTTTACAAACACAGTTGGAGAATGTTATCTATAACACGATAAGACGATAAGCCTTTCCAAGCCTAGCTGACAGTGTTAATTTTCCTGCTCTTATTGCAATTCTTAATCTATACAGTTCCAGGAAAATACTTATTTTAATGCAAAATTGTATTAACCCTATCAGTGCCAAATCTCACATACTGAGCCCGGATATATCTATATATTTGTTTTGAGACACAAGGGGCTAATGAACTGTCTTTATGAGGACTATGAGGACCGTGGAAATGTCAGTCCCTGGTGGCCAAAATCCTATAATAAAATAATCAAGACAGAATTTTTTGCTACAATAGGCTAGTTGGCATAAGCCTTATGAGTTTTTTTCCTTGTCTGGATCAACACTCTAGGATAATAGGTTGTACTTTTTTCAACCGTATCTATTGTGCTGTTAAGATTGATATATGTTGTTATCATCTCCCACAAGAGAGATAAATGCAGACTGAGGTAGTCATTTGTATCATAATCTACTGGACTTCCTTTGCTTCTTACTCTGAGCATGTTACAAATCTTTTTCCTGGGACCATTTCTAGTTAGCTGGGGAAGGCCACAACTGGGAGGTGGGGAGTGGGATGGAAACACTTATCACCCATGAGTGGGTTGGAAAGTGAATGTCATTGTTTTACAGAAATAAGACCTGCATAAGGTGCCAGTCACCATGCCAGCTAACTGCCCATTGGTAGCCATTCTATAGCGTCTGGTGGGTAACATAACAGCTTCTAAGAACACTCACACTGATTCCTTACTCTCCCCTAATACCACAAGTGCAGATTACATGCTAAAAAAAGTAATAACTTTATTATTATAGCAACTACAGATGAGCAAATTTCTTAAAAATTCTTCTGGCTTGATAGGACCTAATAATATCAGACCTACTGGAAAAGAGGGATCCATAGTTGACCAGTCAAGTGGACAACTTTGCTTCTAATTATGAGTATGATGAGTGGATCCGAGTCGGCCAAACCCTTACCTGAAAGTTCTATTCACATCTGAACACTCAACCCAACTGATGACACCTGTTATCCGTGATGGCAACACCATCGATATTGCCCTTTAAATGCAAGTTTGCCACCTCTAACTTGAGGTTTATGGGTTCCCGTGGCATTTTATGCCTTGCGCGCATGTGCCACCAGCATTTAAAGTGTTTGCTAGCAGGATAGTGGGTGGGCAGGGTTATGTGGCTGGGTTATTACTGAGTGGAATACTGAACCTTGACTCCTGGCTGAACTCTTGGTTCAAGGACCAGACCCACACTGTTCGCGGCATACCCAAAAAGGCATGCTGTGATTTCATGTCATCTTACTGGCTAGGGGACCTTATAGATTACATCACCCTGGTGACATTACATGCTGAGAAGAGGCATGTGACATGGAGAGGAGCAGATGGGAGGGTCTGGCCAAGCAGGACACATCCCCTTCAATGGCAGGTAGGATAACATAAAGTTGATTCATGGGTATGTTAGGGAGTTTTTGCACTTTTATTTTTCACTCCCCACGGAGTAAAAAAAAACCTTCCAAATGCTGTGAAATTGGTGAAAAAAATGCATTTGCGCCATTTTCTTGTGGGCTTGGATTTTACGTCTTTCACGTGGCACCCCAATTGACATGTCTACTGTATTCTTTGGGCCGGTATCATCATGGGGATAGCAAATTAATTTAGGTTTATGATGTTTTGATACATTTACAAAAATTAAAAACTCCGGAACAAAAAAACTAAATCTTCATTTTGCTATCTTCTGGTGCTAATAACTTTTTCATACTTCAGTGTACGGAGCTGTGGGTGGTGTCATTTTTTACGACTTTTGATGTCTTTTTACTGCTACCATTTTGAGGACTGTATGGCCTTTTGATCACTTTTTAAAGGATTCTTTTATATTTTTCCAAATCAGTCTCCACTCAATCAAACGTTCAGCAGCAACCTCAGATAACTGTCCATCACCAACCTCCTCCCAATCAAATGTCCAGCAGCAGCCTCCACTCAGATAACTGTCCATCAACAGCCTCCACTCAGATAAATGTCCATCATCAGCCCCTACTCAATAACATTTCCAGCAGCATCTACCCCTAAAAAAATATCCAGCAATAGCCTCCACTCAATAAAATGAGCAGCAGCAGTCGCCACGCAATAAAATGTCCAGCAGCAGCCACTACTCAATTAAATGACCTGAACCAACCTCCACTAAATAAAATGACCAACAACAGCCTAAACCCAATAAGATGTCTAGCAGCTGTCTCTCTTATATAAAACAATAAATTCAGTACTTACCTCCCACACTCCTGCTTCCTCTTCTTCCTGTATGATGTCACACAGTATGGCTCTACCCTGTGCTCTGATAATCAATTTCCTTGCTTGTATCTAGTGTATTTACATGCTAACAATTGTTTATCTTCCCATCATGGACCTACAGTTTGCCGGCTGGCAGACTACGGGCCCTGCCTATCCCTGGACCCGGTTGGGGTAGAGTCAAGTTAGTTAATTACATCTCTAAGCAGTGATTACACTGCTGAGTTTGTAAGTTCCCCAGATATCCCTTTTAACAATAATATAGAGCACATGCCTTCCAAGGAAACTAGCGGCACTGGGGATTTAATCCCGTCTATTGCCAGCCCAATGATACTATAGGATATATTGCTTACATTAGCAAATTAGAGCACAATGCGAGAAACAGAGACTCAAGTATCGACTGTACGAGACTTGAGGTTCGGTTACGTGACAATTGACAAAAGTGTACGTGCAAAATTTGGAGCTACATAGGAGTCATTTGTGTACCCACACACTGAGAGCGGATCGTATTAACTGTGCACGTCACCAATCACACCGACAGGCAAATGAGTACGTCACACTGGGAGCCAGGCAGGAAGAAAGATACCATGGCTGACATCAGAGGCGCCGGCAGCCCATCCATACATCCCGCATTATGCATTGTTCAAACCCTGGCATTAAATCAGGCCCAATTCCCTTCCCTGATTTGGTAATTAAAATATCTTTTCTCCAATTAGTGCCCTTACAGTTAAGGGAATAATCCACTGGCAGTTCTCATTTTTTAAGCAGCAGTTTAGAAATCAAGCCTGTTGCGGAGAATGAAGTATGAATTTCTCACAAGCTGGAAAACAGCCAGACGGGAAATATCCAAGATCTTTTATTTATTTTACTCACTAAATGTGGATTTGTCTGCCAAAAATGGACAGCAAAACTAGTGAAACAGAGACTCATGGTGTGAGATGTACCAGGCGGAGTAGAGGTATCCTCAGGCTTTCCAGCTGGAGGTTTACAACAATCCTGAGCATGTTGTTCAGCTTAGAATCCATCCCAGGAGCCAGAGAAACAATGGCACCTGGAGACAAAGGAATTAGGGTCAGTTTTTAGGCCTTAGAATTAAAATAAATGTATGGATGATACACTTGTTTGGTTAAAATTTTTACATGGACAACAATTTGAAGCCATCATGATGAGTCTCCTGTGTGACATCATTGTCATGTGTGCCGTTCTTGCCAAGAAATAGACCAGCTTGCCCCCAGTTCCAAACCGGCTTCAGAAACAAAAAGATCCTTGTTGATACAGATTCAAGAATGAAGAAATTAACAATTTTTAAAAAAATATATATGACTATGATATATGACTCCTATGGTTCCTTCCTATGGCGATGTCATAAGAGATGTCATAAGCAAACACCATTTCCAGCCTGACTCAGTTGGTAGCACAATTTGTTGGGGCTCTAGGAGCTTTAGGTGGTTCATCCTTATACAAAGAGTCCAGTACAATGTATTACACAATTATTAATTAGTCATAGTTAAGGGGCCTAGTAGAGAATTTGGATTCAAGTTACCGGCCTTGATGGCCATGTGCAGTACTTATGATACACCCATCATCGATACAGTCTATAATTGATCCTGTAAATTATTTACAGGATATGCTCACTTCTATATTGATTGTCTATTCTCAGATTATGTGAAAAACCAGCGCTAGCTTTAGTAGTGGTCAGCTGTTCTGCAGAGTATGGTGCCGGTATCGCTTGTGTCCATTCTCTGTGAAGGGACCAGAAGCTGTCCACATGAATGGCCCCCATTCATTTTTCAGTGAGCAGCATCTGCAGATACAACTCCCGTTGCTGTGCAAAATGGGCTATCAGTAGTGGGATCCGGTATCAGCATCCATAGATATGAATACTAATTCTTTGACAACCCTTTTCAGAATTTTGAATTATTACCCAGTAACTTCCTTTTACACTGGAGGATACAACAGACAGCATAGTAGGCAGCTTTAGACCTATTTTAAATTACTTATTTTTGCCAAATTCAAAAACAAAAAACCTAAAAAAAACTATTTTAAAATACAGTTAGATTGTGAAGATTAAGGGAAAATTTTGAACAGAATAGTGCTTCCCCCAGCCCTGCTGAAAGTGCCCCGGATGTCCCTGGAAGGACAAAAAGCATTTGCTAGCGAGTCACATGACCTGAAGCTCAAGTTTACTGATATATAGGGGTGATATGATTGTATTTGCCCTTATGTAATGTTAAATATGGCCTGTAGGGGTGCTGTGGGGGACACTTACTTCCAGGATACTCAGCATTTTGCCAAAGGAACACCCATTGAACACCCTGTATTTAACCACGTGCTGGGGTCTCTTCTATTAAAATCTTTACATTTTTATATCTATTTATTCTTTGATAATTAAAAATTTTTAAGCACCGGATAAGAAGAGGACAGGAGGTCATGTAAGACCCTGATAAGGAGCAAAGGAGTGCGGAGTGTTTTAGAATTCATGTGATGGAGAGCCCCTCATCCGTCTCCCCTCTCCGCTAATGTAAATATACAAGTCATTGTACAGCGTTACCTGATGTTGATTACTTTCAGAATGTTAATTTGCATTATAAAACATTGTCTGTGCTGATTAGGAATAACATTTCGTTTTTTTTTTATTCCTCCGGTTTCCATGAATATTAATATTAATTAAATCCATAAAAAGATTTTTTTATATATCAGACAACCCAATGAATTATAAATCTGACTCTTTTTTTATTCCTAGTTCATGCGTCTGAAATTATACGGCTTGTGATATGACTAATTAGCTCGGCGCGGAGGAAGAAGGGGTGTCGTGTACATGTCGGGTCAGGTGGGATATCACAGGCGTTATTAACTCCAGAGGCGAGTACCACACTATATTTATATGAGCAGAACAAGGACAAAGCAGAGATTAAACATAAGAGGTTATCAGGGATGTAAGGATGAGTTACAAAATATGTCCTTCCTAACAGGTGCAGCTATCACAACTGCTCAGACATTTACTGCCGTTATTTATTGGCTGGCGTAGTTTACAGCTTTCTCCGACTAAGCTGCATCTGGAGGTTGTCAAATGCCACCGGGAAGGATGCACTAGAGAGCTTGCTCTAGAAATACATATGCTGCGATCCTTAAGGAAAAGACTAGATTAGAAGTATATATTATAGATATCATGGAATCCTTGTTCCTTAACCCAATGACACATAACTGGGAACCTTTTCTCTAGATGGTTGGATTTGGAAATTAAGGCTATCAGAAGCACACATCCGGATGGTACATGGTCTATGATAACATAATCTTAAACCTAATAACTTGTGATAATAATTTCTGTAGAGTAATGTGTCCATTTTATGGTAACATCACTGGTTAGAGCACAAGAAAAGTGTAATACGGAGAACAAAAACAAAAAACGGACAATACTGTGAGCTCTTATTCTGAACCCACCAATCTCTTCATCCACTCTAGCAAACAAAGTACAGAATCACAAAACAGTAGAATAGTCTTAAGAAGACCAAAGATCAGGTTACCAGGAAAACAATGATCAGAGTCACAAGAAATGTATGTTGCTAGCAAAGAACCTGTTCATGTGATCTCAGAGCCCTAACCCCAATGGTCCAGATAACCAGAAAAAACAGGGAGCAGGTTAGTGTGAAAAGATTTCAATCAAACTGGAATAACTAACAAAGAAAGATAGCTCATACTGCAGGAAAAAGACTGAGGTGGTGCTAATCATTCCAAACAGCATAGACAGCTAAATTTGTGTTCACACTGCAGCAGTTCAGAATCAGCGTCTTCTCAGCTTCATACCACAGATACCAACATGTATGTTACATACAAATTGCATACAAACTTACACTCACCGGCCACTTTATTAGGTACACCTGTCCAACTGCTCGTTAACACTTAATTTCTAATCAGCCAATCACATGGCGGCAACTCAGTGCATTTGGGCATGTAGACATGGTCAAGACAATCTCCTGCAGTCAGTGGCGTAACTAGGAGAAGCAGGGCCCCATAGCAGATTTTTGCATGGGGCCCCCTTAAAAATATTCATACATACAAACACGTTTACACAATCACTAACATTTACACACTTAAATACACAAAATAACATTCTACACTCACTTTTATACACTCGTCCACACATACATACGTATACACTCATATGCACACACTTATGTACTCATATATACATTTATACACTAATACATACAGTATATACAAACTCCCAGTACATAAATACAGTATATATACATCAAAGTTGCATGCATACTGTTTATATACGCACATACTGTGTATATATATGGTATATACACACATTCAGTATATGCAGCATATACACACACAGCATATACACACACAAACAACATACACACACACACACACACCATATAAACACACACCATATAAAAACACACACCATACACACACCATATATACACACACACACCATATACACACACACACACACCATATATACACACACACACACCATATACACACACACACAACATATACACACACACAACATATACACACACACACAGCATATATATACACACACAGCATATATACACACACACAGCATACACACACACAGCATACACACACACACAGCATACACACACACAGCATATACACACACACACAGAATACACACACACAGCATACACACACACAGCATACACACACACACACCATACACACACAGCATATACACACACACAGCATATACACACACACACAGCATATACACACACACACAGCATATACACACATATAGCATACAATCATTAACTATACATACATATTTAGGGACTTACATTTCTTGCAGACAGGCTGATGTGTAGTGGGGTGGGTCAGTTAGGCATCCTGCGAGCCTAGGAAGTGTGCCGGCCGGGCAGCCAAGGCAGCCACGGCACCAACATGGCGGCCGAGGAAGCAGTGTGGAGGAAGAGCGGCCGCGGGAACAGGGTGCCAGATGGGTGGCCGTGGGAGCAGCATTGAGGGCAGTGAGCCGTGGGAGCAGCACTGAGTGCCGGTGGACAGCTCCCCGACCAGTGTGCCGGCTGGGCGGCTGCGGGAGAAGTGTGCCGGCCGGGCGGCCGTGAGAGTATCATGCCAGCCGGCAGCCACGGGAGCAGTGTGCCAGCCGCGTGCCCTTAAGACGAGGCTACCGGCCGGGCGGCCGTGAGAGTATCATGCCAGCCGGCAGCCACGGGAGCAGTGTGCCAGCCGCGTGCCCTTAAGACGAGGCTACCGGCCGGGCGGCTGTGAGTACAGTATGCAGGGCAGGCAGGAGCAGTGTGGAGGGCAGATGGGCAGCTGCGGGACCAGGGTACCGGCCAGGCAGCCACGGAAGCAGTGTGGAGGACCGGTGGGCAGCTCCCGGACCAGTGTGCCGGCTGGGCGGCCGCGAGAGCATCGTGCCGGCCAGGCAGCCGCGGGGGCATTGAGGAGGACCGGAGGGAAGCTCCCGGACCAGTGTGCCGGCCGGGCGGTCGCGGGACCAAGGTATCGGCCGGGCGGCCACTGCGGCCACTGCCCGGGCGGCCACTGCCCGGGCATGCCTGCCAGGCACCCGCGGGAGCAGCGTTGAGAACGGTCAGGCTGTACCGGCCGTGCAGCCGTGGGAGCAGCATAGCGGGCGGCCGCAGGAGCAGCGGGGCAGGGTCGGATGGGTCAGAAACTCTGGGGCGGGCGGGATAAAGAGGGGGCGGGCCCTGGGATTGATCTTTACCTTAAGGCACCGTATAGCAGGGCCCGGGCGGCGTTCAGACCGGGTATGGAAATGCAGCGCAGTCTGCAGACATGTGATTGTGCCACTGCCCGGGCCCCTGAAGCTCACGGGCCCCGTAGCAACCGCTACGGCTGCTACGGTGGTAGTTACGCCACTGCCTGCAGTTCAAACCGAGCATCAGTATGGGGAAGAAAGGTGATTTGAGTGCCTTTGAATGTGGCATGGTTGTTGGTGCCAGAAGGGCTGGTCTGAGTATTTCAGAAACTGCTGATCTACTGGGATTTTCACGCACAACCATCTCTAGGGTTTACAGAGAATAGTCCGAAAAAGAAAAAACATCCAGTGAGCGGCAGTTCTGTGGGTGGAAATGCCTTGTTGATGCCAGAGGTCAGAGGAGAATGGGCAGACTGGATAGAAAGGCAACTGTGACTCAAATCGCCACCCGTTACAACCAAGGTAGGCAGAAGAGCATTTCTGAACGCACAGTACGTTGAACTTCGAGGCAGATGGGCTACAGCAGCAGAAGACCACACCGGGTGCCATTCCTTTCAGCTAAGAACAGGAAACTGAGGCTACAATTTGCACAAGCTCATCGAAATAGGACAGTAGAAAATTGGAAAAACGTTGCCTGGTCTGATGAGTCTCGATTTCTGCTGCGACATTCGGATGGTAGGGTCAGAATTTGGTGTCAACAACATGAAAGCATGGATCCATCCTGCCTTGTATCAACGGTTCAGGCTGGTGGTGGTGGTGTCATGGTGTGGGTAATATTTTCTTGGCACTCTTTGGGCCCCTTGGTATCAATTGAGCATTGTTGCAACGCCACAGCCTACCTGAGTATTGTTGCTGACCATGTCCATCCCTTTATGACCACAATGTACCCTGTAACATCTGATGGCTACTTTCAGCAGGATAATGCGCCATGTCATAAAGCTGGAATCATCTCAGACTGGTTTCTTGAACATGACAATGAGTTCACTGTACTCAAATGGCCTCCACAGTCACCAGATCTCAATCCAATAGAGCATCTTTGGGATGTGGTGGAACGGGAGATTCGCATCATGGATGTGCAGCCGACAAATCTGCGGCAACTGTGTGATGCCATCATGTCAATATGGACCAAAATCTCTGAGGAGCTTATACTCGAGTATATACGGTATATATATCTATGAAACAAGAGAATATGGAACAAATGTACAATAAACAATAGAAAAAAGGAAAAGATTGTATTAAATGATTCAACCTCTCTTGAAAATCCTATTGTAATAAATAATGTCACTATCACTACCTTAGCCTTCAAATGCCATAACATGAAGGTGACTGACGTAGAACTGACGTTAAGATGGATGGCTCCCAGTATTGTTTCTATTACTCCTCATATTGTACATCACCTTCAGTCTCATTAATAGTAATTTCCATTATTGGTGTCATTCCAACAAGTATGGCATTTGTCTCCGTTATTCCTAGCTGTCCTCTCCATCTGACAACTTCTAAGTATCTTCGCAAGTTCCACGTCTCTCATAATTGGATGTGACATCAACAAACGCCAACACTTGTCTCATACAAGGATTTGCTCTCAAGGGATGGAACAATTTTCAAGAGTCAACTTGTTGTTATCTCATTAGCTCTTGTTAAATACACAGTCGGCAACAAAAGCAAAAATGTGGATAAGAGTCTACAGAGGAGAGGCGGCTCGGTGCTAGGCCTTCATATGACTGCTGAAGGACCTCTTGGAGTGGCAACTGACCTTGTGAAAACATAGTGAAACCCTTAATGACCACGACCAGGCCCTTCAAAGTTTTTGCATTTCCATTGTTCACTCCCCCCCCCCTTCAAAAATAACTTTTTCACTTTTCCATGTAACGAGCTGTGTGAGGGCTTGTTTCCTTTGTAACAAATTGCACTTCATATTGACGGTATTGAAAAAATTCCAAATGCAGTGAAATTGGTGAAAAAAATGCATTTGTGCAATTTACTTGTGGGTTTGGATTTAACGGCTTTAACAGTGCGCCCCTAAATGTCTTCTTTATTCTTTGGGTCGGTGCAATGTTTTCATACATTTATAAAAAAATCTTCATTTCGCCATCTTCTGGCACAACTTTTTCATACTTTTTCAGTGTACAGCGCTGTGTATGGTGTGATTTTTTTTCTGTTTTGATGACTGTACAGGCTTTTAATCACTTTTTATTGAATTTTTTAATATTTTTCAAAATGGCAAAAAAGTGCCATTTTCAACTTTGGGCGCTATTTTCTGTTATGGGGTCAAACAGCAGGAAAAAAATGTTATTATATTTTGATAGATCAGACCTTTTGGGACACGGCGATACCTAACCTGTTTGCAAATTTTTACTGTTTATTGATATTTACTGTATATTAGAATTTGTAGGTTTTTATATATTTTTTTTTAATTTTACAATTTACTTTAACCCTAGATTGTCTGATTGATTCTACCATATGCGGCCAGACTCTACAGTATGACATAAATCAAGAAATAGTGAGCCATACATTAATAAATACTATAGGTCATGTGACAGTAATGTATACCAGAAGAGCCAAAAAGAACCTCTTTAAGAGATAACATGAACCCAAGAAGAACAAAAAAAGAGGAAAAAGAAGACAAGGCTACAAAAATTACTGGTGAAAAATAGTAATCTTTATTACAAATAGAAGTCATAAAATATATGTATAAAATGAGTGCATCACAGGAGGAGACACGCAATGCATGCCAGGTAATAGGTCCTGAATAAGCAAAGTATAAAGATAAAGGTAGTACAAATAATAAAATACAAAGTCAAAAGAGCAGCTATAATATGGCCAAAAGTAGCACAATACAAGAACCAGTATACATATGAACGCTGAAATAGCAATGATGTAAGAAGTGTATGAATGCTACCAACAAATATAGGCCCAGAGTCACCGGAGCGCAAAACAACCAGTGTTAGACAAATAGGCGCCAAAAGGTCGCAAAAATAGACCTGGCGTGCAACCTTCTTTATACTTTGCATATTCAGGACCTATTACCTGGCGTGCATTGTGTGTCTCGTCCTGTGATGCTCTCATTTTATACATATATTTTATGATTTCTATTTGTAATAAAGATTACTATTTTTCACTAGTTATTTTTGGAGCCTTGTCTTCTTTTTCCTCTTTTTCTGTTCTTCTTGGGTATTTCTACAGTATGACAGTATATGGGAGTTTACACACCATATATTAAAATGTGCAAATCACATGTGTAAAATGAGTTAGCCTATGGTCTTTGTATGACCCAAGGCTGTCATGGCAACAAATCGCCAAACCCCCCCTCTTCCCGATGACTTCACAGGGGCCGGCAATCAAATCCAATATGGCGGGGCACTCTCATGAATACGCCAGACCGCTCTGAGCTCGGCCTAGCATTCCTATTGTACAGCGCTGCAGTGCCTGCTAGCTTTATTGGAGGGTTCCGATAAACGTAGGAGTTTATCACTGCTAAAAAATGGGGTAGTGCTAGGAGCAGCTCCTGTGCATTTTTTTGTGGGTGACAGGTCCTCTTTAAATGCCACCGGCAGCTTTTCTGACAGCAGTTGCTTCTGGTGGGTATTTGCTGCAATGTGCAGCAAACACCCACCTTGTATGGAGAAGGCTCAGCCCATGAACCCTCTCTACACACCCGCAACCGACGTATGATACACAGATATGTAACACATCGGTGCAGGGTTAAAGAGGTTTTCTAGTTTCGCAAAGTTCTAAATGACATCAACATTATTGTTGTTTTTGCCTTTTCTGGATCAACACTGTATAGGTTGGACCTGATGGACCTACATCTTTATTTTAGTTAATCTACTATGCTGGGTACAATAGACTCCAAACACACAGAATGCATTTTGAGTTTTTTTGTCTTCATAAATTGGAATTTGACAAATGCCCACAGAAACACTACGATTAAATAACTGGGTTACACCAACACAACAAATCTACAGTAAGTAAAAATGTCAATTTTTCCCTTGAGGGTAAGATGTAATAAACAAACTCAAAGAAAGGTGACCATGTATTAGACCTTGTCAGTATAATGGGTCTTCTATCGGTCTCCTGACCCAGATAGGTCAAGCCATAAAAGAAGAGATAAAGCAGGAGATTAAAAGTGGACAACGCTAAGCGAGAAGTGAGAATGGTTCATGGGTGATGTTATTTTGGAATGTCTATTCTGTAATATTTTGGGTCTACTCACATGCATAAGCTTTTTGAAGCATATTTTTGGCGTTTGATCAAATTAATATTCTGATTTCCATGCAAAATTGCACCAAAAACATCCCTACTATAAATATGTTTTACAATAATGAATGCAACATTTAGCACAAGACTATTCCCCATGGATACAACCTCCTGCACTTGTCCTTTTTTGCATTATCATTATTAATTTCTGGTGTTCTGCGTAGTATCAGATCATAAAGGATTGCTTTCTCACTGTAAATTGTTCCTTTTATATAACAAGAACATTGTGCAGGTGCTGAATAAGTTTCATGGAGACATTACTGTATAAAGTGCTATAATGAATACACATTATAGGGTACAGATAATGGAAGTTGCTTTTAAACAAGAAATCATAGATCATGGAAGGTCGTCCAACAATTGGTGTGTTAAAGGAAAAGAGGACAAACATAAATACATCGTTTTATTCTTTCTTTGCTCGAGTGGAGACCTGCTTTTATTAATTTTTGTTCCTTTAGAATGCACTGTATTTCCACAAGAATGGTAAAGAATGGAGATCAAAAGGTACAGTAATGGGTGAGTATTCAGGCCTAAATATATATCATCTGTTAGGTCTTTGTCAGCGTCTTCTCGATTTGTGTTAGTATGTTGAGGAGACGTTTACATTATCTATGATTCCCTTGTCTGGCAGTGTGAACTGGGCTCTAGTGGCTGGCAGACCTTCAGTATCTGCTTCAAGCATAACTCTGCACTCTGCCTTTGACTATAAATGTTATAGGCTTTTCCTTTCTATAAGCATATAGCACTGACTCTACAGGCTGCTATTCCATTTCTGTCTGGCCGTATTCACACGTGTTCAGATTGTTGATTCTGCTTACCTTCTGGTTTTAGACATCTGGCGTGAACCTCTGACTTTTCTTTGGAAATAGATTCTGTCATTGTTTTATCTCACAGTTGCTGACCCAATTTGTCCACTCTGCCCTGTTGTGTTTTCTGTTTGTCTGCACAGAGACTGTCAAGGAAGAGATTGTCTTCTAGTTGTCTCATGTCAGTAGGACATGCTGCGGCAATAGGCAGGTGTTAGTTGTGGCTGCTAAGTTTAGGGCTCACTGTCCTATCCATCTTCTGCAGTCCCTTCTCCATTATATCAACCCCTTTAAAAATACCATTGGTACATTTTTATCATAATGTGCTTCAGCAGGTGTTACTCAAACTTCTATTCAGGGCACTGCTGAAATGCATATGCAAGATGTGATCTAAGGTGTCTCTCTCACTAAAGTTTTCTAGTGGGCACCTCAATGTCATTACACATTAATATACATCAGAATAGTACCATAAGTGTCATAGTCCATATACTTTGGACACCAATTTATGGATATATTACCTACAATAAGTATTTCCAGGTGTATTGTCCGCCATATCACACATCATTTCTTGTCAAGGGTTTCTATGCCTAAATAATTGTTGATTATAGCGCAGACAAATGACCCCACTATTGCATCCCAAGGCTTGAATGGAGTAAATAGGAAGATCATACCAAGCCTGGGTCTACTAAAGGACTCCAAGATTGTCTACACTGGGTATTCTACAAATTGTGCTTACACAAGCAATAATGAATTGCCATGCTGAACTGTATACATGTACACTGGGACAGGTTTACAGAGCTATGACTTTATACTTACAGGGCACCATATTTCTTGTTTTTTGCTGTATTTGGCATCTCTACTGGGTTTATTTCTTGACCTGTAACATTTAGATATATAACAAGTCATCACACATTACTTAAGCAGTTAATTGACTTTCACAGTATTGAACCAAAAAAAAAAATTGACTCCTATGATAAGACAAGAGACAGGAAAACATATTCATGACATGTTGTGATATATTCCTCAGATTAGTGATGGCCGCCTCCGGCAACAGAGACATCGAGAAACTCAATTATCAGTTAGATCGTGGTTACATAATTACCAGTGATTTTCTGTGATTTTATGGGCTGAGGCATTGCCACATCTTATTGATGGGTGTCCTAATGCACAAAGCAGATCTGATCCATAGACATCGGTTTACCCTGTGGTAGAACCTCAGTTGGTTGACCGTTGGCAAAACAGGGCAAGGAATCTAAGAAACACTCAAGTCTTTCAGCCCTGGATGTGGAGGTCACAGACCAAGTCGATCCTGAATAGGCAGTTGTATAGGGATGACCAAACTACTTTAGAAAAATGACCAAGGTCCACAAGCAGAATACAACAACAGGATATTTAGCATAGACCTTAAAGGCAAAGTCAAGAGCTTTGCAATATTCTAAGGTTCCGTAAGGTCTGGAAGGTGATGTTTCTTAACCACCTTAAGGACAGAGGCCTTTTTCAACTTTAGGACAGGGCTTCAGTTTATCTTCACTGATCAGTGGTCAATTTAGAGCCTATTCTTTCTGTGTTCACTGACACTGACAATGGATCAGTGGAAAAAAACTGAAGTGTGAAAATGCCCATTGAAAAGAACGGGTCAGTAAGGCAGCAGTGACAAATCACTGAAGCCAGGAAGAGAAAACCAATCTGGTTTAGCAGCACCTATGCCGTGCAGGCACAGGTTCATGTGAATGTACCCTTAGGCAGAATTCACATGGCCGTTCAGGGGACAGTATATACGTCGCAAATACCTCCCCCATAGTCTGGCAATTGGCGCGCGGCACCGTACAGGAGCAGTACGGTGCGGCACTGTACCGTACCATAGCCGTAAAAAGATAAGACATGTCCTATCTTTTCTCAGCATGCGGCGCCGCGTGCCATATATCCCTATGGGGAGGGGCAGGGGTGAGCAGCGCGCACCTCCTCCTCCTCTCCCCGCCGCCGTGTGCCCACCGCGCTACAGTACGGGGGGCAACAGCAGTGTGAATGTGCCCTTACAGTGAGGCGATACATGGTAAAAAGTAGATTTTTGGTTGTACCCTGAAGACATTGGCTTTCCTTCATCTCTTACAATTAAAGCCAACAAGACGGTAATGTTCCATTTCCAGGGCATCATATGATGTTCCGATAGCTTCATAATTTAATACATGCAACGGTTCAATTGGTTAAGATCAAACAACAGATAAAAACCCAATTTAGCTCAGTTTGACATAACGATCTTATTAGTGTTCTGCATTATGGTATATGAAATCTCATTAGCCACACTAAGAGCTAATGTAAAACATATCATTAATTCTTCAGGCAGTTACAAATAAAACTCATTTAACTGACTATGATTTAACCCCAGACACATGGCAAGTAACAGCAATTTAATACTACTCACAACCTCCTGCGCTAGAGAAAACTTCCAGCAATTACTGGGTCTTCACGCTTCTGCAGCACGGTTAGTGTTAAAAAAACCAATAGTAACTATATAATGATGCTGCACTCTGCAAAAATACAGGGTATTATATGAGGCATAGTGCTAATAAAAAATTTATGGGCTCGGGTTCTGGAGGCCCGGGTCTAGGAAACAAATGAAAAAAGCATATAAAATTAAAATATACACTATATAGCTAAAGTGTACATAACCTTTTAACAATCTTTGCATTACTTAGTAGCCCGGTGTGTGTATATGAGGAATGACACACATATTGCTCATTATGTGACTTGTGATTTTCACCTGGCAATAACTCCCTATTCCCCCTCCCCACTCCATAGACTTTTATGTCATATGAAATATCTGTGAGCTTCTGTCCTGTTGATAGCAAGACAGAGTTCAGCAAGGATTTCAGGGTCAAAAACAGATTTAAAACACATTACCTTGGTGATTACACGACCATATGCTAACACAGACATAGCACTGGCCAGTGGAAAAGGGAAGGGGAGTGAGCGTTCCTCATCCCAACCCTCTCTATTGAAAGCCATCTCGGGCATAGTGCAGGGAAACACTGTGTGTTCACCATGCGGTGACCCGGCGCAATAGACTTCTATGGAGGCTGTGATACAGCAGCAATTTGTGCGGCCATATAACCAACCCCGGAACAGTGATGTATATGGGGTATAAGAGAACAGGCAATATCTATTTGAGGCTAAGTATATTGGTTGGTGAACTTTGGATTCTACTAGTTCTCTTTGTCTGACATGATGTTATGCATGAAACAGAAAATACGCAACCTTAAACACACTAGACAGTGATCATCAAAGGACATCAAATGAGCAAAGCAAAAGCCATCAACAGAGGCTGATTACTTCAAGAGGCAACATGAGAACTGTGTGCCCCTAATAGTCCCCTACAACTGGAGACCCTACTTTAGTTGCCTGGGAACTCCAACCATACAAGACTGAAAGAAATATTCCCACTGCTACCTCTCCTTTCCTTCCCGCAGCCACTAAATCTGAAACAACTTGTTGTCTAGAGCAGTCTGAAGCCCCTCATCAGAAAATGGCACCCTGCCTGGAAAACAGGTGCAATGTGTATTGGCACAATCACACGGGTGAACATGTAAGTCTTCCAATGTGGTGTACCTTACTATGTGTTAACAGTGTCTCACCACAGTCCTTTATTTTGGGGAAACAGCCCAGAAACTTCATCAGTGAGTGCATAAAGTCTCACCAATCCAATATTAAGTACAGAAGGAAAGATCTCCCAGTGGTCGCACATTTCTCCAAAGAGGACCACACTAAAGAAGATTTCTTACCGACCCCTAATATAGCAGTCAAAATAATTCCCTGGATTAACAGAAACTACTAACAAAAGTTTTTTTTCCCATACAGTGTGATTTTCTCCAGAAAGGCAACCAAGCCCCTTTTGAACATGTTCAAATTATCAGCTACTACAACAACTTGTGTCAGAGACTACCATAGTCTCACTGCTCTCATAGTAAAGAACCTTTGTCTATGTCGATGGTAGACAGGATGTCCCCTGTCTATGGCAACATCTCTCCTCTAGGTGTAGAGGATGCCCCCTGTCTATGGTGATGGTAGGATACTCGAGTATATACGGTATATATATCTATGAAACAAGAGAATATGAAACAAATGTACAATAAACAATAGAAAAAAGGAAAAGATTGTATTAAATGATTCAACCTCTCTTGAAAATCCTATTGTAATAAATAATGTCACTATCACTACCTTAGCCTTCAAATGCCATAACATGAAGGTGACTGACGTAGAACTGACGTTAAGATGGATGGCTCCCAGTATTGTTTCTATTACTCCTCATATTGTACATCACCTTCAGTCTCATTAATAATAATTTCCATTATTGGTGTCATTCCAACAAGTATGGCATTTGTCTCCGTTATTCCTAGCTGTCCTCTCCATCTGACAACTTCTAAGTATCTTCGCAAGTTCCACGTCTCTCATAATTGGATGTGACATCAACAAACGCCAACACTTGTCTCATACAAGGATTTGCTCTCAAGGGATGGAACAATTTTCAAGAGTCAACTTGTTGTTATCTCATTAGCTCTTGTTAAGTACACAGTCGGCAACAAAAGCTAAAATGTGGATAAGAGTCTACAGAGGAGAGGCGGCTCGGTGCTAGGCCTTCATATGACTGGTGAAGGACCTCTTGGAGTGGAAACATGCCCATTAATTTAATATCCTAAGCTATAAAAGTGTGGCAACTGACCTTGTGAAAACAAAGTGAAACCCTTAACAACCACGTCCAGGCCCTTTAAAGTTTTTGCATTTCCATTGTTCACTTCCCCCCTTCAAAAATAACTTTTTCACTTTTCCATGTAACGAGCTGTGTGACAGCTTGTTTTCTTTGTACGATATTTAATATTCCATGCCATGTACTGGGAAGCAGAAAAAAAAATTACATATGCAGTGAAATTGGTGAAAAAATTGCATTTACACGATTATGTTGTGAGCTTATATTTTACGGCTTTCACAGTGCATCCCTAAATGTCTACTTAATGCTTTGGGTCGGTGCGATCCATGGTATAATTTGTATAGGTTTTATGTTTTCATACATTTACAAAACCATCTTAATTTTGCCATCTTCTGGCGCAACTTTTTTATACTTCAGTGTGTGTGGTGTAATTTTTTTTTTTTTGGTACTGTTTTGAAGACTGTACGGCCTTTTAATCACTTTTTATTGAAATTTTTTTTTCAAAATGGCAACAAAATGTCGTCCAACCAGGTAATAGTTTGTCCTCTTTTCTGTCACTTAAGCGCTATTTTTGCCACCTTTTGGTGCCTATTTGTTTGGTGCCTGGTTGTTTTGCGCTCCTGTGACTCTGGGCCTCTGTTGGTAGCATTCATACACTTCTTACATCATTGCTATTTCAGCGTTCATATGTATACTGGTTCTTGTATTGTGCTACTTTTGGCCATATTATAGCTGCTCTTTTGACTTTGTATTTTATTATTTGTACTACCTTCTTTATTCTTTGCTTATTCAGGAACTATTACCTGGCGTGCATTGTGTGTCTCGTCCTGTGATGCTCTCATTTTACACATATATTTTATGATTTCTATTTGTAATAAAGATTACTATTTTTCACTAGTTATTTTTGGAGCCTTGTCTTCTTTTTCCTCTTTTTCTGTTCTTCTTGGGTATTTCTACAGTATGACAGTATATGGGAGTTTACACACCATATATTAAAATGTGCAAATCACATGTGTAAAATGAGTTAGCCTATGGTCTTTGTATGACCCAAGGCTGTCATGGCAACAAATCGCCAAACCCCCCCTCTTCCCGATGACTTCACAGGGGCCGGCAATCAAATCCAATATGGCGGGGCACTCTCATGAATACGCCAGACTGCTCTGAGCTCGGCCTGGCATTCCTATTGTACAGCGCTGCAGTGTCTGCTAGCTTTATTGGAGGGTTCCGATAAACGTAGGAGTTTATCACTGCTAAAAATGGAGTAGTGCTAGGAGCAGCTCCTGTGCATTTTTTGTGGGTGACAGGTCCTCTTTAAATGCCACCGGCAGCTTTTCTGACAGCAGTTGCTTCTGGTGGGTATTTGCTGCCATGTGCAGCAAACACCCACCTTGTATGGAAAGGGCTCAGCCCATGAGCCCTCTCTACACACCCGCAACCGACGTATGATACACAGATATGTAACACATCGGTGCAGGGTTAAAGAGGTTTTCTAGTTTCGCAAAGTTCTAAATGACATCAACATTATTGTTGTTTTTGCCTTTTTCTGGATCAACACTGTATAGGTTGGACCTGATGGACCTACATCTTTATTTTAGTTAATCTACTATGCTGGGTACGATAGACTCCAAACACACAGAATGCATTTTGAGTTTTTTTGTCTTCAGAAATTGGAATTTGACAAATGCCCACAGAAACACTACGATTAAATAACTGGGTTACACCAACACAACAAATCTACAGTAAGTAAAAATGTCAATTTTTCCCATGAGGGTAAGATGTAATAAACAAACTCAAAGAAAGGTGACCATGTATTAGACCTTGTCAGTATAATGGGTCTTCTATCGGTCTCCTGACCCAGATAGGTCAAGCCATAAAAGAAGAGATAAAGCAGGAGATTAAAAGTGGACAACGCTGAGCGAGAAGTGAGAATGGTTCAAGGGTGATGTTATTTTGGAATGTCTATTCTGTAATATTTTGGGTCTACTCACATGCATAAGCTTTGTGAAGCATATTTTTGGCGTTTGATCAAATTAATATTCTGATTTCCATGCAAAATTGCACCAAAAACATCCCTACTATAAATATGTTTTACAATAATGAATGCAACATTTAGCACAAGACTATTCCCCATGGATACAACCTCCTGCACTTGTCCTTTTTTGCATTATCATTATTAATTTCTGGTGTTCTGCGTAGTATCAGATCATAAAGGATTGCTTTCTCACTGTAAATTGTTCCTTTTATATAACAAGAACATTGTGCAGGTGCTGAATAAGTTTCATGGAGACATTACTGTATAAAGTGCTATAATGAATACACATTATAGGGTACAGATAATGGAAGTTGCTTTTAAACAAGAAATCATAGATCATGGAAGGTCGTCCAACAATTGGTGTGTTAAAGGAATAGAGGACAAACATAAATACATAGTTTTATTCTTTCTTTGCTCGAGTGGAGACCTGATTTTATTAATTTTTGTTCCTTTAGAATGCACTGTATTTCCACAAGAATGGTAAAGAATGGAGATCAAAAGGTACAGTAATGGGTGAGTATTCAGGCCTAAATATATATCACCTGTTACGTCTTTGTCAGCGTCTTCTCGATTTGTGTTAGTATGTTGAGGAGACGTTTACATTATCTATGATTCCCTTGTCTGGCAGTGTGAACTGGGCTCTAGTGGCTGGCAGACCTTCAGTATCTGCTTCAAGCATAACTCTGCACTCTGCCTTTGACTATAAATGTTATAGGCTTTTCCTTTCTATAAGCATATAGCACTGACTCTACAGGCTGCTATTCCATTTCTGTCTGGCTGTATTCACACGTGTTCAGATTGTTGATTCTGCTTACCTTCTGGTTTTAGACATCTGGCGTGAACCTCTGACTTTTCTTCGGAAATAGATTCTGTCATTGTCATTGTCACAGTTACTGACCCAATTTGTCCACTCTGTCCTGTTGTGTTTTCTGTTTGTCTGCACAGAGACTGTCAAGGAAGAGATTGTCTTCTAGTTGTCTCATGTCAGTAGGACATGCTGCGGCAATAGGCAGGTGTTAGTTGTGGCTGCTAAGTTTAGGGCTCAATGTCCTGTGCATCTTCTGGAGTCCCTTTTCCATTATATCAACCCCTTTAAAAATACCATTGGTAAATTTTTATCATAATGTGCTTCAGCAGGTGTTACTCAAACTTCTATTCAGGGCACTGCTGAAAGGCATATGCAAGATGTGATCTAAGGTGTCTCTCTCACTCAAGTTTTCTAGTGGGCACCTCAATGTCATTACACATTAATATACATCAGAATAGTACCATAAGTGTCATAGTCCATATACTTTGGACACCAATTTATGGATAAATTACCCACAATAAGTATTTCCAGGTGTATTGTCCACCATATCACACATCATTTCTTGTCAAGGGTTTCTATGCCTAAATAATTGTTGATTATAGCGCAGACAAATGACCCCACTATTGCATCCCAAGGCTTGAATGGAGTAAATAGGAAGATCATACCAAGCCTGGGTCTACTAAAGGACTCCAAGATTGTTTACACTGGGTATTCTACAAATTGTGCTTACACAAGCAATAATGAATTGCCATGCTGAACTGTATACATGTACACTGGGACAGGTTTACAGAGCTATGACTTTATACTTACAGGGCACCATATTTCTTGTTTTTTGCTGTATTTGGCATCTCTACTGGGTTTATTTCTTGACCTGTAACATTTAGATATATAACAAGTCATCACACATTACTTAAGCAGTTAATTGACTTTCACAGTATTGAACCAAAAAAAAAAATTGACTCCTATGATAAGACAAGAGACAGGAAAACATATTCATGACATGTTGTGATATATTCCTCAGATTAGTGATGGCCGCCTCCGGCAACAGAGACATCGAGAAACTCAATTATCAGTTAGATCGTGGTTACATAATTACCAGTGATTTTCTGTGATTTTATGGGCTGAGGCATTGCCACATCTTATTGATGGGTGTCCTAATGCACAAAGCAGATCTGATCCATAGACATCGGTTTACCCTGTGGTAGAACCTCAGTTGGTTGACCGTTGGCAAAACAGGGCAAGGAATCTAAGAAACACTCAAGTCTTTCAGCCCTGGATGTGGAGGTCACAGACCAAGTCGATCCTGAATAGGCAGTTGTATAGGGATGACCAAACTACTTTAGAAAAATGACCAAGGTCCACAAGCAGAATACAACAACAGGATATTTAGCATAGACCTTAAAGGCAAAGTCAAGAGCTTTGCAATATTCTAAGGTTCCGTAAGGTCTGGAAGGTGATGTTTCTTAACCACCTTAAGGACAGAGGCCTTTTTCAACTTTAGGACAGGGCTTCAGTTTATCTTCACTGATCAGTGGTCAATTTAGAGCCTATTCTTTCTGTGTTCACTGACACTGACAATGGATCAGTGGAAAAAAACTGAAGTGTGAAAATGCCCATTGAAAAGAACGGGTCAGTAAGGCAGCAGTGACAAATCACTGAAGCCAGGAAGAGAAAACCAATCTGGTTTAGCAGCACCTATGCCGTGCAGGCACAGGTTCATGTGAATGTACCCTTAGGCAGAATTCACATGGCCGTTCAGGGGACAGTATATACGTCGCAAATACCTCCCCCATAGTCTGGCAATTGGCGCGCGGCACCGTACAGGAGCAGTACGGTGCGGCACTGTACCGTACCATAGCCGTAAAAAGATAAGACATGTCCTATCTTTTCTCAGCATGCGGCGCCGCGTGCCATATATCCCTATGGGGAGGGGCAGGGGTGAGCAGCGCGCACCTCCTCCTCCTCTCCCCGCCGCCGTGTGCCCACCGCGCTACAGTACGGGGGGCAACAGCAGTGTGAATGTGCCCTTACAGTGAGGCGATACATGGTAAAAAGTAGATTTTTGGTTGTACCCTGAAGACATTGGCTTTCCTTCATCTCTTACAATTAAAGCCAACAAGACGGTAATGTTCCATTTCCAGGGCATCATATGATGTTCCGATAGCTTCATAATTTAATACATGCAACGGTTCAATTGGTTAAGATCAAACAACAGATAAAAACCCAATTTAGCTCAGTTTGACATAACGATCTTATTAGTGTTCTGCATTATGGTATATGAAATCTCATTAGCCACACTAAGAGCTAATGTAAAACATATCATTAATTCTTCAGGCAGTTACAAATAAAACTCATTTAACTGACTATGATTTAACCCCAGACACATGGCAAGTAACAGCAATTTAATGCTACTCACAACCTCCTGCGCTAGAGAAAACTTCCAGCAATTACTGGGTCTTCACGTTTCTGCAGCACGGTTAGTGTTAAAAAACCAATAGTAACTATATAATGATGCTGCACTCTGCAAAAATACAGGGTATTATATGAGGCATAGTGCTAATAAAAAATTTATGGGCTCGGGTTCTGGAGGCCAGGGTCTAGGAAACAAATGAAAAAAGCATATAAAATTAAAATATACACTATATAGCTAAAATGTACATAACCTTTTAACAATCTTTGCATTACTTAGTAGTCCGGTGTGTGTATATGAGGAATGACACACATATTGCTCATTATGTGACTTGTGATTTTCACCTGGCAATAACTCCCTATTCCCCCTCCCCACTCCATAGACTTTTATGTCATATGAAATATCTGTGAGCTTCTGTCCTGTTTATAGCAAGACAGAGTTCAGCAAGGATTTCAGGGTCAAAAACAGATTTAAAACACATTACCTTGGTGATTACACGACCATATCCTAACACAGACATAGCACTGGCCAGTGGAAAAGGGAAGGGGAGTGAGCGTTCCTCATCCCAACCCTCTCTATTGAAAGCCATCTCGGGCATAGTGCAGAGAAACACTGTGTGTTCACCATGCGGTGACCCGGCGCAATAGACTTCTATGGAGGCTGTGATACAGCAGCAATTTGTGCGGCCATATAACCAACCCCGGAACAGTGATGTATATGGGGTATAAGAGAACAGGCAATATCTATTTGAGGCTAAGTATATTGGTTGGTGAACTTTGGATTCTACTAGTTCTCTTTGTCTGACATGATGTTATGCATGAAACAGAAAATACGCAACCTTAAACACACTAGACAGTGATCATCAAAGGACATCAAATGAGCAAAGCAAAAGCCATCAACAGAGGCTGATTACTTCAAGAGGCAACATGAGAACTGTGTGCCCCTAATAGTCCCCTACAACTGGAGACCCTACTTTAGTTGCCTGGGAACTCCAACCATACAAGACTGAAAGAAATATTCCCACTGCTACCTCTCCTTTCCTTCCCGCAGCCACTAAATCTGAAACAACTTGTTGTCTAGAGCAGTCTGAAGCCCCTCATCAGAAAATGGCACCCTGCCTGGAAAACAGGTGCAATGTGTATTGGCACAATCACACGGGTGAACATGTAAGTCTTCCAATGTGGTGTACCTTACTATGTGTTAACAGTGTCTCACCACAGTCCTTTATTTTGGGGAAATAGCCCAGAAACTTCATCAGTGAGTGCATAAAGTCTCACCAATCCAATATTAAAGAGAACCCGTCATGCAAAATAACCCCCCTAAACTAAATATATTTTCATAAACTGCCATTAGAGAGCATCGCCTCTATCCCTTCATTGTCCCTCTACATGCCTGTAAACCTAAGCAATGAGGTCCTAAAGCTGTATGCAAATGACCTGTGAAATGTCCAATGAAGCATTAGCATATTCAAGCTGTCCACTCTATTCATGAGTGGGAGGCACTGCCACACCCCCAGTACATGACTGACAGCTTGTATAATGATGTGAGGCTGTATAATGATGTGCTTCCTGGTGCTGGTGGCCACGCCCCCTGCAGCCTGTGTGTGCATGTGTGTGTGTATAGGAGAGATACAGCAGCTCCAGGATGCAGCCATGTTACAGCAGAACATGTCAGATTCATGTGTAGCTGATGTCTGTGTCTCTCACCTGTATATTAGGAGGATGCAGCATGTCAGCAGATGCAGCACAGATACCAGCAATGCTTTACTATACATTACACACAGACATGAGCAGGGGGAGGAGAGGAGAGGGGAGGGGTAACAGGGGTGACATCACTGCCTCTGACCATGTGACCAGCCTCATTTACATGATAAAAAATAGATGATTTTACAATGATTAATGTATGAAATAACTAGATAAAGGCTGGGATGGGATCCTTGTGAGCTGCTCCAACAGGTAGAGGTGACAGGACTAGTGACACAGACCTGATGACAGGTGTCCTTTAAATACAGAAGGAAAGATCTCAAAGTGGTCGCACATTTCTCCAAAGAGGACCACACTAAAGAAGATTTCTTACCGACCCCTAATATAGCAGTCAGAATAACTCCCTGGATTAACAGAAACTACTAACAAAAGTTTTTTTCCCATACAGTGTGATTTTCTCCAGAAAGGCAACCAAGCCCCTTTTGAACATGTTCAAATTATCAACTACTACAACAACTTGTGTCAGAGACTACCATAGTCTCACTGCTCTCATAGTAAAGAACCTTTGTCTATGGCGATGGTAGACAGGATGTCCCCTGTCTATGGCAACATCTCTCCTCTAGGTGTAGAGGATGCCCCCTGTCTATGGTGATGGTAGAACCATCTCTCCTCTAGGTGTAGAGGATGTCCCCTGTCTATGGTGATGGTAGAACCGCCTCTCCTCTAGGTGTAGAGGATGCCCCCTGTCTATGGTGATGGTATAACCTCCTCTCCTCTAGGTGTAGAGGATGACCCCCCCCCTTTTTGTCTTTTTTTTTTTTTTTTTTTTTTTTCCCTTTAGTCGGTGATGTGTAGGACCCTTTCTACTAGGTGTAGAGGATGCTCCTTGTATATGGATGTTAGAAGAAACCCCTCTCCTCAGGTGTAGAGGATGCCTCTATCGGTGATGTAGGTTTGAAACCCCTCTCCTCTAGGTGGGAGTATGCCCCTGTCTATGGTGGATGGTAGACCCCCTCTCCTCTAGGTGTAGAGGATGCCTCCTGTCTATGATGAGGTTAGAAACCCCTCTCCTCTAGGTGTAGAGGATGCCTCCTGTCTATGGTGAGGGTAGAAACCCCTCTCCTCTAGGTGTAGAGGATGCCCCCTGTCTAAGGTGATGGTAGAACCTCCTCTCCTCTAGACGTAGAGGATGCCCCCTTGCCCTCTTTACAGGCCAAGATATAAAAAATCTTTGGAGAGATCCTTGTACTGCCCATTCAGGTATTTGTACATTGTAATGAGGTCTCCTCTCATCTGTCTTTTTTCTAAACTGAAAAACTCTAATAATCTTGGTTGCTGTCCTCTGCACCCGTTCCAGTTCTGGTGCCCAAAACTGCACACACTATTATATGTGTGGTCTGACTAGTGATCTGTTTTTAATCCATCAGTTTTAACCAGAAATTGATTGTTTAATACATAATTATCATTTATATTTCCTCGACCCAAGTGCAACTTTACATTTATCTACATTAAACCTAATTTGATATTTGTCAGCCCAGGCCTCCAGTTTCCACAAATCCCTGTAATGTTATGCTATTAATTACTTTACACAGCTTAGTATCATCTGCAAATATTGAAACTCTACATTGTAAAACCTCCAAGAGGTTGTTAATAAAAATATTAACAAGAGGTGGCCCGAATATTGAACCCTATGGCACCCCCTTGGTAACGTCAACCCAATCTGAAAATGTGGCATTAATGATGTTATTGTTTTCAATATTTCAGTATTGTTTTTCCCCTAAATCCTCTCATTTTATGTACTAAGCTTTTATGCGGCACCAAATTTAATGCATTGGAAAAGTCCAGATCCTTCCACAGCCGCCCCAGGTATAATGTAGAACTTACCTCCCTGTAGAAGCTGATCAGATTAGTGTCAGAAAACTGCCTGAAAATGGTCTAAAACATTCAGTAAATATGGAGTACTGAATTTCAGGTGAGACTTATTCCAGTATTCTGGCCTGTCTTGGAACTGTCTAACATATAAGAACCAATTCATGTCCCTATTGCCTAAAGATATGGAAATGCATCTCTCAAATCAAAATTGGTTCCATCTAGTTGTACTGGGTCATACCACCTGGTGCTTCTTCTCTCCTCACATGGATGTGTCGATCTTCCTCTCTGTTTAATAAAACCTTTTCATGCTTTTTGACCCAAGGAGGGGAACATTGAACTAACCTGAGATAAGATTGTGTTCTATATAGATCTAATGGAGGCCACACTGCTTGCTTCATGATGAATACACCCTTGGGTAATGGCCACCCATCTAGTCCAAAAGTAATTATTCCCATCTTCAAAAAGTCTGCATTGTCCTGTACTTTAATATCTGTCCCCCTGCCTTACCTATTCCTCTGACTACAGTCTCGTATGCTTTATCTTAATGATATCTCTATTCTCGTGTCCTGCCTTCTGATCACAGATACCCTTCATGTGTCTTTGCTGAAATTTTCCTTCTCAACCATGTTTTTTTCAGCTCTAACTGCAGTATCACATTGCTAGTAATATACCAATAAATCTCAAATTGGAAAAACATTGCGTCTCTTACCAGAAAGCGCACTCTCTATATGAGCCCCTTTAGCTATCTCCTTGCTACAACGTACAGCCATCATCTCTGAATCCAGATATCTCATGTTTTTTCATGTTTTTCATGAAGAGAAACATCTGTATTACTTAGTTGTAGAAGATTTATTGGACCCATGTAAGAAGAAAACATACAGCACTTGGAAAATTGAAGAGGTTGCACACAGTGTTACATTGCGCGTATTAGAACGGTTGTGCCCCTTGACCCTGTGCACTTAGGCTTCAGGCTAAACAAAGAGTTTGGGGCTCATTTACTTACCCGGTCCATTCGCGAATCCCACGGCGCGTTGTCCGACGTTGATTTGGAGCTTGCCGGGATTCACTAAGGTTGTGCGCCCGATAACCACTAGGTGTCGCTGCTGCGCCGAGGTCCGCCGGAATTCACCATCCTCTTCCTGGTGCATGTAAGTATGTGTCAAGTGACACATTTGTTTTAAAATACCGTGTTTTTTCCGAATCCGTCAGGTTTTCCGACGGCCACACCCCCCATTTCCGTTACATGAAACCCGGCGCCGATGCGACACAATCCAATCGCGCACACCAAAAACCTGGGGCAAAACGGCGCAAATCGGTAATTTTCCGGAAACCCGACAAAAATTAGCGATTTGGGCCCTTAGTAAATGAGCCCCATTGAGTTTTAAAAATTAACAAACCTCTTTTAGTACAAGGCATGACAAAGTGAGTTTGACTACAGGATCCGACACAGTGTGCTGTTTGTAGTCTGTTACCATGGAAACATTAAAGGGAACCTGTCATCAAGAACAGGCACAATTAACCTGTGCTTTTGTTGAAAAGTGCAGTGCAGGCTTTCCAGCTTAAATCTGCCTCCTCCCACCAATAAATTTGTTTGCCAAACTATTTCTGCCATTGTCTATGTGGCTCTACCCATTGCCGCCTGGCATTGCCCATGGTAGGGTGTGGGAAATGGTGACAATATCTACAGTTTGCCACACAGTGCTCACTGCTAAATACACCGTGAGAGGGACAGGAAGTGGACAGGGAGAGGACTTCCTGTCTGCTCAGGCTGAGATGTGAAGAGACACAGAGCTGTCATTTATAAGAAGGTGGCAGCCTGGAGAAAACATGACTCCTCTCTTCAGAATTTGACTCTTCTATACACATTTCCATATCAGAAAATAATTAAGGTTCAGATAATTTTAGGTGATATGAGGAGGACTTTTAACCCATTACCAGCAGGTATTACTGGTGTGAGGGATAAGATTCTGGTGACAGGTTTTCTTTATATTTCATGCTTCACCGACTCATACTTATTTATGAGTGCTTGGGTCCAATAGACAAACTGTTAGGATAATACTGTATAATATAGAAGTATTGCAGTGGATTATAAAATTGATCACATGTGCTAATCCACTTAATGGGACATAAAAAAGCTTACAATATAATAAGCATATTATAAAATAATAAAATATTAAAAATAAAATTTTAAAACACACAAAAAAATCATCATTTTCCCCATAAGTAATTATAAGATTTGTAAAACAGACAAATAATCCCATCTCCTCCCCCCACTAAATGGGCATTTCCACATCTGTAAAAACCTGTACTGAGAGGATATTGGGGCACATATACTTACCCGGTCCCTGCGCGATCCCCGATCCGGACTGTCCGATGAGGATGAACTCTGCCGCGATTCATGAAGATTGTGCGCCCGATATCCTGCATCTGTTGCTTCCCCTGATCAGCTTCGCCGGAGTTCACCTTCTTCTTCACGGTGCATGTAAGTGCTTGGCTTGCAACACAAGTTAAATTCCGCATTTTGTCCCGAAACCGTCGGATCGAACGATGGCCCACCCCCTCATTTGTGACCCATGAAAGCTGGCCATTTGCGCCAAAAATTTAAAAAAACCCTTTTAAATCCCTGTTCCAGAGGCGCAAAATGTAAATCGCCGGGATGTCCAACGAAAGTGCGGTCCTCGGGCCCTTAGTAAATAAGCCCCATTATGTTATGATACCCTTATTTGGAAGAGCTTAAAAGCTAAAATTGGCACTTCATTGCTTTCTTCCTCCCTGAAAATGTATTAAAAAGTGATAACAAAAGTTAGATGTACCCCAAAATATTAACAATTCATAATCTTATCTTATTCCACAAAAAACGACCCATAAAATGTCTTTTTGAAGCTATAGTATGGTGACAGATAACTAAATCCATCATAATAAACCAGGGACACCATGTCTGTGGTAATCTGATTATATTTGTTATCAATAACCTCCTTCCTTCTACATACGTTTTATCTCAGCCCTCCGTGCTGCAGCTTCACAGATTGAGCGTGGGCACTTCCCCTTTCCCTTGCGTGAGATTACAGCAGGCGGAGGGAGGGAGGAAGTGCTAAGGGAGCAGAAGGGAGGAGCAGACAGTGAACAGCCTGTGAAACCCGAACATGGAAGGGCTCTGGTAACGCCCTTAGCGCACTTTTGTGCCCTTGGTTTATTATGCTTAATTGTGCTGATAGATTTCCTATAAAACGAAGGGGAGTTGTTTTGTTTTTTTGTTTTGGCAGTTGGAAAAACATGAGAAATGTGAATGTTCAGTTTGGGTATTGAAACCCGAACCTTTATCCCCACCAATGACACCCATGATCCATAGTGGCACGGATCCCTGGTGTTACCCTTTAAATGCCACCAGCAAAGTCACCGCGGCATCATCAGGGAGTGACGCCACTGGGGGGGTAAGGAAATGCTGAACATTGTGGAGTAGTTAAAGTAGTAGTAATAAGTTTGATTGTTGTCCCTTACTCACAGGGGATGACAATCTGATAGGTGGGGGTGCGAGTGCTGGGACCCTGCCGATCACGGAAACAGGGTTACTTTCTCATTAATTGTTGGAGTAGCAGGTCAAGCATGAGCGCAGCCATAGGAGCATCAGAAATTGCTGATAAAGCACTTGGATATCTCCAGCCCTCCCATTCACTGAGAGTGGCATGCAATTTCTGATGCTCGCATAGCACTGAGTGAAACATTAGGACACACGCTCAACCTGCCGCTCCATCAATCAGGGAGAATGGGTGACCAGTCCTACCCCCCCCCCCCCGACTGTGGATAGGGGATAACAATCAAACTTTGCCCCATCTGTATGTCCCTATTAATGCAGCAAATGTATTGTCTAGACTAAGATTTTGCCTCTATTTCAAGCTGTACCCCCATGTAGGGAGGGAGGGGGATCCAAACCGTTCTGAATCCTGACTTAGCTTCGGAGTAATAGATTTGCTTGAATTTTGAACATTATGCATTACATCCTTATGCGTAATTGGTAATCTTAGTAAATACCCCATATGGGGATTATAACATCGGCTTCCCAGCTTTGAATGCAAACTCAGTAGTGAAATAATTGCTTTCCTTTATAATTTTGCAGTTGTTTTACTATAACCATAAAATGTGTGCATCCCGAGGTTACGAGCCAAACACAATTAGCCGGCATGCCAACTCTTGTCAGATGAGCTTATAGGGCATTTCTATGGCAGCTTGTCCCATACTAACATATATCGGGAGTCTTAAATAGCGTTTACTAATGTTTAGCAGAAAAAACAGTCTCTCCAGATAGGGATCATTTCCAATATCCGCAGCTACTGCACCTGTTCTATACCGGAATGATATCCCATCCAACCCACCCGTCTGTGTTTTTACGGAGAGATAACAAATAGGTTAGAAATACTCATTAATATCCATTGCGGGTTAATGCACCCGGGGGTCTGCTCCTTTAATATGTCAATGCCATTAGTGCAATTTGCTGCTAGGAGAAACTGATTCATTTAACATGTCACTGCCAATAATGATAAGCCTAATAGATTTCATAACTATTTCTAAGCCGTGCACCGTCTCCATATCACTCAGCCTATAAATGGAGCCTGTGATGTATATCTATAGAGCAGAAGAGGCCTGTTCAGACCCATCCTGCAGATGAAGACACTCCAGAGACCCTTATTTATATGCAGTAGCCATCTAACTTACACTAACTTTGATTTAGTCTCTCCATCCACGTGTATTGATATCTGGGTCATTTACTTGTTATAAAATATTTACATTTAAAGAGAGAAAAATGAGGATGCCGGGGCGCAGCATGATCACTGCGAAGTGAGAATAATGTATTGCTTGGATTTCTGGAGGAAAAAATGGAAGTTTGTGGCATCTATCAATGTGACGTATTGATTATGCCGGTTACTAGGTATACTTAAATTGCCGTATTCATCAACCTTCTGCCGTGGAACTTATGTACTGTAAGCAAATTAGGTGTTTCTGCCCTGCTGGATGATATTCTTAGTTATAACTCAGGAACCTCTGGACTCCTGAAGCCATTTCTAGGTTGTTTTATATCACAATTAAAGGGATTGTCTATCTTCAAAGGAATGTATCTGCCAATGAATATACAGTACTGCCAACATTGTCATTGTGTATGTAGATAGTAGCCGCAAGACTGTTAAAGACGTTAACGAATTTTCAATAAATCTCTTCCATCACACATATCTCTGCATGTAAATATACCTGTATATTTGCCTCCAGGGCCGGCGCCAGCACTGGGCATACCTGGGCAAGTGCAAAGGGCACAGGGGTGCTGGGGGGCCCAAATAAGGCTGTACATAAGGAATTTAAAAGGGTGAAGGAGGATGTATCTAGTGAATCCATAGGGGATAAAATAACCATAAGGGATTGTTTGGTATGATAAACTGACAAATATTTTAGGGAACAATAGACTGTTTTTAGTTTCTGAATTTTAATTTTTTATAGTTACCTATACCACACCCTTCCAACTGTGACTCCTCTAGGGTTATCTATAGATCTATATATCTAATAGATAACCCTAGAGGAGTCACAGTTGGAAGGGTGTGGTATAGGTAACTATAAAAAATCCTAACTTGTGCACGACGGCCACCCCGGAAGAAGCCGCCACTGGCGAAACTCGAGTCGGGTATTGACGCCGAAAGTGCACCACAATCTATTTTTAAGGCCTGTTTTTTAATCTACTTTTGTGAGAATAATATTAAAACATTTTCTTCACTAAATAGAAGCTCTGCTGCACTATTTTTTCCGTATCTCTTTCTTTCCTATACGGACCACTACGGAGTAAAGCGGAACCAAAAGGGCTGCGATCGAGTTTCCATCTGGAGGAAATAGTAACTCACACAGCCGCCCGCTGCATACCTCAAGTGGAAACATGGGATCCACGTGAACATCGCAGAGCCAGTGACACATGGAGAACATGATGATCTTACCTTGTTATTACATCGCTTACCAGATTTAAGGTACTGTCCCGCATCTACATTGAATACCTGAAAGACGTTGATGCAGAGGGAAAAGCTTCTTAGACAATTTGTGACTATAAGGAATACTGGACTCCCATTCCTTCCCTTCTCTCATTGCGCCGTCATTTCTGAACAACTAGCCTGATCTTTAGTTTCCAATATCTTGTTTTATATTTCTGTTAGTTGCACAGGGGCCTACTGAAACATGGAGCTGTCTCTTTTTGCCTGCATTGAAAACTTCAGCCTTTCCCTTCCTGATTTTCACTTCTTTATTCCATCCTAATGGCATCACCCACTGTGCCTCCCTTTTCTCACACACAGTCAGTCTCACTGACAAAGGTGAAGAGAAGGATGAGTCATAATCTCCTGCTGCAGCTCCTCCTATTCACCAGACAAAAGAGTAAACAAAGACAAAAGAGTTTGCAGATTGCACTAACATAAGTAGCAGCACTACTGAATCACTTGATGAACATTCAGGAATAATTAGTATTAAGACAGTAATGTCAAACCCCTGTCCAACCCCTGTAATACATGCATTTTCAAATGGATCACAACAGCTGAGAACAGGAAATTTGCCTAATCACTTAGCTACCAGATATTGTTCTGATTGGTCAGGAAAACACCTCTGGCCAATCTCAGCCATGGCTAGTAGCTAGGGAAGTCAATTTGCCAGATTGGCAGCACGGCAGCCAATTGGGCAATACTGTATGTTCGGGTTGTGGAGGGCGCACCCAAACTCTAAACTCGATCTTAATGTTTGGATCCAGTCATTTCCACTTCTGGAGGTCGAGGAATACATGTGCACAATTGAGTGGCCTTTCACATTATTACTGAAACAACAACAGAGCAATTGCCTAAAGATGGAGTAGACTTTAAAGTGATTATAGCTGTATGAGGTTTCGCTTTTAAGCAATGCTCTGAGGTGTACAGCAACACTCTCCACCCCATCTGCGGACAGCCCATCCATCAATCACTCTCAGATTAGATAAAATCATTTCACTCCGGTTTTATTCTCTAGCACTGAATTTCTCACTGCCTCATGCATCTGGCTGAATGATGAATTGGCCCCACAGAATGTAATATGAAGTGATGCATTATCTTACATGAGATGATATCAGCAACTTAATGGAGAAACTCATGGTCTCTAGAGACCCTCGGAGATCAATAAATTGGGTCAATCCTCCCTACATTTGTGTGTAAACCATTGAGTCTGATATTACAAGGCAAATAACCCCCTCTCTTGTATTTACATGTGCTGGGAGCGAGGAGAGGAAGGGAGGAGGTGGTCGATGTCTACTTTATTCCATTAAGTACACTGTATTTAATAGACAAATACATGATATCGGAGGGTGCTGTTATCCCCCGCCATTACAATCCCAGCCATTAGGACTATTTTTCAAAGCACTTAGCAAGAGCAAAATTGTTTGATGGACTAAAGCAGAAAAGATGATGTTGTTGAATAGTTATAGAGTTGCGAGCGAACATCGAAGCTGGAATCTGAAACGGCAACAAGGCTCAACACGTCTTAGCGTAGCGTAGCAAATGGCCTCTGTGCAGCCTCCCTGGCATTTCCGTGAAAGGTGAGTCTGGTATACAAATTGGACGAGGAAATCGCTGCTGTAATCAAAGTGAATTTTCATGCGGCTGATTCAGTATATTAAGTGGATCCGCTGCTTACACTTTCAGAAAGCAAAAGGCGAAGATGCTCAATGATGGAATTACAGGGTAAATGTATCATCTTTCCTGTTTTTTTTTTAAAGGAAATGTGTGATTTGGAACAGCATTGACATTCTAGATTGTAAGAAAAGGCATTACAGGGGTTTTCTAGCCAAAACATGTTAATGGCTTGTTAATGGGATAGGTTATTAATATGAGATAGGCGGAGGTGCAGCACCTGGTACCGGTGGTATAGATATAGTTTAAATTCTATATTATAAGATTGGGAAAGGGGGAATTTGTATGAAATATTTTATTTGGGGGAAGCATGAAAATTACCCAGGACATACAGTATATACTCGAGTATAAGCCGACCCGAGTATAAGCCGAGACCCCTAATTTTGCCACCAAAAACTGGGAAAACTACTGACTCGAGTATAAGACGAGGGTGGGAAATGCATTGGTCAAACCCCCCCCCAGTAGTATACAGCCTGCCAGCCCCCAGTAGTATACGGCCTGCCAGCCCCCATGTAGTATACAGCAGCCCCCAGTAGTATACAGCCTGCCAGCCCCCAGTAGTATACAGCCAGCCAGCCTCCATTTAGTATACAGCAGCCCCTGTAGTATACAGCCTGCCAGCCCCCATGTAGTATACAGCAGCCCCTAGTAGTATACAGCCTGCAAGCCCCCATGTAGTATACAGCAGCCCCTAGTAGTATACAGCCTGTCAGCCCCCTAGTAGTATACATCGGCCCCTAGTAGTATAGAGCAGCCCCTGTAGTATACAACAAGCCCCTAGTAGTATACAACAAGCCCCTAGTAGTATACAGCCAGCCTGCCCCATGTAGTATACAGCAAGCCCCTAGTAGTATACAGCAAGCCCCTAGTAGTATACAGAAAGCCCCTAGTAGTATACAGCAGCCCCTAGTAGTATACAGCCTGCCTGCCCCTACAGCCCTTAAAAAAATAAACTTATATACTCACCCTCCGATGTCGGCGCGGCTTACCGATGTCCCCGATGTCAGCGCGGCTTACTGATGTCCCCGATGTCAGCGTGTTCCTTCTTCTTTCTTCTTGCTTCTGTCATGGACGCGGCCACAAAGAAAACAGCAGCGGCTGCGTCATAGTATGCCCCTGCTAGAAGAAAACATGGAAGAAAGAAGAAAAAGGAGGAGCCGTGTAGAAGAAAGAAGACAGGACACGCTGACATCGGGGAGGCGCGCTGACATCGGAGGGTGAGTATATAAGTTTATTTTTTTTAAGTGGGCAATTTTTTTTTTAATAGACTCGTGTATAAGCCGAGGGGACGTTTTTCA
The DNA here is from genome assembly GCA_019512145.1 of Engystomops pustulosus. Taxonomy (NCBI): domain Eukaryota; kingdom Metazoa; phylum Chordata; class Amphibia; order Anura; family Leptodactylidae; genus Engystomops; species Engystomops pustulosus. Next base: position 20,915,161 of record CM033644.1, read on the forward strand.
GCACAATTTTTGTGCTGAAAAACTCGGCATATACACAAGTATATACGGCAATATATAATATAAATCATGGGGTGCTGTATTTATAAAAATAAATATTTGTTGGCTTTATGCATAATTTAATAATTGGGCGACAGAACATTCCATGTATTATTTGTTAGGAGGACACAATGGGGCACATTTACTTACAAAGTCACTAGAGTTCACTAAAAGTGCTATTTCCGTGTATAATGGTACGGGCGTTGATTCACTAAGATCGTGCACCAGAAATCATGAATGTGTCACTTCCCCGATGAGGTCTGACAGAGTTCACCATCTTTTTTCTGGTGCACCTTTAACAGAGGATGTATGAAACAATTTGAAAGTTAAATATGGTGTCCCGTCCGAATCAGACGGGCTGTCCGATGGCACTTCGCATGGAAGCCAGCGCAGCTGCGCCACAAAATGGTCGCATGCGCCACAATCCCAGCCCAGACACTACTTAAATACCTGTGCAAGCCGTTTTTAGCCTAGAAGAACGTGCAAGGTCCAACAAAAGTGCAGTGCAAAGCCCTTAGTAAATGTGCCCCATTATATAATATATAATAATGTCCTGCAAAAAGTGACACCTTAAGCAGTTCCATACACCACAGTATGAAAAAGTATCTAGTGTCAGAACATGGCAAAATAAAGAAATGTTTTTGTCTTACAAAAGGTTTTCATTTTTTAAACCCTGTTAAAATCTAATAGAGCATTTATTGTTTATCTCAATAATCACATCGACCCTATGAATAAGGTGAAGGTGTCAGTTACAGCGCAAAATGAAAGTCGTAAAAACAGAGCCCACCAGAATATGGCACGAAATGTTATTTTATCATCAAGTTCATTTCATTTAGAACTTTTTTCTGCTTCCTAAGACATGGCATAGAAAATTAAATACTGTTACAAGAAAGTACAAATTGTTAAGCAGTGTGGCAGGATAGCTTCCACTAAAGCAGATATTGACCATGAAAGTTGTATTTTGCCTAAGGAAAAGCTAACCAGATGGCAGACCTGGGAAACTTGGGTTCCACAATGGCTCCACCCTGTCAAAGGCCTGTGGAGCTGAGGCAGTGAACTGATACAGTGGGGGTCATTTACTAAGGGCACGATTTGCGTTTTCCCGACGTGTTACCCGAATATTTCCGATTTGCGCCGATTTCCGCTGAACCGCCGCATTTAAAAAAAAAATGTGTCGCGAAAATTGCACTAACCTTCACTCAGCCCGGCTCGGTGTATTCCAGTGTATTCCGATGCTCTTCAGAACAGCAGCGCCACCTGGTGGACGTCGGAGGAACTACCTTAGTGAATCCCGGCCGGACCTGAATCAACCGCAGAGAACGTGCCGCTGGATCGCAAATGGACCGGGTAAGTAAATCTGCCCCAGTGTGTTTTTGGGGTGCCTGGCAGTAGGCCAGCACCTGCTGAGGTAGGGAACCTCAATGTATAGTCAGTGCTGGAGAGGCTTAGGCTTTATTTTTGCGGTTTTGTTTATTTTGTTTTACTGTCGTCAGTGCTTCGGTCAGTTGTACCCAAATCGCATGGACAGTGAACTTATTTGTGTGCTGGTAAATTGTGCCCGTCTACCCCAGGAGATGAAGATCCCGGACCTAATCCTTTACAGCAGACAATAAGCTCTTGTACAGCTCTGTACAAGGAAAAATACAATTTAAAAATGTTGTATTTTTTAAGAAGGGGTGTAAAATCTGAAACCCACAAACAAGAAAATGGCATTGGTAGGAAGGGTTTAAAAGGTATGGAATCTGGCCTTCCCAGACCCCATTCTAGTGATTTTTTGGCTCTAGTTAGGTAATACACAACTTTTCTGGGAGAAGAAGCCCATCGTGCAAAACACGTGTCGGGGTCGTCTACCCGCTCAGGGTCTGTATGATTGGCAGGTTATTCCCTTTTCCCCTTCCTACTCACACCACCCAGAACACAGAGGTTACCCCCATTTGTCAAGGGGTCTCTGTGCCTGTAATTGTATCCCACTATGGGCTTTGCTGCTGTAAATTTATGCCGGCATGGGTGAAATCTTCCTCATTTGTATTTATTTTTGTGGTTGTGTCAGGGATAACCTTTTTACATTAGTGTGCACTGTTTTCTTTCTGTTTGCTTGTCTTGTTTTGTCTGCCGCCTTTTTTATGCCCCGTTGTGGGAATTTGACATATTTGTGTGTATAGCATTCAATAAAGTATTTGTGCATTCATACATAAGTGCCTTTTGTAGTGTTTTCATGCACTAAGTTAGTGTCTTTGCTGTGAGAATACAGCAAGAAGAGGGAAGGGGAAGAATGGTAAGACAATGTAACAGCTTGCAAAGCAAGAGCATGGAGGGACTCTAGTAAGGACCCCCAGAGCCCTTCTGGTTGATTAGCATCATTTTAAAAGATGATTTTAGAAAGAAGGAGGCCATGGATAACACATATAAGAAGATTACCACAGTCATGGTGCCTTGGTATATGAGTAAGTGTCCCTGGTTTATCCATGCTTTGATGGTAGATTTTCATTAAAGGAACTAAAAACATGGCATAAATGAAGACTACATAGGTGACCAGGGCCACCAGCACAAGGGTCCCTATAATAATAATAATAGAGTAGGTCACTTTGGAAATCCACTTTTCACAAAATGGCTAATGGTGGGGCATTACAAAATAAAAAGTAAGCAGCACTTCCGGGAGTCCTAACATTAATGAATGAGTGGTCCTCTTTATTCCATATTTTCATAATGCAGCTACGTTTCGGCTCAACATGAGTGCTGGCTTATGTTGAGACTAAACTTTGCTGTATTTAGACAATATGGAATAAAAAGGACCACTTATTTATTATGTTTGGGTTCCTGGTGGTGCTGCTTACTTTCAATTTTGTGTAACTGGAGGACCTAAAACCTGGTTCTGGTGCACTCACTGTTACTTTATTAGTGTGCTGTTTGGACTTTTGTTAAGTAATGGGACATATAAAGATGACACCTGCTTAGGAAGCACACCATAAATAACCAAGAAGCCCAACTTTATTCATCTCTCTTGGTCATAAATAAAGTTTGGGCTATTTCAAAGGGAAGAAAAAGGCTTAAAATTGGAACAAAGAACAAAATTTATGATTGACAGAATTAAAGATTAGAAAAGTGTCTCTCTAGAGATCTGATCTTCTTTACTTGTACCTTCAAAAACCTCTGATACACAGGGAAGAATATAATTCACAGAATCCTATTTAGTGTTTCATAAAGCAGCGGTACCTTCCAGCAGCTATCTCATCAAACTCATAGTTGGCGAGTCTGTTTCTTCTATTAGATAAGTAACTTAAACATAGTAGCAGAACACAATATTTCATTGTTAAAAGCTTCTGGCGCCGCACTTGTTCACCCCTGAAGAAAAGGTAATCTAATTTCTGTACAAATATGACATAAGAGGCACCAAGTAATGGCCAGATTGTAATTATAAAAAATGGTGAGATGCCCTGAAATGTCCGAATTTGGGAGTCAGCATTCTGTTTTGTGTTATCTAAAAGAGAAACATCTAATGTAAACGTATCGAGTTTTAACACCCGCCTTTTACACAGTTCGGCCTTGAATGTTCATGGATGAATGGAAACAAAATACAAAAAAGCCAATAATAATAAAAAAAAGCTTTCAAAAATAAAAATATTAATAGTGTATTTTATCAAATAACAACATGAAAAGTTAAAGTGGTTATAAAAAACCCCATTGGTGGCCAGGATGGAGCCGGGAGGTAAGTTTATTTTTTTTAACCCGCCCCATACCGGCCAACAATGGGGTTCTTTATACCCTTGGATAAATAAACTCTGTCCTAATAAACTCCATCCTTTAACTTCATAAATTCTTCTAGGCACACAGGTATTTAAAGGAAGTCGGTGGGAACTAAGCACCGATCTTCAGGAGGGATAGAGGTGCTCAAATCCTTCTGTCTCTTCATGTAATGCCAGACACACTAGATGATGTTGAGTTAAGGACTTTGTTAGGGTAATACCATCATTTTTAGGATTTTGCCGACTGTAGGGGCGGCGCTCATAGGTACATGTTTATTGAACATTCTCAAATACAGATGTACGTAGAATAGGATAGTAGGACATGTCAGGGTGCTCCAACTGAGTAACAATGGCTGTTTTGCGTCAAATCACTTCTTCAGGCTCCCACTAAAGTTCATTGGATCTACAAGGAAAACGAAAAAGGTTGAAATCTCCTTATTCCATCTTAAAATCAGTAAATTTTATTCCATATAATTAAAAAGACATAGTCGCATCTTGCATAGTCTCCAAAAGCAGATCTACGCGTTTCAGACTATTTGTATTCAGTCCTTATTCATGATCTGATTATGATCATGAATAAGGACTGAATAATAATAGTCTGAAACATTTTTTAAATTTACACATTTTTTTAAGTTTCAGTTTTCATTTTGACGATAATAGTGGAAGCCCAACAGATGTGTTGCAAATGGACAATAATGAAAACCACAAAAAGTCTATTGAAATCAATGAACCTTTTAACAGATCCTGTAAAATCGAATCTACAATTTCAACAAATAGATTCTCTCATCTCTAATAGACAACTGGTGACATTGTATCATGAAATCATCTTGTTTTGAAAAGCTGGTCCTTTTTTTAACTTGCACCATGCTGTATGTTGAGAAAAAGAAAAACAAAAGAAAAATATGTGCATTTGCCTCATAATAGAGTATAACAACATCCTATACCCTTAATGTCCCAGTTGTCTCGCCTCCAAGGCTTCTTCTCCCCCAGAAGAAGCCTTGGAGGCGAAACACGTGTCGAGGTCCGTGCACATCACCGTGGTCTGTATATTTTATATTAGTGGTTTATCTATTGACACCATTATTTTACCCCTGTTAGTTCCTCAGACAACTGGGACATTAAGGGTATAGGATTTTGTTATACTTTATTATGAGGTTTGGTGCTGTGATGCAATATCTCTGACTAAGGTCCCTGTTTACAGCATAGATTAATTTTTAGAGATAATACCATTGATAATCATGTTTTACATCTGGGTTTTGTGCATTGTATGTTAGTCTGTTGTTGTCCTTGTGTTATCCTATTTCCCTAAAGGAAGCTTTCAGTCATTTAATAAAGTTTATTGAATTTTGTACCCTTGGTATACATATTTCTTTTACAAATTGAGTAGGTGTTTATGTTTAAGGAAGGGGGGTGGTTTGGCCCAACCAAGCCATCTCCACAAACTTTTAGTGTACTAGACATATGGGTGGCCAAAAATCCAATTTGGCAAATTGTCCACATTGGTGGAAGCCATTTCAAGTCTCTTCACCGATGCTCAATTTGGTTTAGGTCAAAGCTCTGAAGTTGTTCTGAAGCCTCTGCTTTGTTATTTATCTGTGTGATTAGGTTATTATCTTGTTTGAAGGTGAACCAGTCTGAGGGCAGAGCACTTTGAGGGAGGTTTTCATCCAAGATATTCTGTACTTGGCACATACATCTTTCCTTCAATTACAACCAGTGGTCTGTCCCTGCCCCATAAATGTTGCTGCCATCACCATGTTGCAGTGCTGGGATAGTATTTGGCAGGGGATGAGCAGCACCTGGTGTTCTTCTTACATACCTCTTAAAATAGTGTCATAGTCTGGGGAGTCCTTCATGTGTTTTGGCAAACTCTATTATAAAGCCCAACTAGTGAAGGTTGCAGTGATAGGTGACTTTGTGGACTTTCTCCATCTCCCTACTGCATCTCTGGAGCCAGGGACAGTGATATTGGGGTTCTTCTTCACCTCTCAACAAGCTCTTCATATAATTGCTTAGTTTGGCTCGACGGCCGGGACAAGGAAGAGCTGTGGTTGTCCTCAACTTCTTCCATTTAAGGATTATGGAGGCCACTGTGCTCTTCGAAACCTTGAGTGTTGCGAAATCCTTTCTAACATTGGCCAGATGTGTGCTTTGCCACGAGTCTGTCTATGGGTACCTTGGGCAGTTCTTTAGACCTCATGATTCCCATGTGCTCTGACATTCACTGACAGGTGTGGTCTTTCTAATCAAGTATATCAGTTTTAATTAAACAACGCTGGACTCCAATAAAGGAGTAGAGCCATCCCAGTTTCACAGCAAAGTGTCTGAATATTATGACATGTGATATTTCAGTTTTTCTTTTTAATAACTTGGCTGCAATGCATAACAAATAGTGAAAAATGAAAGGAGTTGAATACTTTCTGTACACACTGTATGTTCCCCAATGTAACTTCCGGCATATCTGATAAGCGTTGTGAATATAATGTATTGTCCTAGATTTTGTTATTTGTACATGGGGAAAAAATTCTTGTAAAGTCATTTTTATGGTTATTCATGATATGGCTTATATTCATGCACTTAGAAGATCAGTGTCGACCCTGCCACATTGCAAAATCACGCTGTGGAACCAGTGGGTGTATTTATAGCACAACGAAGGAAAATCACACCCAGGCATTGATAAAATGTATAATGAGGTGGTAATCAACCTTCAATAGCCTCCTCCGCTGCCAGGCCTTCGCTAAAGTGAATAGATAGGTGGATTGTACCTAAATGCATTGGTGGAACCGCTCCAAATACTAACACAAATACTGACGACTCGAGATCTGAGAGTTTTTTAGAAATAATTTAGATTAAAGTCGTTCCATGATAAATTTCCTTCTCACCAAATAACCATTTATTATGTACAGTACTGAATATAATCACATCCATCAGCCTAAATGGCAGTCATGGGTCTCAGAAATCCCAAATCTGACCTTTATGTTTATTCATATATTAAGACCCTGATCTGAAGTTTTGTCTACAGAATGGTAGCTTGTTAGAATTTACTGTTATTGGGACACAAAGGCACCGGTTGCTGCTTACATCAGAAACTTCCTGGAGTGAGTTCTGTGCCCAACAGATAGACTATTTATATTTTGTACCTGGGATGACCCCTTTAATCCGGTTTAGCTTTGCCTTGTTGCTTAATTGTATGGAGCTGTGTTGAGGTTTGTAGTGTTATTTATTGCTCTGTTGTTATGTGGATGTAAAACTTAACAAGTAATGGGAGAATGTAGAAGAACATGTACAGTAGAAGGGAATGCCTGGAAGAAAGATTGATTCCTGACAGTGCTTCTGGACCCTAATGTTTGGTTTCCAGAGAGGTTTGTGGTGCCTCATCCCAACAGAGGGGACTAGGAAATCACTTAGAAGAGACATTTCAACCAGTGAAGAGAGATGCCATCAATCATCAAGAAGTAGAGATGACCAGTAAAAGGAAGACATATGGAGAATTTTATGACCTTTCAAAAATGGTGTTGGGCCTGCAAGTTAGGCCCAAACCCGGACACAAACTCAGTCAGTTGGTGTCAGGTCTCGCTTGTTTCAGTATGTTATCTATTTAAATGCCATCGGCAAAGTGCCAGGGAAATTCAACTTAATGTGGGGCCCGAGATCCAACCTTACCAGCTGCAGCACCTGAGCGCTGCCATATTGGGGAGGATCAGCACTACCTATGATGTGGAAGCGACAATCCTTACCAAAATTGCAGTGCATGCTCCAAGGCTGGTAAAAAGGTGCACCTCCAGCCAGATTCACAGAGAAAATGTGTCCCATTCATATTGATGGGCATGGTACCCACTCCTTTATATGGGATGACAGTAATAGTGAGCACAGTGTGGATCTGCTTTTCCACATAGAGAATGAATGGTAGTGGCAGGGGATGCTTGTCCTAATATAAACAAGTTTTCCATTTCTAAAGACCTGGGGGTCCCAGTCTTTTCATTGCTGGGGTCCCAGAAGTCAAACCATCCCGACTAGTGTATTCCATTGCTGTGTAAACGGGATAAACTATATATAGTTGGGACGACCTTTTACGAAAGTCAGGAGTCTCTGAATAAAGTTAAAATGTTTTTAAATAAAGCCTTGAAAAAATAAGACTTCAGACTAATGCGGTACCCACCAATAGCATTGTAGTAAGAAGACATCCCAAGAAGCTGATTGGGGGCTCAAGTAGCCTAAAGTCAAACCCGCACGGGGTGCAGAAGAGTTATTTGGGAGAGTGAGTACAGAATGGTGGGAGCTTGGTACCTTGTTACCCAGAGTTACTGTGTTGTGTCTGAAAAAAGTCCAGTCTGGCATAACACAATCCACCAGAAATGTGTCTTGAGTGAAGTTGCCATATTTTACAAGCTTGAAAATTCTTTCCTGATAAACAAACTAATAAAGCATAATAATCCTCCTTGGTCCTTATATGGTGCCAAAGACCTCCCGGCTGTAGTCTCGATAGGAAGGGTGGTCAGGTTTTTCGGCAGGTGAATTCTACTCTGTGACAAAGTTCTACCCTGTATTAGAGGGTCAATAGTAAATACACTTTCAATTTCTCCTTGCACCTTAACATTGCCACCATTCAGGGTCCTTCATGAGGAGGGAAATCTGGGTGCCCAGTCTGGGCCGCCAGCCAGTGAGGTCCCGGAGTACCTATGTGCCACCCCCCCCCATAATTTTACAGTGGTGGAATTGACCTTGAAGAATCCTTTTAGTTTTAAGCAGACTGGAAAGGGTTGGGTGGTAGCCTGGGGCCCAAGCCTTCTAGAGGCCCATGGCCATCACAGACCCCCTACCAAATTTTATTGAGAAAGACCTTTATCCATGAAATCCTTTGTACACTTGTTCACGGTACATACAAGAGCCATCTATGTACCATTTGTAGGATGTGGACTACAGACTGTGTAAGGGCTATGATATACAGTCAGGGCCCAATGGCAGTCTTAATCTTGCCCTGACTGCTCTACGCTCTATCTACAGGCCGGATTGCCATTGTGAGTATCAAAATATTGACCCAAACACCCAGTGCATATTACCTCCTTTATAGAAACATTGAATGCCTTGTATCCTGCTCAATTATTGTTTTGGATGATTGACCCTGGGGGACCCTACTGGTCAGCTGGTTTTTTCCTACCCTTTAGACTAGGAAAATACGTAGAATTTCCACTATTGATGGCTGCAGACATCCCTTTAAGGTATTGTATTTCGAGGTGTATGTAAATGGTGGTTCCTTCGAAAAAACATGAAGACAACATGGACACCATATACAAGGATCTCAACAATACGTGTCTTATACCTTACTAACAAGCGTGTTAATTCTACTAGTCATTTCCATACCTTGTCCTGTCAGGGGCTCTGGTAATTAACACCTGATTGCAAGGGGGGAGGATAAGGGGCAGCTACCGTGACAGTGAGAGAGACAGACGATGCAGAAGTGAGGACAGATAATTAATAGAGGGTGGTTTTCTAGTGCACATTCCGATTCCAAATACAATAGGAGGAAAGATAATAGTAATTGAATTAGCAAACTATGCTTCATGACAACCTTTAGATGAGAGCCTGTACCTAGGGCTCTGGAAAATGAGACAATAGGGCTGAATTAGTTACATGACCCAATCTACACATATACACACATGTATCACATGTACTAATTCTACAATTAGTGCTATGTGAGATAATGGAGAATGTAACTTAAAGGGACACTACCACTAGATTTACTGTTGTAAATAGGCAGCATTTTAGTGTCTAGGGGATGGGGGGCAGTTTTTGGGTTTACCTGTAATTCTGCATTTATTGCAAAAATAATGTCTTTGTAAAAGTTGTATTGACCCAAAATAATAACTTTGTAAAAAGACCCCCCCAACCCCAGCTGAAATCCTGCCATCGCCAGAGCTGGGGGCACGGAGAGAGAGGGTTGTGCTCCATTCTAGTTCCCCGGCCGGGAACGGAACGACTGGAGCCTTATTATTATTACAGCCTCGACCTTATTATTTGTAAGGTATAAGGAAAAGGACTCTCTACAACCAACTGTGTTGGTGGTAATGCAGTAACCACACAGGACAACATCTCTCACAATTTACGGATTATATAGAGGAATTGTCTCAGAACAGTCCTAGTTTTGACTAGAACTTACATCTCTCTGGGACCAACTCACTAAGTGTTTCAATCATGAAACATAAAGGTGATGGCTTAGCTACACCTAATACCTAGTTCAGTGTTCTGTATTCTGCATGTTATGAATTAGTAAAGAACGTTTTTTAACCTTGCTATTATGTATAGTCTAAGGATCCTTAGAGCAGATAAGCATCTACAGACATGAATCGAGGAGGAAAAGCAAGTAAAACATAAGACAGTATACGGGAGAAGATATGCACAGGATAATCCTGCCTTAACCAGTTTTCCTTATACATCTAGAATGTGTTTAAGTGCAGAAATCATGCCTTATGTCTGTAAAGGGGAGGAGTTTCAACTACTGAGCTGTACACTAAACGTGCATCACACATTCTCTCAATCTTAAACCGAAAATCCTCGTTGATTCCGAATAGGACAGACATCTAGATAGGACATTTACACCAAATTCTGGTGAAAAGAATTTCGCACAAAACTGTAGTGTAAACTATGTGCAATTTCCTGATATATTTTGGCCTCCGACTCCATGGCCTCGTACATTTATGAGGGTTCCAAATCAATCGCGTTCGGTTGCAGGCAATAATATCACACCTAAATAAACGGAGGTCCAAAGAGTGGAGCATTCTATGACATTATTATTTATAGGTCTTGTTGGAGGGATAATGTTCTTGATTTGCTTAAGTTGTGATTACTGTTACACATTAATTTTTGTGGTCTTTGTTATGTCATTTTTTCATGTATAATCCGTTTAGCAACATTGAAAGCAGCCTGCAGCCCAGAACATTATTTGGATCAATGGATTCATGGATCATTCGTTTTTCCCCCCTAATATCGATATACTTATTTGATATGCATTTACCTCAAACCTTGTAAATGATATTTCCAAAATAAAAACCCCATGTGTACACTAATGTCACCTGATTAGACAAATGATCTAGAGTAGAGTGGCCTGGCATCGCTACATATTCAGGGACATATTCACTATGATAATCTGCGCCTTGATATGTAGGCCCATTACAATATCACAACATGACTATAGGAACGGGGGGTCCGGAGGTCAAATAAAAACCATTCCTGGGTTCTATCGCCTTCCTCTAATCTCACATGATAGGACCATTTTGGCTATTCTCTCCATTACCGTGATTGAACCTGGGTTATAAATTTCAAGCAAATTACGTCAGAAAATCTTTCATGATGTCCTGGAGAAAGATAGAATAATAGCAGTGAAGGGACATGAACTTGTTTTTTTGTCCTGCAAGCCTTTATCACCTGATTGTAAAATCAGCCGTATTCTTTTCCGCAGCCCGGATGCATAGCTTGGGACCTTGGAGTCCTTTAAAAACAGCTTTGTGTTTTATTACTACACTGGCAAGAAAAATCTAAGAAGAAATAGAAGGATGGAGCTAATGAACAGTGTTACACTACACGTGTGTTCTGTTACTCTTCAAAGACACATCGGCACCTGCCTATTCAAAGGTGGGTGTCCATACTCCAAGAGGTAGGTACTGATACACATATGAGTTATCTGTGTATCAGTGATGCACATTGACAACATGTGACCGATACTCATCATCCTATGGTATCAGTTTGATCGTCGAGAGATTTTCTCTAAGCAGACATATGTGTCATGGTGAGGTGATGGTTCACTACTGTCACACACCAGCAGGAAATCAATACTAAAATGTCAAGCAGGGGGAAATAGGTGATACTAGGACCGGCTTTGTTAATAGTGTTAACAATTAATAAATTGACTTAAAGTGAAACCCTTTCACCATGGACCTATTTTCTTGAGGGCAAGTTGCAGAAAACCAATCACACCTGCAGTGCAAAATTATGGTTTCTGCCTTACTCTAAGCATTGCATTACAATATAATGGTGTGTTTATTTCCTTGCATCCTGACAGAAATCCTATGTGTAGTCCCAGGGGTTGGCTTGGTTTGGATGCACTTAAAAAAAAGTGACTTGTCTGATTGTAGCTGCACTCAGTATCAGCCCCCCACCTGTGTGCTCCTGACGAGCTCCTCCACTCTCCCCTGTGGGCAAGGTCCACCAGGTTGTAGGCTCTGCTTGAAGGAGGCAGAAAGGGAGGTGGCTGTACAGGAGCACAAAGGGTGGGGCCAAGAGCATGAGGAGTATTAGAACAGCATAATTTACTTGTTGCTTTTTAAATGCATTGCAAACACCAAACACTAGGAATACAAAAAAGGATTCAGAGGGGGCAGGGGTGCAAGGTAAGTTATAACACCACAATTATTGTAATGCCAAATCTTAGAGAATGGCAGAAAGGCATTTGTGCAATGCAGTGTTTAAAAGGCTTCTTGCAACGCTTAGTCCCCGGTGACAAGTCTCGCTAGCTGCACCTAGTTTAACAGAACATCTATGCTTGTATAAATAAATTGACTATAGGTTGCAGAATAAGTAGATAATTAGACATTCGGAAGGCCAAGAGGAGCGCCAGGACGTAGGGCAGAGGCCTCGTCTCATTAGCGTATTTTTAAAGTATCTTTTTAGACTTTTGATTCGTTTAAGCATTACCCAAAAAAAAAGAAAATGAAGCTTCCTGTAAGTTGAAAACCAAACAGCCAAAGTAAAGGGCAAGTCTACGTATCAAATATGCTGATGGCTCTCTCCTAGTCGGCTTCTATCTGCGTTCTACTCTCCGGGTTTAATGGGAAAAAGATCTAAATCTAAGGGGGAGAACGCGGTGGTACGGAGCTGGTCAACGTAGGATTGGGTCAAGTCTCCATTCCTCCTTGGTTCGCTAACTAAATATGTTATTTTTAAACAGCAGGTCTGGTGAACTTGCCTCCATCTGGTCTCACAAGACCCCAACGAGTAATGGGGATAACAGGAAAATCCCCCCTGCATGACCACTTAGATATCTTATTCTTGAGGTTTTAGATGTAATTCAAAGCAACAAAAGGTCCTCTCACATGTCTTGAATAATTCATACATTTTAGAAAATAACTAAAACAAAGAATGAAAGGTTTTTTTTTGGAGGAAAGGAGCTTGCGACATGTGTCCAAAAGACGAGCCATTTTTCCGAATTCAATAATCGAAAAACTCATCTCTGTGGCGTTTCGAGGAGGACCTCAGTTCTCACCATTTCGGTTATACAGCTCACTTTCTTCCTCCATTACTCCGGCACAAGGTGGAGATCAGAGGAGGCAGAGGTGAAGTAGGAAGAAAAAATTAGTAACTCTTAGTACCAAGGAACTCCACCAAACACTTAAGTGCAAGGCGAAGAAACAGAATGAACGCAACTCTTGTCAGATAATTAGTATGATTGGTGAAGAAAGGACCTTGATTGCAGAGGCAATATAATTGCATTGTTATGCTTCTATTAGGTGACCTTCCGCCAAGGACCGGCTCTCACACGCTCTGATTTGAGACCTTTTCAAATGCGGATTGCTGGAATGTTTCAAGAAAAAAAAATAATATGGAGAATACCAAGCAAGGGACAAGATATTGGAAATGTAGATGAACAACACCATGTCCTTCAATGGAAGGGACGGCTCGTGAAACCGTTATACAATATGTTTTTAGGGCGTTTTAACACTTTATGGGCACCAAACATTCTAAAAAAAACTATACGTCACCTTATTGAAAACGCATGGATTTGGGCCACACAGTCTACAATTTTCGGTAATTTCATTTTACAACCTAAACTTGCCGACTGGAAGTAGATCGAGCCGATCCACCAATTATACAATGACCATCTATGTATACGAAATGTTTAGCTCAGTGGGTCTTCACTATGGGTCGCGACCCCTGAGCGGAGGGGTGACAGTTTCGTTAGACGGCTAAAAAGCTAAAAGGCCTAAAGCCATCGGAGCGCACAATTTTATGATTTTTGGCACAAATAACAATATTCTTGTACATGGTTTGGGGTCCCACAAATGAGGAACTGTATTCGGGGGTCACAGCATTAGAAAGATGGAACCAACGTGGTTTATCTGATTTGGGTTATAATTTGCAAAATTATATTTTATATACTCTGTCAGAAGTGAAATAAACTAGGTAATATGAAAAAGTCACGAACACCAGAACATTTGGGAAATAAAATTCACACACTTTAGTGTTTAAACAATGTCATTCCATAGTGTTATTGTTTTTTAAATAAATTTAAACTTAATAATAATTACTTTATGGTATACAAAACAACAGACAGAAACTTCTGTTTTGAAGATATTATATCAACAGGAGAAAAAAACAAAAAAAACATCACCCAACTTACCACTGATCTGATGGATAATAAGCAAATAAGGGATGGTGGCCGGTAATATTGTGGAGCTCTCTGTGGCATACTGGAGTAGTCTAGCGTGGGACGGTAGGGCACTTTTGCTTCTCTTTAAAAACAAGGCAAGACTTGCCCTCTAAGATTTGTGGGAAATAAAGGCTTGTTATAAATTAGAGGAAGGATCCTACTACTGGTAATAAAAAAAACATTAAATGTTAACCCTTAAATGACTGCCATAACGGGATTCAACACAGTCATTAAGGTACTTCTTCTGTAGTACAAACTTTCTTTGGGGCACATGAGAAGAATATGGCAGGAAATCGGGGTCTGCCGTTCCAGTGCCGGGCTGTGTTTGTCAAGCCAGCCAGGGTAGTAACAACACTTAAATGGGAAAAAGCTCAGACATGGGTGTTTAACCCCTTAGAACCATGTTTCAAACAATGGACCGCAGTCGTGTCTACAACGGCTGACAGATTCAGGATGTAATCGTTGGATGGATGATGGTTGTCACACGGCAATGACCTGGGTCAGCATGTTGAGGACCCCAGGGCACCCTATTACAATCCTAATTAGGCCATTAGACTAGTCAGACTATGTTAGCAGGTGAGAGTCAAACAATATAAGTCCCCTTGTAGAGATAATGTTGAAACATTGTAAAAAAATTAAAAAGTATCAATATAACAACGTTTAGATAAAAAAAAACAAAGTAATAGCTAAATAAATGGGGGAAAGAAAACGTGCAAAATACACCACAAAATTGCCCAAACCCCTTATAGAAACAAAAGTTAAAAACATCATCAATATTTTTGTAAATCTACACCCGTACCAATCAGGTTACAACACTATCCTAGTATTTATCCCATGTGACAAAATAATTTTAAAAAATAAAGGAAAAAAAAAACAATGCCAAAATTGGCTTTGTTAATCCACCGTCAAGACTGAACAAACTGTATCAATTGCAAGTTCAAAACATTTATGAAACCACAAATCTGTACAAATTAAAATCTACATCGTGTTTTTTCACAAAAGTATACACCCCTTACACATGGGCAAAAAGTTCAAAATGATATGGTGTTGAACGGATTGCAGATTCCATGCTTTTTTTTTTAAACATCATTCACGATTCCCATGCACTAGTATGCCAGGGTGAGTCTTTTTTTTCAAATGTAGAGTCTGTGCCTAGGGGTATGTATCTACAAGGAGCATCTTTAGATAGAAGGTAAGTTTTGTCATCTTGGCCAGGCTGCTGCCGGACTTACTTTATGTTTATAAAGGGATGATTGCCCCCGCCAAATGCTCACCAGCAACAGCCGAAACATCAAGGAGGTCGGTAATTGTGAACTGTGTCATAACAACTGCACAATTGAGATAGTTATCGTTTGAATCTAATTCAATAAAGCAAAAGATGATAAAGAAGAAAAAAAAAAGAACCTAAATAAAAAAATAAACTCAGCAGCCAAATTTTTCTGGTATGAAATGTGGACACATTTTCCATAGCAAGCCACTCCCCCGCTTTCTGTTGTTGCCACCTCCTTTCAGGCCCCGATCCCATAGGCCATGGAGTGTGCAAACGGGGGAAAAATTAGCAAAGTGCTGAGAGAAATATGTTGCATTTGCCAATTATACAGGGCTTCTACGGCACTGGCATGGAAAGAAGCCCTGATATAAATACCAACAAATAGTGGTTTATGGAAGTAAAGGAATGGAGGTAAAAGGCCCCATAAGGGAGGCTCAGAGGGGGGGTCAGGAATGTAAAGGGTCACAATAAAAGGAGAAAGGAAAAAGCAAGCACTGCCTACCTCATAACGCATTGAACTTCCAAATATAAGTAGGATAGCAAGGTCTATGGAGTTCTAAGTAGCATCCGCTGCAGTATTAGAAGACAACCAGTGGTGCTCAGCAAGGGAGCAACAGCAGTCACAGATTTAGAAAGATGAATGCGGCACTCGACGCGGAACTCTTCAAAAATTTATTGACGGAAAACACAGGCCTATACAGGATGCCGACATGCGATAAGGCGACGGGCCTCCGCTTCGCGCTCGGACAGTGCTTCCCGCCTCTGACGTCATCCTCCCGGAGCATGCGCACTTACAAGCGCCAGCCCGAAGGTGTCATAGGAGTGGAGGCATAGTGTTATACTATATAAGACTGTGTGACACACAATTGGCAAAGTCTAGTAGAGTGGAAGCGTAGTGGGGAACATATTGGCGTTGGGTACAGGGGATCACATCTATAGGAATGACTGCCCATGTTTGGACTCTTTAAATAATATTTTTTACTTGATATTCTTTGTACCTAGTGACTAAATCCATATAATGACATAGAAATGATCAAATTTGATAATTGTGACATATAAAATGACTTCAACGAGAACAGTACAGATGTGTGTCTGTAGGGCACGGGGTTTTAAAGAAAGCCTTTGCCAATGTATAAGTTTGACGTAATGTTAGGTTATTATCATGTTGTTTCCATGGTTTACACAGAACCGACTAGGTAACGGGCGCTTTCCTTTTCAACACGTTGCAGTGTCCAATTGGTGTACATGATGAAGTCCATTCTGGTTCCCAACCTTGCAGGCGCCAATAATTTGGGTGGGTCAAGTTTTTGTTGAAGAAACATGTAAAAGGTTCTTGTGTCCATAGTGGCGCTGCCTCGGGACGATCCAACATGACCCCAAAGTCCAAGAGATTTCATTGCCAAAGAACAAAACTATCAAAACATTTTATGAAGTTTATCCTTTCTATCTCTTCCAATTTTAGCATAATTGCTTACACTCCTGTCATGGTTTTTCTTTTTAGTCGAAGTTTTCCATGATTCTTCTCCATTAGAGGTGTGATCGACAGTGACACCTACGAATGGGTTACTTGGATCGTCCATGTCTTTAGAACATCTAAAGCTTCATTGAGGTATCTGTGTCAAACAACACTATGGGACATCAAGTCCAATATCCATTGATTCCTTTTATGTGGCTTGAACAATGTCTGTTGCATTGGGTGACCATCACGTAAATTGCAAGAATCCTATGTAGCTATCAAATGTATAATACATCTACAGTCTAGTTAGCTATTATTATAAGAAACAATTTCGGGCCACGTTCACGATCAGGACCTGCAGGTCATTATATGTCACTATTATTGTCCGTCCCCTCTCTGCGTTCTAGAGGACACCTAAGTCCCTGGAAGCGTGTCAAAGTTAAAACGGTAAGACTTGAAGATTACGGATTGCTACAACATGCTTAGTATTTCATTCAAGAATACATTAAGAACCATAAAAAAGGTGCCAAACATTAACATATATCATTTTTAATAAGACTTATAATACCTCCACCACAAAACCAAGTTCACTACTATTTCCTGTGTCCTCAGAACATCCAAAACCCCTGGCAAACGATGGGGGGCGAGCTAAAAGATATCTTAAAATACGACGCCATTAACCATAATAAATTGCCCTATAAATATCTCATACAGAGGCCACATGTATTCAATTAAAATAGTGAATATACAGCCAGTAATAGAATGTAGAGATATCCCCCGGTATTTATATGGATGCCGAGGCTGAATAGGATTTTCCTGAAGTATCCAAACAACCATAAAAATAACTCAAGGAAATGTGTTATTTATGGCGCTTGTATTCATTTATGTTCCCAACTTAATAAGTATGTTTAGTCATTGTATTCCTATTATTTTAGGTTGGTGAAATGTACAAATCCTGAACATTTTATTTCAATTACCGCTTTTCCATTTATCCCGCCATGTATTTCGACGCAGCAATTCCAAAGAGTGATTTCATGTATTTCACGTATCTTTTAATGCGCCGAATTACTCCATCCAATTTGTTAGTAATGCTTCAAACAAGGGAGAGAAAAATACTAGAGACGGTGAAGAAGTACGGCATAAATAAACTGTGCAGACTGGTGAAATTATGTTTTACCAGGACGTATATATCAAATTAGTATACCGATATAAAAGCAGGGGTTATACCAACTAGGTAACAGATGGCAAACCAAAAATCTGCTTGCCACTGTCAAAAAAATTTTAAATTGCCTTGCTTTTATCACAGGATTGTTTTGCAGTCTCACACAATTAGTTCGCCACCTTCATGCTTACCATCTCTTAAAGGGAATGTCATTTGCCTATTACTTATATCAAAAATGTAGGCAGTTGAAAATGTCTTGATAAAAATATGAATTAATTCTAGTCTTTACAAGGAATTGGGTCGAGGGGAAGGGATGAAGAGAAACCCATTTCTGACATCAAAATGGAATCAGAGTGACGCGTTTAGAGTTGGATTTTTTTTCTTAGGACGCAGCAGGGTTAAGCGAACCCGGAAGGAATGTGAATGTAGCGAACGGCAAAACACAGCTATACGCTTTATATACTAGGACCTGGATAGTCTGCTCCTGCTTAGCATATATGCATATCCTTACTCCTCAATACAGATTCGTGTGAAGGTATTAGATCGCAACCTACCACATCTCAGTCCTCCTGAGCGATCCACTTTCCCCTCAAGAGCATCATGGCTAACCCAATACTATGTATAGTCGACTACAAAAACCATCCATGGAAAATAGAATCTCATTTGATCATGTTATTATTATAGGTTGATTATTTCAGGATGCGCTGCCAGGCGGCATTTAGGAAGCATAGGACCAAGCGACTAGAATCCCATCGTAGTCATGAACTTTGAGTTGTATCCCAATAATCGTTGCTTGTAACTATTTATTAGCTGTCCGCATCGTCTACGCTCATGTGTTGATTTAATTGATTTGAATTAGATCATTTCAACACTTGTTCTCTTGTCGACTAAGGACCAAACTTCGGACTTGCCCGGTCTTAAAATCAGTAAATTTTATTCCATATAATTAAAAAGACATAGTCACATCTTGCATAGTCTCCAAAAGCAGATCTACGCATTTCAGACTATTTGTATTCAGTCCTTATTCATGATCTGATTATGATCTATAGTATATTGTACAGGACATATATACAGCCATATACTGTGATGTTGTGATGTTATATCTTTAGTATATTGTACAGGACGTATATACAGCCGTATACTGTGATGTTATATCTTTAGTATATTGTACAGGACATATATACAACCACATAATGTGATGTTATATCCATAGGCATATTGTTCAGGATATGTAATCCTATACTATAATGTAAAATATATGTATCACATCTCCGTGGTCTGTATATTTTATACTAGTGGTTTATCTATTGACACCATTATTATACCCCTGTTAGTTCCTCAGACAACTGGGACAGTAAGGGCATAGGATGTTGTTATACTCTATTATGAGGTTTGGTGCTGTGATGCAATATCTCTGACTGACTAAGGTCCCTGTTTACAGCATAGATTAATTTTCAGAGATAATACCATTGATAATCATGTTTTACATCCGGGTTTTGTGCATTGTATGTTAGTCTGTTGTTGTCCTTGTGTTATCCATTTTATCCCTACGGGAAGCTTTCAGTCATTTAATAAAGATTATTGAATTTTGTTATCCTTTGGTATCACATTTTCTTTATACAAATTGAGTAGGCGTTTAGCTCAGATATGGTTAAGTGTTCCAATTTTTCATTGAACCACCTGCTAAATCACAACATGCTAAAAACTTAAAAAGAATAAAAACTTTATAGGCTGCAATACAATCCCAACCATTGGGGGGCGCCCATGGACACATATAGCATGACTGTGTGACACAAAATCGGGAAACAGTTCACTTTTAGAGTGTCTCATCTCATAACACACAAGGTATATGTCCAGACATGAGATAAGACATATCTGTACTTGGTACATGGGAAAGGGTTAATTCTGGAGAGGGATTTCCACATACACTATGGGGCAGATTTACTTACCCGGTCCAGTCGCGATCCTGCGGCGCGTTGTCTGACGAGGATTCGCGTCTGCCGGGATTCTCTAAGGTTGTGCTCCGGATATCCACCAGGTGTCGCTTCTGCGCTGAGGTCCGCCGGAGTTCACCTTCTTCTTCCTGGTGCATGTGAGTGCTTGATCTTGCGACACAAATCCGTTTTTTCTAAATTCGTCGGGTTGTTCGACGGCCACGCCCCCCCATTTCTGTTGCGTTAAAGTTGGCGCTGATGCGCCACAATCCGATCGCGTGCACTAAAATCCCGGGGCAATTCGGCGCAAAACGGAAATATTCTGGAAACCCGACAAAAGTGCGCCGTTCGGACCCTTAGTAAATGAGCCCCTATATGGTCAAAGCAGGGGTGTAACTTTAGAGGATTCAGGAGCAGCTGGTCAAGAAGTGTCTCTTTCCCATATAAAGAGTACTATAAATGATCAATTATAGTCAAGGGATCACAAAGAAATCATAGGGCCCCCCGGTACACGCACACAGACACCAGGTAAAAATTAAAAAACTGTAACTTTTTTCTTTTTATATGAGATGAGCTGTACCATTCAGCAGTGCATAGGACTTATTGTCATATTTTTTTTAATTTAGAAAAAAAATCCTTTTTTTTTAATTCAATATTGGATTATTCACCTTAAAGGGGTGTGCACGTTTGGACACTCACATTCAGTTTCATTTATCTGCCATATATAAACATTTCTTCAATTAGATGTTATTAAAAAAAATGTTCCTGTGTGAAGATAATTTCTCATAAATGAGGTCATATGGTCCCTTACAAACAAGACTGTGTCCTTGGATACGGCCACCTCTGATTGCACAAAGAAGCAGAAGGTTTTTGTATATGAAATGTCCGGGAGTTACTGCATGTCGCACAGCCGTCCTGTGGTAATGATTGCTGAATCCTGGTGGTCAGGCAGGACTCTATAGCGCATGTCTCGCCACCGCTGCCAGAGTGTGACGTGGTCGTATCCGAGGAAGCTATCTCGTTTCTAAGGGACAACATGACTACATTTATGAGAACTTATCCTCACACAGGAACATTTTTTTAATAAAGAAATGTTTATATATGGCAGATTAATGAAACTGAAGGTGAATTCCAAGATGAGAATACCCCTTTAAGCGAACAATACCATAAAAAATGACTATATGATTATAATACAAAGAAAAATATACAACATATTTTCCATTTGAACATAGTCTTATTGGTCACAGAGCAACTTTATCAGTGACTAAAACAGTTTTTGGTAACCGCGGTCTCTGAGTTCCTTAAACTTTTCTATGGTCTACAAAGAAACCTTTTCCTCTCCCTAGATATTTCCAAAGGACTAACTCTCTCCCTTTTTCTCCCCACATGAAAATGTATTGTTTCTAAGTATAAAAAACTCTATATAAAGACCAATAATATCACTTTACCAAATGTTACCGCCACAGTGATTAATGTTACTGAATAAACGCCTTGATGCAAGGAATAATATTAAAGGGGTATTCCAGGAATCAGCATAATTCATATACAAGTGGGCACTTAAAATATAAGCTAATGTGTAATTAGTTGTTATTTTAAATTTTGCTCCCCTTAAGAGAAAATGCAGATGACATAGACTGTAATGAGGAATTAAAATGCTACTGGCCCTTTAATCAGTCCGTTAATTTCCTCCACGCGGTCCGTTGCAGGACAGAAGGTGGCTGCCGGTCACATGTTCACATCACATGTCCTGCACCTGCCTGGGCAGGTCATGTGATCACCACTACTTTTGGCTGTAGTCGGTTGGTTGAAGTGCATCCAGTATGGTCAGTGTTGTGGTGATGTGCAGTGATGGCAGTTACACATCATTACTATGGTAACAGAGCAGCACAGTCTGTTACATCATCATTGGGAGCAGAGCATAAGAGGGAGGAGGAGTTACTGAGAACTAAAGAATCATGGAACTTGTAGTTTCCAGTGGCGGCCATCTTGGTGATAACTCCACCTACTTTAGAGAGGCCATACATTTTGTAAATCATAAACTCAACTTATTTAAGCTCCGTTTTGTGACTAGTGACATTGAGTATTGTTGTATTCATTTATTTATAGCATCATGGGTTTTTGTGTCAGATGTTCATATTCCCGGAATACCCCTTTAATGTTAATAATATAGCTGTACAACACCCAAATAATAGTATCACTGCTACCATTACTACCGCATCATGACTGAATAATACCGCCACACTATGACCACTGCTTTTACCTCTACATAGTGAATGAATAATATGAATTTTGTTACCCTTTGGTATCACATTTTCTTTATACAAATTGAGTAGGTGTTTATGTTTAAGGAAGGGGGGTGGTTTATTTGGCCCAACCAAGCCATCTCCACAAACTTTTAGTGTACTAGACATATGGGTGGCCAAACAGCCAATTTGGCAAATTGTCCACATTGGTGGAAGCCATTTTCAAGTCTCTTCACCGATGCTCAATTTGGTTTAGGTCAAAGCTCTGAAGTTGTTCTGAAGCCTCTGCTTTGTTATTTTATCTGTGTGATTAGGGTTATTATCTTGTTTGAAGGTGAACCAGTCTGAGGGCCAGAGCACTCTGAGGGAGGTTTTCATCCAAGATATCTCTGTACTTGGCCACATACATCTTTCCTTCAATTACAACCAGTGGTCCTGTCCCTGCCCCATAACATGTTGCTGCCATCACCATGTTGCAGTGCTGGGATAGTATTTGGCAGGGGATGAGCAGCACCTGGTTTTCTTCTTACATACCTCTTAAAATAGTGTCATAGTCTGGGAGTCCTTCATGTGTTTTGGCAAACTCTATTATAAAGCCCCAACTAGTGAAGGTTGCAGTGATAGGTGACTTTGTGGAACTTTCTCCCATCTCCCTACTGCATCTCTGGAGCCAGGGACATTGATCTTGGGGTTCTTCTTCACCTCTCTCAACAAGGCTCTTCATATAATTGCTTAGTTTGGCTCGACGGCCGGGACAAGGAAGAGCTGTGGTTGTCCTCAACTTCTTCCATTTAAGGATTATGGAGGCCACTGTGCTCTTCGAAACCTTGAGTGTTGCAGAAATTCCTTTCTAACATTGGCCAGATGTGTGCTTTGCCACAGTTCTGTCTATGGGTACCTTGGGCAGTTCTTTAGACCTCATGATTCCCATGTGCTCTGACATTCACTGACAGGTGTGTGTCTTTCCTAATCAAGTACTATCAGTTTAATTAAACACAGCTGGACTCCAATAAAGGAGTAGAGCCATCCCAGTTTCACAGCAAAGTGTCTGAATACTTATGACCATGTGATATTTCAGTTTTTCTTATTTAATAACTTGGCTGCAATGAAACAAATAGTGAAAAATGTAAAGGAGTCTGAATACTTTCTGTACCCACTGTATGTTCCCCAATGTAACTTCCGGCATATCTGATAAGCGTTGTGAATTATAATAGTATTGTCCTAGATTTTGTTATTTGTACATGGGGAAAAAATTCTGTAAAGTCCATTTTTATGGTTATTCATGCACATGGCTTATATTCATGCACTTAGAAGATCAGTGTCTGACCCTGCCACATTGCAATATCACGCTGCTGGAACCAGTGCGGGTGTATTTATATGCACAACAGAAGGAAAATCACACCCAGGCATTGATAAAATGTATAATGAGGTGGTAATCAACCTTCAATAGCCTCCTCCGCTGCCAGGCCTTCGCTAAAGTGAATAGATAGGTGGATTGTACCTAAATGCATTGGTGGAACCGCTCCAAATACTAACACAAATACTGGACTGACTCGAGATCTGAGAGTTTTTTAGAAATAATTTAGATATAAAGTCGTCCATGATAAATTTCCTTCTCAACAATAACCATTTATTATGTACAGTACTGAATATAATCACATCCATCAGGCCTAAATGGCAGTCATGGGTCTCAGAAATCCCAAATCTGACCCTTTATGTTTATTCATATATTAAGACCCCTGATCTGTAAGTTTTGTCTACAGAATGGTAGCTTGTTAGAATTTACTGTTATGGGGACACAAAGGCACCGGTTGCTGCTGTACATCAGAAACTTCCCTGGAGTGAAGTTCTGTGCCCAACAGATAGACTATTTATATTTTGTACCTGGATGACCCCTTTAATCCTGGTTTAGCTTTGCCTTGTTGCTTAATTGTATGGAGCTGTGTTGAGGTCTTGTAGCTGTTTATTTATTGCTCTGTTGTTATGTGGATGTAAAACTTAAACAAGTAATGGGAGAATGTAGAAGAACATGTACAGTAGAAGGGAATGCCTGGAAGAAAGATTGATTCCTGGACAGTGCTTTCTGGACCCTAATGTTTGGTTTCCAGAGAGGTTTGTGGTGCCTCATCCCAACAGAGGGGACATGGAAATCACTTAAGAAGAGCATTTCAACCAGTGAAGAGAGATGCCATCAATCATCAAAGAAGTAGAGATGACCAGGTAAAAGGAAGACATATGGAGAATTTTATGACCTTTCAAAATGGTGTTGGGCCTGCAAGTTCAGGCCCAAAACCCGGACACAAACTTCAGTCAGTTTGTGTCCAGGTCTCGCTATGTTTCAGTATGTTATCTATTTAAATGCCATCGGCAAAGCTGCCAGGGAAATTCAACTTAATGTGGGGCCCGAGATCCAACTCTTACCAGCTGCAGCACATGAGCGCTGCCATATTGAGGGAGGATCAGCACTCACCTATGATGTGGAAGCGACAATCCTTACCAAAATTGCAGTGCATGCTCCAAGGCTGGTAAAAGAAGGTGCACCTCCAGCCAAGATTCACAGAGAAAATGTGTCCCATTCATATTGATGAGCATGTACCCCACTCCTTTATATGGGAATGACAGTAATAGTTGAGCACAGTGCTGGATCTGCTTTTCCCATAGAGAATGAATGGAGTGGCAGGGTGCATGCTTGTCCTAATGATAACAAGTTTTCCATTTTCTAACGACCTGGGGGTCCCAGTCTTTTCATTGCTGGGGTCCCAGAAGTCAAACCATCCCTGATCAGCTAGTTATTCCCTATGCTGTGTAAACGGGATAACTTATATAGTTGGGACAACCTTCTACGAAAGTCAGGAGTTCTCTTAATAAAAGTAAAAATGTTATAAATAAAGCCTTGAAAAAATAAGAACTTCAGACTAATGCAGGTACCCCAATAGCATGTTAAGTAGAAGACATCCCAAGAAGCTGATTGGGGGCTCAAGTAGCCTAAAGTCAAACCCAGCACGGGGTGCAGAAGAGTTATTTGGGAGAGTGAGTCCAGAATGGTGGGAGCTTGGTACCTTGTTACCCAGAGTTACTGCGTTGTGTCTGAAAAAAGTCCAGTCTGGCATAACCACAATCCACCAGAAATTGTCTTGAATGAAGTTTGCCATATTTTACAAGCTTGAAAATTCTTTTGCTGATAAACAAACTTAATATGAGCATAATCATCCCTCCTTGGTCATTAGATGGTGCCAAAGACCTCCCCGGTATGAGTCTCGAAGGAAGGGTGGTCAGGTTTTTCCGGGAAGTGAATTCTACTCTGTGACAAAAGTTCTACCCTGTATTAGAGGGTCAATAGTAAATACACTTTCAATTTCTCCTTGCACCTTAACATTGCCACCATTCAGGGTCGTCATGAGGAGGGAAATCTGGGGCTCCAGTCATGGGCCCAGCCGAGTGAGGTCCCCGGAGTCACACTATTGTGCCCCCCCCCATAATTTCTACCAAGGTGGAATCTGACCTTGAAGAATCCTTTTAGTTTTAAGCAGAATGGAAAGTGGTTTGGGTGGTAGCCTGGGGCCCAAGCCTTCTAGAGGGCCCATGGCCATCCAGACCCCCTACCAAATTTTATGCTGAGAAAGACCTTTATCCATGAAATCCTTGTACATCTGTTCACGGTACACAAGAGCCATTCTAGTACCATTTGTAGGATGTGACTACAGACTTGTAAGGGCTATGATATACAGCTCAGGGCCCATGGCAGTCTTAATCTGCCCTGACTGCTCTACGTTCATCTTACAGGCCGGATGCCATACGTGAGTATCCAAATATTGCAACCAAACACCCAGTGCATATTACCTCCTTATAGAAACATTGAATTTGATTGTATCCTGCTCAATTATTTGTTTTGTGATATTGACCCTGGGGACCCCACTGGTCAGCAGGTTTTTTCCTACCCTTTAGCTAGGAAAATACTAGAATTTTCACTATGGTGGCTAGACATCCCCTTTAAGGTATTGTATTTCGAGGTGTAGAACTGGTGGTTCCTTCGACAAACATGAAGACACATGACACCATATACAAGGATCTCACCAGTACGTGTCTATACCTACTAACAAGCTGTGTATATTCTCTAATTCATTTTCCATACCTTGTCCTGTCAGGGGCTCCTGGTAATTACACCTGACCTTTCAGGGGGGAGGATAAGGGGCAGCTCCAGTGACAGTGAGAGAGACGACGATGCAGAAGTGAGACAGATAATTAATAGAGGTGGATGTTCTAGTGTCATCTTCCGATTACAAATACAATAGGAGGAAAGATATAGTAATTGAATTAGCAAACTATGCTTCATGACAACCTTTAGATGAGAGCCTGTACATTAGGGCTCTGGAAAATGGAGACAATATGGCTGAATATAGTACATGTACCCAACACATATACACACATGTTCACAAATGTCTAATTCTACAATTGTGCTATGTGAGATAATGGGGCACATGTAACTTAAAGGACATCTACCACTAGATTTACTGTTGTAAATAGGCAGATTTTTATGTCTAGGGGATGGGGGACAGTGTTTTACCTGTAATTCTGCATTTTTATTGCAAAAATAATGTCTTTGTAAAAGTTTTTATTGCCAAAATAATAACTTTGTAAAAGACCCCCCCACCCCCAGCTGAAATCCTGCCATCAGCCAGAGCTGGGGCACGGAGAGAGCGGGTATGTGCTCTATTCTAGTTCCCCGGCCGGGAACTGGAACAGACTTGGAGCCTTATTATTATTAAGCCTAGACCTTATTATTTTAAGGCTAGAGAACAGCCTCTCTACACCAACTTTTGTTGGTGGTAATGCAGTAACCAACACGGACAACATCTCTCACAATTTCCGGATATAGAGGAATTGTCTCATGAACAGTCAGTTTTGATGAACTTTCAATTTCTCTGGGAACAACTCACTAAGTGTTTCATATCATGAAACATGAAAGGTTGGCTACTACACCTATA
The DNA here is from genome assembly GCA_019512145.1 of Engystomops pustulosus. NCBI lineage: Eukaryota > Metazoa > Chordata > Amphibia > Anura > Leptodactylidae > Engystomops > Engystomops pustulosus. The sequence goes on from CM033644.1 coordinate 20,942,410, forward strand.
ATACCTTTTGATGTCTTTCTCTATTTCTGAATTTAGAATTTAGAACGTTTTTTAACCTTGTATTCTATGTATAGTCTATAGGATCCTTTAGAGCAGATAACATCTACAGACATGAACTCGGAGGAAAAGCAAAGTAAAACATAAAGCAGTATACAGGGAGAGCATGCACAGGATAATCCTGCCTTAACCCAGTTTTCCTTATCACTCTAGAAGTTTTAAGTGCAGAAATTCACCTTCTGATCTTAAAGGGAGGAGTTTCACTACTGAGCATGTACATAAAGTGCATCCACATTCTTCTCAACTTAAAGATGAAATCCTTTGATCACGAATAGGACAGACATCTATAGGACATTTCCCCAAATTCTGGTGAAAAGAATATTCAGCACATACTGCAGTGAACTAATTGTAACAATTTCTGATATATTTTGGCCTCCGACTCCATGGCCCTCGTACATTTCATGAGGTCAAATCAATGGTTCGGTTGCATGGCAATAATAGTAACCTAAAAAAGGAGGCCAAGAGTTGGAGCATTCTAGTGACACTTATTATTATTATGGTTGTTTTGTAGGGATAATGTTCTGATTTGCTTAAGTTGTATTTTTTACAATTAATTTTTTTGGTCTTTTTATGTCATTTTTTTCTGTATAATCCGTTGCAACATGAAAGCAGCCTGCAGCCCAGAACATTATTTGATCATGGATCATGGATCATTCGTTATTCCCCCTAATAGTCGTATACTTATTGCATGCATTACCTACAACCTTGTAAATTGATATTTCCAACATAAAACCCCATGTACCTCTAATGTCCCTGATAAGCAAATGATCTAGAGTAGAGTGGCCGGCATCGTACATTTCAGACATATCACTAGATCTCTGCGCCTTGATATGTAGGCCCATTACAGATATCACAACCTTGACTATAGAACGGGGGGTCCCAGGAGGTCAAATAAAAACATTCCTGGGTTCTATCGCCTTCCTCTAATCTCTATGATGGAACACTTTTGTCTTTCTCCTACCATTACGTGATTGAACCTGGGTTATAAATTTCAGCAAATACTGTCAGAAAATCTTTCATGATCCTGGAGAAAGAATTAATAGCAGTGAGTGGACATGAACTTGTTTTTTTTGTCCTGCAAGCCTTTATCACCTATTGTAAAATCAGCCGTATCTTTTCCGCAGCCCGGGATTGCATCCTTGGGACCTTGAGTCCTTTAAAAACAGCCTTGTTGTTTTATTACTACACTGGCAAGAAAATCTGAAGAAATAGCAGGATGGAGCTAATGCCACAGTGTACACTACACGTGTGTTCTTACATCTTCAAAGACACATCGGCACCTGCCTATTAAAGGGGTTGTCCAATTACTCCAAGAGGTTGTCTGAATACACAATATAGTTATCTGTGTATCAGTGATGACACATTGACAACATGTGACCAATCATCATCTCTATGGTATTCAGTTGAATTCAGAGATTTTCTATAGCAGACATATGATGTCATGTGATGATGTCACTACTGCACACCAGCAGGAAATTCAATACTAAAATGTCAAGCAGGAAATAGGTAGATACTAGGACAGGCTTGTTAATAGTGTCTAACAATTAAAATTGACCTTAAAGTAAACCTTTCACCATGGACCTCATTTTCTCTGAGGGCAAGTTGCAGAAACCCATCACACCTGCAGTGCAAATATGCATTTCTTCCTTCTCTAAGCATTTGCATTACAATATAATTGTGTGTGTTATATTTCCTTGCATCCTGACAGAATCCTATGTGTAGTCCCAGGGGTTGGGCTTTGGTTTGGATGCACTTAAAAAACAAGTGACTTGTCTGATTTGTAGACTGCTCAGCTATCAGCCCCCCACCTTTGTGCTCCTGTACAGCTCCTCCCTCTCCCCCTGATGGCAGCTTACCAGGTTGTAAGCTCTGTGAAGGAGCAGAAGGGAGGTGCTGTACAGGAGCACAAAGGTGGGGGCCAAGAGCTGAGGAGTCTTCAGAACAGATAATTTACTTGTTGCTTTTTAAAATGCATGCAAACTACCAACAACTAGGACTACAAAAAAGGATTCAGAGGGGGTGCAAGGTAAGTTATAACACACAATTGTATTGTAATGCAAATGCTTAGAGAAGGCAGAAAGGCATTTTTGCAATGCAGGTGTAAAAGGCTTCTGCAACCTGTCTTAGGTCCCCGGTGACAAGTTCCCTTTAAGCTGCACCTAGTTTAACAGAACATCTAATGCTGTATAATAAATCTGACTAAGGTTCAAATAAGTTAGATAATTAGACATCGGAGCCAAGAGGCGCTCCAGTGACGTAGGGCAGAGTGCCTCTGTCTCATTAGCATATTTTATAAAGTCTTTTTTAGACTTTTGATTCTGTTTAAGCATTCCAAAAAAAAAAAAAAAAGCTTCCTGTAAGTTGAAAACCAAACAGCAAAGTAAGGGCAGTCTACTATCAAATATTCTGATGGTCTTCTCCTAGTCTTGGTCTAGTTTCTTACTCTCCGGTTTAAGGGAAAAGACTAAATCAAGGGGAGAACGCGTGGTCACGGAGTGGTCAAGTAGGATGCGGTCAAGTCTCCATTCCTCCTTGGTTCCGCTAAACTTATGTTATTTTAACAGCAGGTCTGGTGAACTTGCACTCCATCTGGTCTCCAAGACCCAACAGAGTTAATGGGATAACAGGAAAATCACCCCCTGCATGACCACTTATATTCTTATTCTTGAGGTTTTAGATGTAATTCAAAGCAACAAAATGTCCTCTCACATGTCTTGAATCAATTCATACATTTTAGAAAATAACTAACAAAGAATAAAGTTTTTTTTTGGAGAAAGGAGATTTGAGGACAGGTCAAAAGAAGAGCCATTTTTCCGAATTCATATCGAAACTCATCTCTGTGGACGTTTCAGGAGGACCTTCAGTTCTCACCATTTCGGTTATACAGATCACTTCTTCCTCCCATTACTCCCGGCAGAGGTGAATAGGAAGCACATTAGTAACTCAGTACCAAGGACTCCACCAAACATTAAGTGCAAAAGAAACAGAATGAACGCAACTCTGTCAAGATAATTAGTATGATGGGTAAGAATGACCTTTATTGCAGGAACTATAATTGCATTGTCATGCTCTATTATGTGACCTTCCGCAGACCATCTCTCACACGCTCTGATGAGACCTTTTTCAATGCTGATTGCTGGAATGTTGTCAAGAAAAAAAAATATAGGAGAATACCAAGCAAGGGACAAGATATGGAAATGTAGATTAACCACCTCATGTCCTTCCAATGGGAAGGGAGGCTCGTGAACCTTATACAATATGTTTTTGTGGTTTAACACATTTATGGGCACAAATTCTAAAAAACTCATACGTACCCTTGAAACGCATGGATTTGGGCCACACAGTACTACAATTTTGGTATTTCATTTAAACCTAAAACTTGCGAACTGGAAGTAGATCAGCCGATCCACCAATTATACAATGACCATCTATTGTATACGAAATGTTTAGCTCAGTGGTCCTCAACCTATGGGTCGCGACCCCGGCGGGGGTCGAACGACTAAAACTAAAAGGTCGCCTAAAGCCATCGGAGCCACAATTTTATTGCATTTTTTGGCACAAATACAATATTCTTGTACATGGTTTGGGGTCACCACAACATGAGGAACTGTATTGCGGGGGGTCACAGCATTAGAAAGATTGAGAACACTGGTTTAGCTGATTTGGTGTATAATTTGGCAAAATTATATTTTTAATACTCTGTCAGAAGTGAAATAAATAGGTAATAAAAAAGTCCACGAAACCAGAACTTTTGAAATAAATTCACTTTATTGTTTTAAACAATTGTTTAATCATATTGTTTATTGTTTTAAATAATATTTAAACTTAATAATTAATACTTTTATGGTATAACAACAACCAGAAACTTCTGTTTTAGAAGATATTATATCAACAGGAAAAAAAACAAAAAAACAATCACCCAATTACCAACATGATCGACTGGAAATAAGAAATAAGGGATCTTTTGGTAATATTGGTGGAAACTTCTGTGGCTACTGGAGTATCGGTGGTGGGAGGTAGGCAACTTTGCTTCTATTTAAAAACAACAAGACTGCTCTAAGATTTGTGGGAAATAAAGGCTTGTTATAAATTAGAGGAATTCCTACTACTGGTAATAAAAAAAACATTAAATGTTAACTCCTTAATGACTGCCATAACGGGATTCAACAACAGTCATTAAGTGTACTTCTTCTGTCGTACAAACTTTCTTTGGTGGCACATGAGAAGAATATGGCAGGACATCGGGTCCTGCAAGTTCCAGTGCCGGGCTGTGTTGTCACAGCCCAGCCAGGTACTAACACCTTAAATGGGAAAAGCTCAGATCCTGGGTGTTTAACCCCTTAGACACCATGTTCAAACATGGACCGCAGTGTCTAAACGGCTGCAGATTCAATGTAATCGTTGGATGATGATGGTGTCACACGGCAGCCTGGGGTCCAGTGAAGGACCCCAGGGCACCCTATTAAGCATCTATTAGGCCATTAAGACTAGTAGACTAGTTCAGTGAGATCAAACAATATCATGTCCCCTTGTAGGATAATGTAAAATTTAAAAAAGTAAAAATAAAATAAAGTTTTAATAAAAAAAAAATAAAGCCTAAATAAATGGGGGAAAAAAACTGCAAACACACAAAATTGGCCCAAACCCCTTAAGAAACAAAAGTTAAAAAACACACAAATTTTGTAAATCTACACCCGTACCAATCCAGGTTACAACACTATACTAGTATTTATCCCATGTGACAAAACAACTTTTAAAAAATAAAGGAAAAACAATGCCAAAATTGTCATTTTTTAATCATCCGTCACACGAAAAACTGTATCAATTGCAATCAAAACATTTTATGAACCCCAAATGTGTACAAATAAAATCTACACGTTTTTTCACAAAAAGTAAACCCTTAAACATGGGCAAAAATTTCAAATGATATGGTGCTTGAAAGGATGCAGATTCATGCTTTTTTTTAAAAATCCATTCACTGTATTCATGCCTATGCAGGGTTGTCTTTTTTTTCAATTGAGAGTCTGTGCCTAGGGTATGTATCTACAGAGGGCATCTTTAGAAGAAGGAATGTTTTTGTTCATCTTGGCCAGGCTGCTGCCGGACTTACTTTATGTTATAAATGTATGATTGCCCCGCCAATGCTCCAGCACAGCCGAATACATCAAGAGGTTCCGGTAATTGTGAACTGTGTCATACAAACTGCAAATTGGATGTTATCTGTTTTAATCTAATTCAATAAAGCAAGAATGATAAAGAAGAAAAAAAAAAATAAATAAATAAATAAATAAACTCAGCAGCCAAATTTTTCTTGTATGAAATGTGGACACCTCCAAGCCAGCCCACTCCCCGCTGTCTGTGCCACCCCTTCAGGACCCCACACTCCCACTAGCATGGAGGTGGCAAAAGGGGGAAAATAATCAAAGTGCTAGAAATATGCTTGCATTTGCAATTATACAGGGCTTCTACGGCACTGGCATGGAACAGAAGCCCTGATAAATACCCCAATAGTGTTTATGAGTAAAGGAATGGAGTAAAAGGCCCATAAGGGTAGGCTCAGAGGGGTGTCATAATGTAAAGGTCACATAAAAGGAGAAGGAAAAAGCAGCACTGCCACTACTCTCATACGCCTTATAATTCCAAATATAAGTAGATAGCAAGGTATATGGAGTCTCTAGTAGCATCCGCTACAGTATTAGGAAGACACCAGTGGTGCTCAGCAAGGAAGCACAGCAGTCACAGATTTAGAAAGATGATGCGGCACTCACCGGGAACTCTTCAAAATTTATTGACGGAAACACAGACTATACAGAATGCCGACATGCGATAAGGCGACGGGCCGCTTCGCGCTAGACAGCGCTTCCTCTAGCCTCTGACGTCATCCTCCCGGAGCATGCGCACTACAAGCGCCAGCCCCGGAAGGTTGTCATAGGAGTGGAGGCATATGTGTTATACTATATAAGACTGTGTGAACACAATTGGCAAGTCTATAGAAGTGGAAGCGTAGTGGGTAACATATTGGAGTTGGGTACAAGGGGATCAATCTATAGGAATGACTGCCCATTTTTTGGACTCTTAAATAATATTTTACTTGATATTCTTTGTTACTAGTGACTAAATACCATCATAATGACATAGAAATGATCAAATCTTGATAATTGTGACATATAAAATGACCTTCAACGAGAACATGTACAGATGTGTGTCTAGGGCACGTGGGTTTTAAAGAAAGCCCTTTGCCAATGTATAAGTTTGAAGTAATTTTAAGGTTTTATTATCATGTTGTCTTCCAATGGTTTAACAGAAACCGACTAGGTAAAGTGCAGCTTTCCTTTCAACAAGCTCTGCAGTGGTCCAATGTGTGTACATGATGAGTACATTTCTCGTTCCTCAACCCTTCCAGGGCCATAATTTGGGTTGGGTCAAGTTTTTGTTGAAGAAACATGTAAAGGTTCTTGTGTCCATATTGGCGCTGCCTCGGGACGATCCAATATGACCCCAAGTCCAAGGAGATTTCATTGAAAGAACAAAACTATCAAACATTTTATGAATGTTTATCCTTTCTATCTCCTTCCAATTTTAGAATAATTGCTTCCACTCCTGTCATGGTTTTCTTTTTAGTAGAAGTTTTCCATGATTCTTCTTCCATTAAGAGGTGTTCAGTGACCTACTCATGGGTTACTTGGATCGTCCATGTCTTTAGAACATCTAAAGCTTTCATGGAGGTATCTGTGTCAACAACACTATGGGACATCAGTCAATATCCATGTTCCTTTTATGTGGCTTGAACAATGTCATGTTTGCATGTGTGACCATCACTAAATTGCAAGATCCTATGTAGCTATCAAATGTATAATACATCTACATCTAGCTATTACTATAAGAAACATTTTGGCCACTTTCAGATCAGACCTTGTAGTCATTATATGTCACTCTTTTGTCCGTCCCCTCTCCTGTTCCTATGGAGACACATAAGTCCCTGGAAGCTGTCAACGTAAAACGGTAAGACTTGAGATTACGGACTTGCTACAACTATGCTTAGTATTTTCATTCAGATACATAAGAGCCATAAAAAATGGTTGCCAAATTACATATATCCTTTAAAAGACTTATAATACCTCCACACAAATCCAGTCACTACTATTCCTGTCCTCGAACACAAAACCCTGGCAAACGGGGGAGCTAAAATATCTTAAAATACGACGCCATTAACCATAATAAATGTGCCCTATAAATATCTCCATACAGAGGCTCACACTGTTATTCTAATTTAAGAAGTGAATATACAAGCCATTAATACATGTAGATATCCCCCGGTATTTATATGGATGCCGAGTGCTGAATGATTTTCCTGAATTTCCAAACAACATAAAAATAACTCAAGGAAATGTGTTATTTATGGCGCTTGTTATTTCATTTATTTTCTCCCAACTTAATAAGTATGTTTAGTCATTTATTCCTATTATTTTATGTTGGTGAATGTACAAATCCTGACTATTTATTTCAATTACCGCTTTGTCCATTTATCCCGCCATGTATTTAGACGCAGCAATTTCCAAAGAGTTGATTTTCATGTATTCTATCAGTATCTTTTAATTGCGCCGAATTTCCTCCATATTTTTTCGTAATGCTTCAAACAAGGAGAAAAATACTACGAGACGGTGATAGAGTAAAGCATAATAACTGTGCAGGACTGGTAATTTGTTTCCAGGACTTATATATCAAATTAGTATCCGATATAAAATTGCAGGGGTATAACACAACTAGGTAACTATGGCAACCAAAAATCTGTGCCACTGTCAAAAAAATTTTTAAATTGCCTCTGGCTTTTATCACAGGATTTGTTTGCAGTCTCACACACTAGTTCGCCAACCTCATGCTTACCCATCTCTTAAAGGGCATGTCATTTTCTATCCTTATATCAAAATGTAGGCAGTTCAAAATGTTATAAAATATGAAAATCCTAGCTTTACAAGGAATTGGGCGAGAAACCCATTTCATGACATCAACTGGAATCAGATGACGCGTTAGAGTTGGATTTTTTATGGAGAGAAGGGTTAAGCGAACCCGAAGGAAGGAGAGCGAAAGGCAAAAGCATCGCTTTATACTACCTAGGACCTGGTGTCTGCCTCCTGCTTAGCATCATATGCATGATCCTTACTCCTCTACTACAGTTCGTTTGAAGATTAGATGCCTACACATCTCCATGTCCTCCTGAGCTGATCCACTTTCCTCAAGGGCATCATGGCTACCCCAATACTATGTATAGTCGCTACAACCATCCATGGAAAATAGAATCTCATTTTGATCATGGTTATTATTATAGGTTGATATTTCATGGATGCCGTCTGCCAGGCTGCATTTAGGAAGCATCAGACCAAGCGAGATCCCATCGTAGTCATGAACTTTGTCTGATTCCCAATAATCTGCTTGTCACTTTTATTAGCTGTCCGCATCGTACGCTCTGTCTGATTTAATTTTTGATTGACATTTCAACACTTTTCTCTTGTCGACTCAAGCAAACTTCGGAATTGCCCGGCCATTTATTTTAATACCCTGTTTTAATCTGACAAGGTTTTTCCCCAGCCCAGAGATGAAAAGTTTGCAGCTGCTCAGGTGGAAAAGGGCCTCTTTTCATCACGTTGTTTGATCACCTCGATAAAATGTTCCTCACTACAGAGATTTGCTCCTGGCATCGCTGCTAATCCAAGCTGAATGTGTGTCCTGCTTTACGCTGACAGCTGAGCGAAGCCTTATTGTCTATGCCGGCAAGTGCTCGGAAACTTTACATTGGAGGTCAAACTGTGTAACATTGGAACTCCGAAAGAGATGATTTTTTACGTTTAACAATTCTTCAGGCTTTCTTGACACCATCTTATAATAACATTAGAAAATTTACCAGGTTTGCCAAACAGCGGGATACTTAATTGTGTTCCACCTTTTCCATTCCTGAAACATCCAATCTTAAATACCGTATATACTCGAGCATAAGCCAACCCAAGAATAAGCCAAGGTACCTCATTTTAAAATAAACAATGGGAATACCTATTGACTTGAGTATAAGCCAACTCAGTATATAGCTAGCAAGCCCACCCATGTCCCCAGAATATAGCCATCCAACCCATGCCCTCTAGTATATAGCTAGCCAGCCCCCTTCCCCCCAGTATATAGCCAACCCATATCCCCCAATATACAACCAGCTCCTTCCCCTTAGTATAAAACCAGCTAGCCCATGCCCCCTAGTATATAGCCTGACAGCCCTTGCCCTCTAGTATATGGCCAACCAGTCCCTTGAACCCTGGAATATAGCATGTAACCCCTGCCCCCAGTATACAGCCTGCCAGCCCCTGTTCCCAGTATATAGCCTGAAGCCCCTGCACCAGTATTTAGCCAGTCAGCCCCTTCCCGATGTATACCCAGCCTATAAAAAAAAATCTGTACTCAGTTTTCCAATGCCCCTGAGCAGGTCCTCTACTTTCCTTTGATGCAGCACACTATAATGTCAGCTAGTGGCTGACGTCATGGTGAGTGCAACGGCTGCTCGCAGAGGACCCAGAGCTGAAGCCAGAGCATTGAAGGAGAGAAGAGGACCTTGGGAGCGTCAGAAAGGTGATTGAAGATTTCTTTTTTTATAGACTAGATTATAAGCTGAGTTTGTATGCTGAAAAATTTGTCTTATACTTCAGTTTCTCCACTACATTTTACCAACAGAGGAGTCTTTTCAGGTCCTGAGTCCCAATGCAAAAAAGGTCTAAGGAATCCTAAGCATCATGTGTTTTTATAACACAGTTTTTTTGGGGGTATCCTTAAGCAACAGTGCCCAGTTGCCATGTCCAGACAGTCTTGGTTAATCAATAGTACAAACATACAAATTTTGGTTGGTAAAAATTGCAATATTTAAATGGTCATTGACCTCTGTTCTATAACTTCACAGGCTGTTATACTGTCTCTCCCTTCTCCCAGCCCCTTCCGCTCCCCCTGCCTGCTGTAATTTCCCTACAGTTCAGGAAGTTTGAGCACACTGTAACAGCCTGTAAAGCTACAGCATGGAGGGGATTCTGGGAAATATGCAAGCAAGAAGTAAAGGGAGCTGCCTTACAAGGCAGCCAAGAGGCAAGGTTTTCCTTACAGAAGCAAATATATTGAAAACAAGTCCGATACAGCTCACCCCTGGAAATTCTTGCCGCTGTGGGTCTGATCACATTTCAGGTCCTTGCCATGGAACAAGTTTTCTGGACACCGAGGAAACAAACACAGGAGAAAAAATTAATGAGTTTTGGCACTCTACTAAAAAAAATCTTCAATGTTTTGATTAGATTACATTTTTTTACAAGACTACATATATGCAGACAAGCTGTTGCATTTTGGGCGGGAAAAGTCCCTTAGTGATAGCCATTTTGGAAAACATATTTGTATTGCATTTGGAAGATTAGCAGAAAGTGGTGGGAACGTCATATACAACAGAGTAAGAATGAAGGGCCAGACTACACAGATTATTTGTAGTCTGTTACCATGGAGACACATAAGTCTATATAGGAGCTGTAAACACATGGTCAAGATTATCTTTTGTTTTATTTGAGATATACTGAAACAACAAAAAAGCTGCAAAGGTTAAAACAGCATTTAAAGAGTTAAGCTACTATTCTTTTCAAACCTATGACATTACCATTGTATTCAGCCCAGGAACATCTCTGATTTCCCGGAGTATACTCCAAGTTTGATGCGGGTTTGAAGTACATATCAGCAGTTTTGAAGTTGTCATACTGTCAGCCCTCTTCACAGTACTTTCTGTATGTCCCCTGGAGATTTAGTGACTATTTTGGTCAGGGATGTAGAGGATGGCAGCGGGTGACTGCAGGTGACTGGCAGCTGTCAGTTCTCTATAGTGCAAAAAAAAAACAAGAAACACAAAAAGTCAAACAGAGAACAGGCAGGCGGGAAATCTACATAGGAAAATAATGAAAGAAATCAGAGCGCTCAGCCTCACACCTGATGTGTAATCGGAAATCTTTGTTTTAATTATGTAGCTTCTTAGCCTCTTGGTTGCAATAAATTAAAGCCGAGACAACAGCTTGATTCTCCTGTGTGGGAGATTTAGGGGCAGATAAGCTGCCTAGAAAGACAGAGATACAGACTCCTGATGAAAATTAGGATCACATAAGGATGGAACATATTTCTAGAGGGTATTGCAGGAACTTCTCCGGGGAAAGATCATTTCTTGAAGGTCCATTTGTAAATAGCAGAGATTGATAGCATCTAATAGATGACAATCCCTAACTTAGGAAGAAAGAGGTAATGTTGCAGGTAGGTAGGTAGGTAGATAGATAGATAGTTCCAAAGAGATCTAAAGCAGAACAGCAAAAAACTAGCAAAAAACAAAACCAACACAAAATGTAGCGTGTGCAAAGCCGCAATGAATCTAGGCAAAAATGATTCCTCCAAGTATTTGATTGAAAAGGCAACACAACAGAAAAATTTTTAAAGTTGAAAAATGGTGGTTGAAAAGGTGACGACGTTTTGGCTCTTACAAACCCCCAGCCTTTCTCAAGGATTTGTAAGAGCCGAAACGTCGTCAATTTTGGATTAAAACCCCCATTTTTCGACTTTAAAAATGTTTCTGTTGTGCTGCCTTTTCAATCAAATAGATAGATAGATAGATAGATAGATAGATAGATAGATAGATAGATAGATAGATAGATACATAGGAGATAGATAGATAGATAGATAGATAGATAGATAGAAGATAGATACATAGATAGATACATAGATAGATAGATGGATGGATAGATAGATAGATAGATAGATATACAAAAAGAAGAAAAAAAGCAGCACAGTCTTTGAGAGAAAAAGAGTTGATGGGTGCTATCCTCACTCTCACCAGTAAGAGTGTAGTAGATATCCAACGAAATGAAAACAGGCAGCACTCCAAAATAGTGAAAAAACAAGGGTGTTTATTCCACCTCCCACAACGTTTCGGCTGTAGTCTCAGCCTTTGTCAAGCAGTGAGTGTCAGGAAGTTCACAGATATATATAGTCACCGTGTGATGACATCATACAAGAAGGTAAACAGTGCATATACATAGAATATATACAATTGTGTGCATCAACAGTCAAATATACAATATACAATAGTGTGTAGATGATACATGGATACAGCATCAAGTAAAGCATTTACAACTTAGTGTAAAAAAGGCAAGTGTACAGATAGCAATGAGTAAGATTTCACCTGTAAAGGAATCCACCACCTGGCTCCAAACAAAGCAAACGCGTCTCCCGGACGCTACTTACCATCTGTCCAGGTGTAATGGTACAATCCACATGTGGTGCATAGTGCGCAAGCGCCTAAATGGTGTGAGCCCAGGAGAGCATTTTACAGGTGAATCTTACTCATATGCCTATCTCACTTTGTAACTAAGTTGGAAATGCTTACTTGATGCTGTATCCATTTATCTCTACACACGTATTGTATATGGAATTGATTGACGGTGATGCATAGGAGGGATATATTCTGTGTATATGCCTGTTTGACCTTTGTGGAGATTATCACCCGTGTAGACGAATAGATCGGGAAACGCCTGACACTCCTTCTTTACAAAGCTAATCTACAGCCGAACGGTGCGGGGTGATAGAACACCCTTGTTTGTTTGCACATTGGAGGGCTGCCTGTGTGCAAGGGCGTCAAGATAGATGAGATAATGATAACGAAATAGAAAAAGAATAAAATCCGGAGCGCACTGATGGGGAAAGGTAGGTGGTGCAAAGTAAGGTGTGTAAAGGGAGACGTGTTAAGTGAAATTGGTCCACCGATGGGGTATACATTCTATTAGTCTAAGAAAGGAAAAAAAAAAGACAAAATCAGAAGAAAAATACGGGTACAAAGGGAAACAAAAAATACCCCATAGGATGCCTATACAGAAGATACCCTATTCCGGAAATCAGCGCTTACAACCAACCTGGGCACAAAAAAAAGTTCTCATTAACACATAGAGGGTGTAAAAGACAAGTAAATCTATTAGAGGAGGGACTGAGGAAAAGTCTTACAAAGCTGGCTATATTCCTACAATGAAGAGTTCGGAGTCCCTTCAGTTGGTGAGCACAATTCATACCATAAGTGATATTAGTAAAGGCTGGCGATGATCCATCTTAATCACATCACTCTACGACATGTAGTACCTACAATTATCCGGCACCTCTCGAGACCTTAGTTGCGCGCCGCAGTGCTCAGAGGCATAGCTGAGTGATTATCATGTAGAGGACACCTGCGGATTATGCTGGATTCAACTATGCGTGGGCGACTTATCTGCAAAGGTAGTCTATCTTATACATCGCTACATCAATCTCTGCCGTTGTGCAGATATGAGAAATGTGCGTCTGTATGCGAGATATCAGACTAAGGTATGTACATTCGGGTGTATGTGAGTTAATCGTCCTGTAAGAGTGGTTGGGCATCCGCTGCATGGCGGTGCATAGCGGTGACACGATATAATGGGGGGACTGATCAATCCTCCCTCTGTGTCCATGTCAAGATAGTGCGCCTGTCATGTGGTGGATATTTGTCCTGTGCTAGCACTGAGGAGTCTATGTTGCTCGAATCCCTTTATGATTTCATGAGTGTGTTGGAATTCCAATATCTTGCCGGGTAATACATATCACCTTAAGAATCTTGGTGATACCCCCTATCGATGACCATTTCACTTGTTCCATCACACTGATGCTCTTTGTGTAATTCGGCTTGTCAGTGCCATAGACACAGCTACGCGTCCAGCAACCCGACGGCGATCCTACCTAGATTGTGCATCTATCGTCTGAGCATGAGGTGCGGCATAACGGATTGAGTGACATTTGACAGGGCATTTTCGAATGGCTACATTGATTGCTGATCTCTACTCGCACTGTATTATGAATTTTCACTGCCAATGTAACTAACATGTAGGATTGTTAATATGGTCATCATGAATATAACACGTTAATGTATTGGTAAAAAAATTAGTCTGTATGTGCTTACCATGTATGCACGAGTACCCCACTGACCAATGAGATAGCACTATTGCACCTTTAAGATATCTGGTATGTATGAGTGTTGTTAATGGCTTGATAACAGTGGATTAACACACGCGAAACGATTGCCATGAATAAGGCTTCACGCCTCACAAGTTTTTGCTCAACACTTGGAGTGCTTGACCTATTTTTTGGACTATAAAATGATCGTATAGAAAGTAGACTAGATAGATAGATAGAATTAATAAATAAATATAGATAAAGAATAAGATTATAGAATACATAGATAGAATAGGAGAGAATAGATAGTACCATAGATAGATAGAAGATAGATAGATACATAGATAGATAGATACATACATATATATTCTTTCAAAAACAGGCAGCACTCCAAAGTAGTGGTAAAAACGATGGGGGTGTCTTTATTCCATGTGCAACGTTTCAGCTCTCACAGAGCCTTTATCAAGCATAGTATACATGGCCAGTGTGCAAGCTTATAAGGCCAGTCTTACATTCATTGGTCCGTGTGCGACTCTAGCATCATTACAAACATTCACAAAATATGATGTGCTTATTACAAGTGGTACATATGAAATATCAAAGTGCAGTAATATCTGTGTACATTGAATTACATCGTTAATAGGTGAACAATGCAAGTGTAGGTGTTTTGAAGGGAGTAGTGCCCTCCCATCGGTTTAGGACCGCCCCTAGTCTCGGCTTTCCATTCATCAATCGTAAACAGGAGGGGCAGGACACCGAAGTGTCGGTGATGTTCAAGTTCGTCACCGGAAGTTCCATAGTCACGGGGCGGCTCCGTCCACGTGATCTTGCGCATGTGCACTTGCTCTTGCGATGTCGGGCGCCTTTTGGGTAAGGGAAAGAGGAAAGAGGGACAAAAGAAGAAGACCACACAGACATAGTCGGGTCCCATATTAGGTTACGTGCAATGCTGTGACACTCCATAACCAGGGGCCTGGGTGTGACAGTAAGTAGTGAAACCACCACTCGTGTCACCCAGCTCAGATCGTTGGGGTTAAACACGGTATCCTGTATATGGACCACCGTTGTTCTGTCCCAACGTCTTACCTGGTATTGCTGGAGTAATAGTCACAATCTGAGGTGAAAACCTCTGGCGTTATCCCTGATGTTACGACTTGCTGTTCTGTGTCGGTAGAGAACTGATAAATAAATTATCATAGCACACGCATGAAGAGGTAGACAATGTGACTACTCCGGTGATACGGATGTGATTTGTTAAAAGGCGACAAAAGTGGAAGGCACGAGACTTTCGGGGGTTTGTGATCCATCCGATGAGGGTTAAGTATTCCAAATGTGTCTAGGAAAATGGATGAATAAATAAATAAGTAAATATAGTAGATTATCATATTGCAGTATTATCATTATTCAGACCACCAAGGTCTGATTCATCACTGGCGGGGATATTTTCCCCATACTATACATTAACCTACACAGAAGAACACCAGGAGGGCTACACAATGTGTCGAAGGACGACCCATACCTCAGAGCACCATTATTGCTGTCAACAACAAGGGAATATGTAATTAAACAAGCCCACTACATACATATATAGATAGATAGAAGATAGATAGACTTCTCTAGCATGTCAAAAGTCAATCGTCATAATAGTAAATTATAATTTGTATGTTCTACTTTCCAAGCCGATATGATATTATTCTTAAAGACATGGACACCACTAGACTTCTGATGGTGTCTTCTGGTACTGTATCTTGCACCAGCTCCTTTAGATAATGTTAGTTGTAAGGGGAGGTCTCCATGGATTCACTACATCCCAATGGTAATTGATTGGATTGCTCTGTGGAACTTGAGAACGCTTATGTCATGGTCCTCAAACCCTTCCAGAAAATTATGGGCAGTTTGTTAGGCGTTGACCAGGCAGGCTTAACTGGGCTCCGTACATGATCTATACACCTGTCACCAGTTTGTCAGTTCCCATCCTTGGGACACTAATTGATAGGTATCAAGGTTTTTTTCCAAAAAATCCAGAAAAAAACCCTAGGGATGGGGACCTTGGTGGGAAAAAAATGCATACTTAGCTCTTTCTTATATTTATGTCTACATCAGGCCATTTCTGATATCCAATGGTCTCCTCGGGCCATTGGATATAACTTCCATTTTCCAGACAATTTCATCTCCCTTGTTGTCTCCTGTTCCGAGGAGGCCACTCGTTAGATGTAGTAGGTTCCATGCCCCCCTTTCCCCCCAGCATGCTATGTCTGGCCATATTTAGGTGTGAAAATCCCCAGGAACCATTAGCCCGACCAGGGTAATAAAGATGCATTCTTTTTCTTTCCACACCGACCCTGGCCCGTTAGGGGTTTTGGAAGAGGTTCTACCCCAGTCATCTAGTTATCTAGGAACCCCAACCTTACAGATTTTATATGGGGATCTGAGATCTTTAGGTTCTATAGTGATATAATAGAAATAATACCCACTTCTACAGCAATGCTCCAGTGTCTTATGAAAGATAATCCCTGTAGATGTGATGCTTGGTTTAGGTGAAGGACATAGTAAATTTTGATGAAGGACTCACGCTCCTAGTGATGGGTATAAATTAATGTACTACTTGGGGTAAATATGATTCCTTTTTGAGAAGTAGTCTGTGCTATGCCATCCACACAGCCAACAATGGGTTAAGCGCCTTCTGCTTAGGAGTCATCATGAGCTGCTTTGTGTTTTTAATGGATTAACCAGGACACTGTCTCTGTACTCCCAAGGTTCGAAAATATATTGCAAGTCTATTACATCCTTTCCCAGCTATAAATAAGATTTATACATAACCCATGGGGATTTTCCATTAAAAGTTCATAAATCAAGTTGTGCTTTTTCGTCTTTTCATCGGCAGTCATGCGAAGCTGGCACCTGGGAAAATAGTCTGAATTAAAAGATGAGCAGGTGGAAAAAAAAATAAATAACGCTCCAATATATATAGACTTTCCTATATGAAAATAAATGAGCGCACCTCGTGCTTTTTAATCTGGACTAAAACCCTCCCTTTATAATCAGCCTGGAACTTATTTACTCCTGCCGAAATGCAGAAAAAAGCAGCAGAACAAGCAGAAATCCGTGACAACAGCAACACTCAGGAGTATAATTGGGGAAGGAATCTATGGAAACCTGAAATATGGTCTGAAAAGAGAAAATCCCGTACACCAGATCCCATACGATACTGTACCATGTGCTTTCTTATCATTGTATACATAGTCATACATTGTATCAGCTCTGGACTGCCGACACATGTTCCCTTTAATTGTATCTTTTTTTATATTTTCTAAAATCCTTGGTGGAAAATGTAACCTTCCATATCCATTCATATCCTTACCCCGAGAACATGCCAGGTCATCAATTGTTTTATAAAGGAATGGGACCGGAGCTGCTCCCCTTTAAGATGTGTTTTTAGGGACATTGGGACACAATGGGGGTCATTTACTAAGGGCCCGAATCGTGTTTTTACGGCGGGTTACACAAATTTTTCTGTTTTGCGCCGATTTTCCCTGAATTGCCTCGGGATTTTGGCGCACGCGATTGAATTGTGACGCATCGGCGCTGGTGTGCACACGACGGAAATCTGGGGCGTGGCCATACGAAAACCCGACGGATTTGGAAAAACCGCCGCATTTAAAAAAAAAAAGTGTCGCTTGACACGCGCTTACCTTCACCCGGCCCAGCTTGGTGTACTCCAGTGAACTCCGATGCAATTGAGCGCAGCAGCGACACCTAGTGGACATCGGGCGCACTACCTTAGTGAATCACCGGAAGATCCGAATCCTCCACACAGAATTCGCCGCTGGATCGCAAATGGACCAGGTAAGTAAATCTGCCCATTTACTTACAAATTCGTACAGATCACTACAAGTGGATTGTCCGTATATAATGCAGCGTGCGGCTATTCACTAAGATCGTGCGCCAGAATTCATGAATGTGTTCCTGCTCAGGTCCGACAGAGTTCACCATCTATTTTGTGGTGCACCTTTAAAATATAGGGAGTGTGACACAACTTGAAAGTTAAATACGGCACTTGGTCCGAGTCCGTTGGACCATCCGATGGAACCCCCCCTAATTTGTGTCGCATGGAAGCTATAAAAGGGTCACATGCGACACAATCCCAAAGCAGACACTTCTTAAATACCTGTGCAAGCAGTTTTAGCCATGAAGAATGTGCACAGTCCGACTAAAGTGTGGGACAAAGTGGCGCAAAGCCCTAAGTAAATGTGCCCCATTGAGTCAAGAGCTGCAACATGATTGGTTCCAAAGTGTCTAGAAAACTACTAAAGTTCATTCAAATCAATGGATCTGTCCAGATATGTCAGTCTTTGGATGAGCGGCTTTTTAATGCAACAAGATTCTGTGATATTGTGTGAAAAGGAATACCCTGGGTTAAACATGTGCAGTATTTAATCAAATTTAAGCTAGATAGATAGATTATAGACCCTTAGATAAAGATAAATATTTGATGTTAGATAGATGGATATAAAGATAGATATAAGATAGATAGATAGATAGATAGATAGATAGATAGATAGATAGATAGATAGATATGAGATAGATAGATAGATATGAGATAGATAGATAGATAGATAGATAGATAGATAGATAGATAGATAGATAGATATGAGAGAGAGATAATCAGGTAGATAACTAGATGGAAGATAATGATAGACAATGATAATTTGTCTAAAGTTTGGTGTACGCTAAACAAAACCAGGAGCCCTCCAAAAATAATAACTGAAGAAACAAGCAGAAACCCAAAAGCAGTGGTCTAAGTGAAAAAAGAGATCTGTGAGCCTTTATCAGGTTAAAAAACAAAAACATCTCTTTTTCTACTTAGACCATTGCTTTTGGGTGCTACTTTTTTCTTTTATTTAATACACAGAAGAAAGAATAGATAGATGATACATAGAAGAAATATAGAAAGGAGAAAATTGATAGATGATAGATAGATGAGTGAGGCCCTGTATCTTAATTACAGCCGATTTTCTGATATGCCAATTAGCCTTTCTGACTCATGTCTGCTGGCTCTGACTCTTCTCTCTCTCAGACTACCATTGAACCACGCCCCATTATTCTGACTGACAGCTCTGTGTCTCTTCACATCACTGCTCTTCCTCCTTGTACTTAGGGACTGTCTGCTAATGTTTTACTACAGACATATAAATATTTATTTACTTGGAAATATTGGGGCTAATTTACTAAGGTCTTTGTCGAACTGTTCAAGTTTTTCATGGCTAAAGCGGCTTACACAGGTATTTAAGAAGTGTCTGCGCCGCTATTGTGTCGCACACAACCCTTTTGTGGCTCAGCTGCGCTGGTTTTCATGCGACACAGATTAGAGGGCGTGCCATTGGTCAGTCCAACTGATTCGGACTGAGCACCGTATTTAACTTGCAAATTGTGTCACACGCCCTATGTTAAAGATGCACCATAAAAAAGATTGTGAACTCTGTCAGGGAAGGCAACAAATTAATGATTTCAGGCGTGCGATCTTAGTGAATCACCGTACGCAATATTATAGATGGAAATAGCCCTTTTAGTGCAGTTTCCGACTTTCTAAGTAAATGTGCCCCATTGTGTTGAATATTTTACATGGTGCCTTGTGTTACATTCATGTGTCATGTGACCAGGGTGACATCATCATCATCTTTTAGCCTCCTAACAACAGTAATCTGTACCCCATGTACGTAGCATCCTTGAAGGATGGGAAGGAGTAGAAAATCATGGAGGCTGCTGTGATTTCATGTGATCAGATGCATACATGGGGTTCATTTTGCAAATGTAAAGGGTAAAAGAGGCATAAGACATGGGGAGGAGTAGATGGTGGAATAAGCAGGACAAATAAGACAAAGTTGATTCATGGGTATGTAAAGGAGACTATATTTAGCTAAAAGAAGGGTGTCCGTTAATAGGGCTCTATAGAAAAAGTGAATGTAGATATTCAGAGTTGATATATTGATATGATATGACATTCACGTATACTATCATGGTGTGTGTTGTTTTTTTTTTCTCCCTCTTGTAAGTAAGGCGGGGATGTGCCATTTATGAAGATGTGTATGTGATTATGCAGTTATATTATATATATCATAGTTGGTTGTGATATATCACGGTTACTTATATGTTTTTAATATGTTTTTTTGTATTTGGAAAAAATTTTAAAATGGTAATCTTAATTTTTTTTAAATAGGGCTCTATAGGAATCTGTCACTAGCTGAATTTGTGGACATCTGGTGAGAGGTTCCCTTTTAGTGTATGACTTACCACATAGTAGCTGTCATGTAGCATGGATGCAGAGAGTGACTACTATTATGATGTTACAACTCATATTTACTATGTATAAGAAGCTGGCGTATAAAGCATACATACCCATAATCCCCAATCTACGAGAGTGGCCGAGATCTTCTCTTCAAAGACGGATGATTATTGACTTGTTTCTATAATAAGTAGATAACAGGGTCTCACGAGATCCCTCGTATCCTTCCAGTCAGTGGACAGTCAATGGGGAGAGTCCTGCTTTGATATCCGCACAAAGGCTCAAATTGCCCGTAGTATTGAGGGAATGGAAAAATTTTTGCAGTAAACAGAAGTCAGAACGGAATATTCAAGAAAGCCTGGGACCAACTAAACAAAGAAGCCGCCATGAATGGATTCTTATAGAGAAAAAAGGAAGCCTTCGGCTTGAAAGCGGGGAAAGCAGTGGCTCCTGGGTACCATGTGTCCAGCACTAGAAATATGACAAATGGAATCCCATGGGTTGTTATGGGCAATACTTATACGTTATAGCACTTCAAAGCCCACTTTTATGAAATTTGAAGGGGTGTTTTGGGACTTGATTATTGGCAGTCTAACCTTAAAGGATATCTACCATAAAAATCATGATAAACCAGGGACACCTACCTATATATCCAAGCACAGTGATTGTAGTAATCTTCTTATATTTGTTATCCATGGCCTCCTTCCTGATCAAATCAGCTTTTAACATGATGCAAATAAGCCTGATGGGCTATACTGGCCCCTCTGTCGTCTGGCTTCACAGACTGTTACACTGTCTCACCCTCCTCCTGCTCCCTCAGCTCTGCAATTACAGCAGGAAGTACGGATGGAGCAGTGGGGAAGGTGAGGCTGTGTAACAATCTATAAAGCCTGATCACTAGGGCAAGTGTAGCCCATCAGGTTTATTAGCATAATGTTAAAAGTTGATTTTAGAAGGAAGGAAGCCATGGATAACAAATATAAGATGATTACCCTAGTTACGGTGCTTGAATCTATGAGTAAGAGTCCCTGGTTTATCATGATGGGTTTTTATGGTAGTTTCCATTAAAGGAGTTTTCCCACGTTATAATATTATCCCCTATCCATATTTTATGTTCACCCATGGCAACAGGTAGCATTCCACTCTCATTGATCAACAGCTGAAAAAACTGCACCTAATTTTTTCTACTTTAAATTTTGGATGTGTAATGAAAGGTAACATGGAAGTCTACTATAGTTTCTGTTACATGCAGTCCCTGGGTTATGTTCAAGATAGGTTCAGAAGGTTTGTTCTTAAGTTGAATTTGTATGTAAGTCGAAACTGTATATTTTATAATTGTAATTTTACGCAATTTTTTTTTTTTTTTTTGCCCCAGTGACAATTGGAGTTTCAACATTTTTTGCTGTAATGGGACAAAGGATTATCAA
Source organism: Engystomops pustulosus (assembly GCA_019512145.1). Classification (NCBI taxonomy): domain Eukaryota; kingdom Metazoa; phylum Chordata; class Amphibia; order Anura; family Leptodactylidae; genus Engystomops; species Engystomops pustulosus. Next base: position 20,964,175 of record CM033644.1, read on the forward strand.
TAAAGCTTCATTACAGACACCTTACAGAAGATCATTGCACCCTAGGACCATAGTAAAGCATTCAGAGAGCTTCCCCAGAGGTCACAGTGGGCAGAGGGGTTCGTCTTTAACTAGGGGTCTTCTGTAAGTCGGGTAGCCTTAAGTAGGGGACCACCTGTATTCATGTAATATAAAGCTCTGAAGTAATTTGTAACAATTTTGAAGCTTGGTTTTGAAATTTAGGGGTGTGCCAATTTCACACCCCTTTCACACAAAGCCACGCCCCATTTGCAAGATCTAAAAATGGAGGGATTTATTTTTATTTTGGAACTTTGCATCCGTCTTTTTTTTTTTTTTCGGTTTTAGAAGTATTTAATTTATTGGTGGGGTTACAGCAGTTGAGCCTTCGACAATCGGCCTGTTCGTGTGAATAGGGGATAACTTTCAAACTTGTTACAAGGACTTCTCATGAAACCAGAATTATCACATGATAATAAAACCCTTGCTAAGATGCAATACACAACATAACCTGTGGGAGGCCACAAAAAGAAACATTGGAAACATCATTTTGTGACACTGTTGCACATTTCAGGACATGTAAGGCAGGGGATTGCACCGCTGTAATACTGGGACGCTATACAGACTAGGACCAGGACAATATGGGGAGCAGTTTCTCTTCATTGTATTTTCCACAATCTACATCAGTGACACTGAGTATAAAAGTTTGCAGTATGGCCCCTCGTCCAGTATTTGTGAGGGGGGAAGGGCTGACTAACTCTGCTTCCAGGCAGGATCCGTGACTCCCATACAAGACACCGGAGAGGTTGAAGAGCGCGAGAGAGAATTATAGATTTTTCTGGTGGGGACTGGCCAGATAAGAAACTTAATTCATTTTATTTGGGACTTCAGGCTGGCAATACATTTTAATGTGATCCGTTTTTTTAGATTTCCCTTTGAACATTATCTTTGGATTATTTCCATATACTTTTGCTGATTCTGTATTTCGGAGGTGAGTTACCCTTCATTTTATATGCTAGACCTCCGGTTGGTTTCCCCAGTCGGGATATAATATAATTAACTGTTTAGTGGATACAAAAAATTATATCCCTGTATTTTGGAACTGAATATAAGAATTTCAAATATATTTTATCTAGAATTTCATCAATGTAATAACCTTTGTGGACCCAATGGTATTTTAAGTCATTTACACAGTATATATATATACTCACCGGCCACTTTATTAGGTACACCATGCTAGTAACGGGTTGGACCACCTTTTGCCTTCAGAACTGCCTCAATTCTTCGTGGCATAGATTCAACAAGGTGCTGGAAGCATTCCTCAGAGATTTTGGTCCATATTGACATGATGGCATCACACAGTTGCCGCAGATTTGTCGGCTGCACATCCATGATGCGAATCTCCCCTTCCACCACATCCCAAAGATGCTCTATTGGATTGAGATCTGGTGACTGTGGAGGCATTTGAGTACAGTGACCTCATTGTCATGTTCAAGAAACCAGTCTGAGATGATTCCAGCTTTATGACATGGCGCATTATCCTGCTGAAAGTAGCCATCAGATGTTGGGTACATTGTGCTCATAAAGGGATGGACATGGTCAGCAACAATACTCAGGTAGGCTGTGGTGTTGCAACGATGCTCAATTGGTACCAAGGGGCCCAAAGAGTGCCAAGAAAATATTCCCCACACCATGACACCACCACCACCAGCCTGAACCGTTGATACAAGGCAGGATGGATCCATGCTTTCATGTTGTTTGATGCCAAATTCTGACCCTACCATCCGAATGTCGCAGCAGAAATCGAGACTCATCAGACCAGGCAACGTTTTTCAATCTATCTACCTGTCTCTAATTTCTATAGAGCTTGGCAGATTGTAGCCTCAGTTTTCCTGTTTCTTAGCTTGAAGAAGTGCGCCCGGTTTGGTGGCTTCTGCTCTGTACAGCCCATCTGCCTCAAAGTTCAAAGTACTGTGCGTTCAGAGATGCTCTTCTGCCTACCTTGGTTGTAACGGGTGGCGATTTGAGTCACTGTTGCCTTTCTATCAGCTCGAACCAGTCTGCCCATTCTCCTCTGACCTCTGGCATCAACAAGGCATTTCCGCCCACAGAACTGCAGCTCACTGGATGTTTTTTTCTTTTTCGGACCATTCTCTGTAAACCCTAGAGATGATTGTGCGTGAAAATCCCAGTAGATCAGCAGTTTCTGAAATACTCAGACCAGCCCTTCTGGCACCAACAACCATGCCACGTTCAAAGGCACTCAAATCACCTTTCTTCCCCATACTGATGCTCGGTTTGAACTGCAGGAGATTGTCTTGACCATGTCTACATGCCTAAATGCACTGAGTTGCCGCCATGTGATTGGCTGATTAGAAATTAAGTGTTAACGAGCAGTTGGACAGGTGTACCTAATAAAGTGGCCGGTGAGTGTATATATATACTGCAGATCAAAATTAGAGAACAATGGGCCACATTTATCACATTTGTGCGACCTAAGTGTAGTAGTTGCGCCTAAATTCTGGCGCACTGTTTTGCCAGAATTATCACAAGCTACAACCATCTGTGATAAGTATATTTTCTGCCTCTTATTAATCACTTTACTTTAACACAGTTTAGGCGCAATTTTGGCGCAGTTTAGGCGCAATGTTAGATTCAGGCACTTACATGTGATCCTGCTACAAGCTCCTCTCTGCTTCTCCCACATCCCAGAATGAAGATAACACTCACAGCAGCACCCAGGTGTGTGACACCCTGCACCCAGTGACCTCCTCAGCAGTGGCTTCTCCTGGAGGGGATCCCCCAGTGCCGATCTTCTGCTTCCCCCCTGTAATTCTGCACAGTATCCCCCTCAGACACTGTGCAGTATTACATGGGGGACACTTGTTTGTAGTATCTGCAAGCTTCTGCAAACTTGTGCAAAGTTCTCTTCTCTCTTGCTGTGAGCTCAGCATTTTGCAGAATATTTTGTAAATAGAAGGTGATGAACTGTAAATAGAGTCTGCAGCTCCTGTCTGCAGTGTATCTAATGTATCTATTATATGTTCCAGTGTCTGTAATGTATCTAATGTATCTATTATATGTACCAGTGTCTGGCTGAGCTTTGCTGCTAGAAATGAGCTCTTCTGTAAAGGGGCTCAGTGCTTTCTTCTCAGATAACACCACCTTCGGGCTGGAGTGTTTTTGCGCCCGTTTTTGCGCCTAAATGAAAACACTGCAAGTGATGAATATCATTAGGCGCAGCAAAACATCTGGATTGATAAGATAGATGAGGGAAAGCTGCTTATTTTTGCTGCGCGGCTAGTTTGGCGTGTAATCGCAAAAATGGCGCAAAAACAGTGCGCCTGAATGAAAAGGCGCAAAAACAACAGAAAAAACAAGTGATAAATGTGGCCCCATGGGTTCAGACTTCAACCAGTTTGTCGTCAAACATAATAGCCCACATTTAGTAAAGCATTTGTGCCAGTTTTCTGTCTGACTTTGCACTGAAGAGAATATTCTGCACATGTATTTATAAAGTGTCTGCACCAGTTTTGTGCCGCGGCTGCAGGACAACCCCCAAAGGGGTGTATTAGTGCTTAGTCGTATTTTGTGCCACAATTATTACTGACGTACTCCACAATTCTGTCTGAAAAAAATGGTGCCCACTTCCTGAGCAGTGCAGGGGGCGCCAGAATAATGGAGAGCGGGCACCAGTTTTGATTAATCTGGCGCCCCCTATACACTCCACTGGAAAATTGCTCATAGCGCAGTTTATATTAGTTTTGATAAATGTGGGCCAATATTTCCCATCAGATCCGAATAAATTAAACTTGCTTCCATCACTAAAATGTGGACCACTTCTCCTCAACATGCACATGCTCCACAACAAAGGTGGGTCTAGCCTTTTGATTTTTTCGGCTAATGAGAGGTTTGGTCACCTCAGGGTGCAGTCACACATTGCAGTTAAAACTGCATTGCAATCAGCTTTGAGGTGGTTTTAGGTGAAAAACATTTGTTGAGCAGGTGAATGACATTTGTGGAACAGGTTTCCCCTTCAAAATCAAATTCACCTGTTCAGTTAATGACTTTTACATGTTAAATTACCAAAACTGCACCTAAAACCACCTGTAAAACTGTTGTGATGCAGTTGTAACTGCAACATGTGATCACACCCTCAGTTCAAATACCCTTAATCCCCGAGACTGTGATTAGACAGATGCTTTCCTCTTTTCAGTGCTGAACTGGTTAGTGGTTCCATCTGCATTGTTGAAACTATTACCCATGGAGATTCTCTGCATTATTCTGTCCTCTCTTGCATTTGTCTTTTTCGAGGGTGACCAGCCTACTTGGTGGACTTGTTTGTGATGTTTTAAAGATGCACTAGAATGTACAGACTTGGAACGAACTACTTCTCTTGCTATGGCTGATAAGGTCACCCCTTTGGCCTTTATCTGAACAAGCAGGAGGGTTTCAGTAATTTGAAATGGAACAACATTTTTGCAGTCAGTGAAAACTGGTAGCTTAGGCGCCAGTTACATAGGGTTTGTCAGATAATAAAGCAAATTAGCACCTGTTTCTGAGTTCCCTGGGCAGTTCCTTAGACCTCATGATTCTCATGTGCTCTGACAAGTACTGTGAGCTGTGGTGTGTGCCTTTCCTAATCAAGTCCAATCAGTTTAATTAAACACAGCTGGACTCCAATAAAGGAGTAGAACCATCTCAAGGAGGATCAGAAGGAAATATACAGCATGTACAAAGTGTCACAGCAAAGGGTCAAAATACTTATGACCATGAGATATTTCAGTTTTTCGTGTTTAATAAATTAGCAAAAATAGCTACATTTCTTTTTTTTCTGTCATGATGGGATGCAGAGTGTACATTACTGAGCAAAAAAAGAACTTCTTTGATCTTTCCAATCTTACCAAAGAGTGAGAAATTTAAAGGGGTCTGAATACTTTTTGTACCCATTGTATATACATATATATTTTTAGTTCAGCATGTTCTCCTACATGAGATGAGTCAAATTTAGAGGCTGCGGGTGGAATGTCACTTAAGACACCCATATCTTCAGTTCTGTAGTAGCTAGAAACTTGTCGAGGTATCATACTAAAGATAAGAATATAATACTTGAGATCACATCAGGCTGGAGATCTACAGAACTGGAGATACAAACAGTCAAATAAACAGGCAGAAACTGGATCTTTATCTGCAGCTCTCATTTCTAAGTATGTGTTTGATTGTACGTAACTCTGGCTCTGTAGATCGTAGTCCGAAAGATTAGATTCTTATCTTTAATACGACATCAGAAGCATGTTTCTAGGTTGTATAGAACTGAAGACAAGCATCTGAATTGGCACTGCCACTGCAGCTTCTAAACTTGACTCATCTTATGTAAATTTTACATAAAAGAGGAGATACTAAAATAATAGGATGGTTCTTCTAATATTTATTCCAGCATGATAAATGCCCCCATGAATGTATTTTCCTGCCCCCAGAACATGGCACATATAAGTTACTGTATCCTGCCATTTATTGTGGGACAGTTTATAATGAAATGTGTGAATACAAGAGTCTGTACAATGCTGTCTGCCATGGGATGTGATGTACACAGACTACCGGGGGTACACCAGGTGTCTATATAGTGATGGAAATTTCCATGCAATTTACAGAATAGCAGTAATCCAGACTTTATAAATACTGTATAAAAAAGAAATCAGTGTTGTTTATCTCTCCGGCTGAACAGGTGCCATAGAAACATTCCCAGTGCAGCGTCTTTATACCTGTTACTGCTTCCTCTGCTAGGAAATTGGAAGAATTAAATGTTACTATGGGAGCGTCAGACATGGTATTATCAAGGTTGGCAGCTTCAGTTTAAATTTCCCAAAAATCCTCCAAATAATGAGTCCAGAAATATCACTGCCATCTAGTGCTCACCTAATCACAGTATATCATAAAGTAGCCCCATAATAGTGACGTAAGGATTGCAAGTACAGGAAAATAGTGCACATATCATGACACCATATGATACTTATAAGTATTATAGTCGCAGTGAGGAGAGATGACATGATAGCCTGGTGGCCTGGTGGTTAGCAATGTTGCCTCGACTCCAACCATGGGCAACATATCCACCGAGTCTGGATGAGTTCTCCCTGTTTCCCACTGGTAGGTTTAGATTATGAGACTTGTTACATCTTCTGTGAGCATAAATATGTCACATTCATCCTGTACGTCAGAAATGTGCCAGATGTCCACGTCAAAGTTGTCCATAGGCTACAGAGGACAGTATACATCAGCGCACTGCTAAAAAATTGCAAGATGGAAGCCATCACAAGCCATCGTACTCACACCAGTGACGTAACTTCCTATTTATGGACAAGTATAGTAGAGATGAGAGGATGGTCCCGATGGTTGGGTACAGTTTCCGGTTCGGGCACCTTACCCAAACATATTAGGGCACATTTACTTACCTGGTCCTGTCACGATCCCCGCTATGCATTGTCTGACGATCATGGACTCCGGCGCGATTCACTAAGATCGTGAGCCCAATTTCCTGCATGTGTCACTTCCCCGCTCAGGTCCAACGGAGTTCACCTTCTTATTCCCGGTGCATGTAAGTGTATGTCTTGCAATACAATTTCAATGTTAAATCCTGCACTCCGATGGCCTGCCCACCGATTTCTGTCGCATGAAAGACGATGCCGATGCGCCAAAATCCCATCACGTACAACACAATCCCCTTCTAAATATCTGTCCCAGCGGTGCGATCCCCGAAAACTTCGAAAAACCCGAGGGAAATGCGGTCAGGGGATCCTTAGTAAATAAACACCATTGTCAGATTGAGGGTCAAACAACCAATCTGACAAGTTGACTCCCCTATAAATTAGCCATGGCTAGGATTGGCTGAACCCTAACGCCAAACCCGACCCTCGGTTCCGCTCCTTTATAATCAGCTATGTACAGACCTAGAAGGGTAATCCAGCAATCATGCCAAAGGTTAAAACGATTCCTTTATTCTGACATGCTCGAAAAGAGATTTTACCACTGACAGGTTTTGAAGAACAAGTTTCTGGTGAATAATCACAAGGAAGAAGAAGACAGAGAAGATGGGAGAGACTGAGAAGTGATTGAGGGCGTTTGCAGGCTGCATATATTTGGGCTTTTCTCTCCATCTGTGTGCCGTCCCCCAGCACACTGCTCTGTGTGCTTCCGAAGTCTATGGAGACAATTTGCTTCTAGCATCATGTACTTTGTATGTTTAATAATGAAATAGTAACTTTTATTGGAAGATTATTTACCCAAGACGGCAGCAGGGAGAATAACGCAAAATAAATACAGCCAAAAAAATGTAGAGCGGTAAACGGACTCAGTACTCAGTGGCGGCTTATGTGCCGGGTATGAATTATAACCCACAGCCCAGCAGCCTTGTATTCAGATGTGTCCTTTCCTTACTTACCATACCTCTTGGCTCCACATATCCAGATTTTCTATATAAAAATATATTGGAGGTCACTGGAGTTCAGGGTCGGACTGGCCCACCCGACACCTGGCGCTACTACAGGCTCTGCCGTCAGGTGGCCCCTGACAGAGATATAATCGCACTTGATGTGGCCACTCGAGTGTCAAATTCCAATGTCATTGATACTGAGTGCGATGCAGCCAGAGACTTCTGTCTGATGTCACACTCTGACCTCCGATATGCGGCATCTGGTGACCTCATCACGCAGCCGCACATCCTATTTCCATCCATCGCAACTACCACTGCAGAGAGAAAAGAGGTGGGAGACGTGAGAACTTTTAATTTTCCCACAGCCCAAGGTGGATGGCGGGCAGAATGGAGGGGTTATATGAAATAAAAAAGGGTTCTATATGTATTAAATAGAAAAAAACTGGGAGGGAATTTATAAAATGGAAGGGGGCTGTATATATGAAACAAAAATGGGGAGGGGGCTGAATATATGAAACTAAATGTGAAGCGGGCTGCATGTATGGAACTAAATAAGGAGGAGGCTATATATGTGTAATTAAATGTGGAGGAGGGCTGTATACATGAAACTAAATGAGGAGGTAGCTTTATATAAGAAATTAAATGAGGAGGGGGCTGTATATATGGAACCAACAGAGACAGTCAGCCACAGAGACAGTCAAAGAAAGTCAGACAGTCAGAGACAGTTAGAGACAAACAGAGACAGTCGGAGACAGTCAGAGACAATCAGAGACAGGCAGTGTCAGAGACAGTCAGAGACAGAGACAATCAGAGACAGTAAAAGAAACCCGGAGTCAAAGATAGAGATAGTCAGAGACAGAAACAGAGACAGTCGGAGACACAGAGAGAGACAGACAGACACAGTCAAAGACCCTTTAGAGACAGAAACAGTCAGTGACATACACAGTCAGAGGCAGACAGTCAGAGACAGACAATCAGAGACAGAGATAGTCAGAGATAGTCAGTGACAGAGGCGGTCAGTGGCAGAGACAGATAGATACAGACACAGTCAGAAACAGAAAAGTTCAGAGACAATCAAAGAAAGAGAGATACAAATAAAATATTTTTTCTTAACCCATTCTATATTTTTTTTATAGCTAAGAGTAGTTCCTTACTATCCCCGGCAACTCTGGGAGCTACAGCTAGTATAACAAATAACTCACCACAAATACAAGAAGGGGGTTCTCAAAACTTGCTTCTCGGTTAGTTTTCAGCTCCAATGACTGTAATCTGTGACTATAGGACAGCTACCGTGTTTGCATGGAGTCTTAGGGACTGTGAAATCATTGCTTTATCCGGCTGTCCTTACCTTTTTCCCTGAAGCTATCCATTTTCTGATCAATGGCTGTGAATGAATAGCAATAATTCATGCGTAGCCAGCTGCTCCATTACTCTGATGGAGCAATAAGGGGTCCGATGGAAGTATGCGGGACCTCATCGAACCCCTTGTTTTCACGTTCTGTGGGGGCCTCAGCACTGAGACCCCCACTGAACAGCAATTTAGGCTCTATATCATGGATAGGGCCTAACTTTTGCTTGTGGGAAAACCCCTTTAAGTCATAAGTCATATTTCTGCATTCTAAAAAAAAAGGAGGAGAAGGTGAAGAAAGTCAGAGGAAAATCTCCCATATATATTTAACCAAACCATCTTATACGGCGAGAAACCTCATCTTGCATCTTACAAATCTTGTTTACCTCCCATCATTTAAGAGGGAAAGGTCTGGGCATGGTGGAATTGTTTTTTTTTTTGCCATACTTTTCTTATCCATTGATACGCCTCATGCCATGGAGCTTTTGTTACTGGACAATTCCACCACATGTGAAACAATGACCCAATATTGTTGTCACATCTACAACAGTAGTTTGCTGTTTCTGGAGAAATTTTGGTTAGTCTTACAGGGGTTAAGTACCATCTAGTGTGAATATTAAGCTGGACGTCCATATGATTTGTACATTAAGGATTTTACTAGCGTTTTGATGAGCCTGTCGCCATGATATTACATGATTATCACAGGTTATATTTAGATATTTAGATTCTTCTCACTTTATCATGTGCTGCAATTTCTATGTCCCAAAACTAGCACTTAGATCCACATAAGCTGCTGAAATTCATATTTGTTTGTCTAAACATTTAGCTATATTTTTCAGGAGGCGTAGAATTCTTGGTTTTGGTACTTGAACCAACCATTGAGCGATAAGAATTTCTCTTAGTACTTCAAATGTGTTTTTGTCGTTAACATACTGAGGTACACTTACTTACCTGTCCAACGACGTTCCCCAAAAATGCATTGTCCATGTAGAATGCACTGTGCCGTGATTCACTAAGATTGTGCGCCTGATATCCTGCGTGTGTCGCTATCCGGCTCAGGTCTTCCAGAGTTCACCTTCTTCTTCCTGGTGTATGTAAGTGCATTGTCTTGTGGCACAATTTGAAATCCCGAAAACGTCGGAAAGTCAGACGAAAGTGAGATCCCCGACCATTTGTAAATAGGCCCCACTGAACTATATTACAGAGGAACTTTCACAACTTTCACCGATATCACATCTCCCTTTATTTCTACCCAAACTCTTTAAGCATTGTGCATGCTCAATATTTTCTCTAGTCCCCACCATTCCCGAGTAATTTTAAGGTCAATATTATTTCACTGGGTGGAGCCAGAATGTCTGCTTCAGACAAGTACCACCCGTCTTATTGTAGAGATAAACATAGTTTAAAAATAGCTCCTCTACCCATGATGCTAATTTTACTCTCTACTGTCAGATGGGTGGTTTTAGGCAGGTGCAGACAACTTGACGACACTCAACTGATTCAAATGTAATAACAATGATTACTCTGAAACAGTGGGGGCTAGAGGACAAATCCCCACTGTGCTGGAATCAGTGGAGTGTCACCTATCAAAAGTTGAAGTTGAAAGTGGTGAGAGGATCTCTGTAAGCATCCATGCACAGTTCTGTGTTACTGACATATATTGGAGGCTATGCTCATGCTGTTCTTATTTATGTCTCTGGTTTCATACAGAGAGGTTTCTTTTCATAATAGATTAACTTGGATGATTTATACTTTCTGAAAATCTGAAAACCTAAGGCTCCTTGCACGGCCGTGTGTTCACCCAGGTTGTAACTGTGGCACAATCCGGTGGAGGAAGGAGGAAAGGGGTAAGTGCCGAGTGGCCATGCACAATATGGAACTTGTACTATGTTTTGGTTGCCCACTTGGTGCTCAGCCCCCTACCCCACACACACACTCCTACCCAGCCGCTTGCTAACGCCATGGCGTAGTAAAACACAGGGGCTTATTTACTAAGGATCGTACTTTCATCTACTTTCATGCGACAGAAATCGGGGGAAGGGCCGTCGAGCGATCCGACTGATTCAGTCTGGGCGCGGGATTTAATTTTCAAATTGTGTTGCAAGCCCAAGAACTTACATGCACCAGGAAGAAGTAGGTGAACTCCGGCTGAGCTGAGCGGAGAAGCAACACATGCAGGATATCGGGCGCACAATCTTAGTAATTGCGGCAGAGTGCATTCCAGTCGGACAATGCACTTTCAAGGAACGCGTCAGGATGGGTAAGAAAATGTGCCCTACAGTGTGCTTAACACACTGTGATCAGGTGCCATAGACCTCCATGGGGGCTTTCACCAAATGTTGCCAACGTGTAACCAACACCCATAGTGGTCATGTGCATGAGGCCTAACTCAGACCATGGAGAAATAGTTACAGATGCTGACAGAGTATTCTTGCTTTGTCGTGCTTGCACTACCAAAAAAAAAGTTATTCATTTCATTACACTTTGCTAACCAAGCATGTTCTTCAATTTTATGATTTGTTTTATTTTAGCCATGCTTGGGTAGCCTGACCTTGCACCTCCAGGTGACATAGATATGCTTGGAGAATTTCAAATGTGGGACCTGCATTGCATATGCATCAGCCTGTTCATTTCTATTAGCGCTCCCTGTATCCTGAGCTGAATCGGAGACATAAGCATTAATCAGGAGACTATTGGGAATACAATGCAGTGTATTTTTGTGTTTTGTTACTTTTATAGCGCATCCCATTGCCAATGGCGAAATAGGTCATTCAATGCCACCATTTGGAAGCTGAAGAGTTAACAGTAGACTTGAGAGACTGGTCTCATAGTTTGTCCTGTTCTTAGTTGTCTGCCGCAATATATACATGTGTGCGCCACGCGTAAATTATCTAGGTGCTGCAGTTTGGACCGGGAATAACACAAGATATTGATTCGATTTTTTTTTTTGTAATGAGAACCATAATTTTACTGGCAGAATACTGATCCGTCCTTGACAACATAATTAACCTGGAGATTCCGAGCCACTGAACGTTTAATTATCACCACTAAAATATGGAAATATCGTAGAATAATAAAAAGGAGACGTTAAAAGCCGTAAACCAAAGTCAATAGGGAGATTGATATCAAATTTTGGATAAAAGTGGTTTTCCACATATATTTTTTTCAAACTGCTTACCAAAAAAAATGTTTTACCGAACCCGTAACAAAAATACAGTCTTTACAAAATGTAATTACTTCTGACAATATAATGTCCATAGCCCTTAGAATAATTATAGAACATCGCTCATACATCCAAGGTTTTGTCCATGTGTCATGAGAACATGTGACGTGAGAATGTCCCTTAAGACTATATAAATGTGTGTATCACATTACTATTAGTAAAAGCACTGGGGCACATTTACTTACATGTCCGGAGGAGTTCACCTAAAGTGCATTGTCCGTGTATAATGCACTGTGCCGCGGTTCACTAAGATTGTGCAGCCGGTATCCTGCATGTGTTGCTTCCCCGCTCAGGTCCGACCGAGTTATCATCTTTTTAGTGGTATATGTAAGTGCATTGTCTTGTGACACAATTTGAAAGTTAAATTCCATGCTCAGTACGAATCAGTCAGATCGTCCAACGGCACGCCCCCTAAATTGTGCCGCATGGAAGCCCGCGCAGCGTGTGACACAATCGCAAAACATCCGCTACTTAAATACCTGTGTAAGCGTTTTACCATTGAATAATGTGAAAAATCCAAATAAAAAGTGCGTTGCAAACCGGCGCAAAGCCCTTAGTAAATGTGTGTCTCACTGTGCCTTGTGTGGCACCTTGGTAATGTGGCACCTTGGCCATCAGTTGAATCATCTGATATCGGTGATATCCTCCTTCTTCTCTTCCCGTTTTCTAAAACTTCTTCTATCTGGTGTATGTAAGTGCATTGTCTTGCGACACAGTTTGAAAGTTAAATCCCGCGCTCAGTCCGAATCTGTTGGATCATCTGACGGCACGCCCTTCAATTTGTGTCGCATGGAAGCCAGTGCAGTTGCACCAAAAAACCATTGCATCAATACAATCCCAGCACAGATAACTGTTAAATACCTGTCCAAGCCGTGCAATCCCAGAAAGAGACGAGCAGTTTAACGAAAGTGTGATCTGTGCCCCTTAGTAAATGAGCCCCACTATGTGCAGTTTGCCTCACTAATGTGCAGATTGCGCTAGATTTATAAAGACCAGAGCGCGGTCTTCATTAATCTGCTGCATCCTGCTTGCACAAAAACGTGAATAAGTCCATTTAGCTGCACAGTATTGCACATAGAGCAGCCGTGACACATTACTGGCAGAAACGCTACATATATATATCTGTGCAAACAGTTTGTACATGTATTTATGTGCAAAGTACGCAAGGAAACTGGCACAAACACGATAATAAATGTGGGCCAATGTGTGTGTATAAAGTATGTAAATGAGTGTATGAATGTGTGTGATTGTTTAAACGTTTGTGTAAAAATATGTATATTTTTTTTTAAGGGCCGCTGGATCATCATCAGAGGTTAAAGGCACCTGCCGGCATGTGAATGATATAGCTGAAGGTGTGCAGCTGAGCTAAAAGAACATGAATATGCATAGATGATGAGTCAACTTTACAAATGGACTGTGGAATCTTCTAGACCTGGAGAAGAACAATATAGGGATAGTTATTTACAGGGAAAAATGAAGAAAACAGCTCAACCTGACTGGGTCCAGATTGTAGAAGAACGGCTGGATGCACAGAATCCCAAATCCAGTCCGGAATCCAGATTGCAGACTGGCTGTTATAGATCAGAAAAAATCGGAACGGGTTCCAGCATTCCAATTAGATAAAAACCTGTTAAAACGACAACTTTAATACGTCTACATAAAAACATGTTTGTAGCAGATAACTTGGACACTGAGACACGACACACTAAACAAAAGAAGTGCTGCGGTAATGCATTCTGGACTGTCACATCTTAGTCCTTACTCATACCATAGGGATAGTTATATTGCTGTGTAATTATTCAAGATATGTTTAGTTACAGTGAATTAGTTTAACATGTTTAATATGTTCCCTTTAAATCAGTAGCTCCGACAGAAGAAAAATTTTCTCTTTGGATTTAGATTCTGACATCAGAATGTAATACACATACATAATTTACAGGCATGTCAACAGAATATCTCCACAAACATATATTATATTCATAAAATACATCAGCTATGTCCCATCTCAGACAAAATACTGAATGCAATAAACTGTTCTAAGAGAAGTTTTGGAGCGCGGAAGCATAAAATTACTAATTTCTGCTTCTCAAAATCAATTTCCATTTTGCGTATAAGATTATTCCTATATACAATTCACTGTGGTTCGTATTGATTAAGTTTCCACTGTATGTCGTAAAAGGGGAGGAAATTCCTCTCCAGCAGAGCTTGCACTCTACACTTGACATATTCAGCTTGCCGGTATCCAAGTATCCTCATTCGTATCCCACCCTACATTTAATTAACAACTCCTCGCCTCCTACAACTACATGATTAATGCAGGAGGTAGGAACTTTCAGCTCGGCAGCTAATAGAAAATGACTGGCTCTCTGGTGTTAGTGTTCTCCAGGTACTTCCCAGTAATGAAAGGTTGATGTAGGCAAAAAGCAGGATTCCTCATCTCATTAATTACTACTGCCCAGAGTGGAAAATGTATAATTAAACACTGTTTACTCCCGATACTTTTGGAAAAGGTAAATTAAAGGTAATTATGAATCTCCTCCGCTCTGTGTTGGGATTTGTAAGGCAGCTGCAGTAGGAGGGTTGATGGAGAGGAAATGGAACGTGGTACTTACTCATAGTCTTACCGAGGTGATGTTAATATGAAACTTTTTAATATCTTAATAAGCCTACACAATCCTCCGACGACTACTGCTCAATAAAGACGTAGAAACGAGATATTGCCTGCCGAGACGTGATCGTTGCTTTATGGTATGATATATTGGAGGAAATCAATTTGCAGTGGGAGATGCATGGCGAGGTCCCTGACTTTTTATGTTTCTGTAAAGTTCCTATCCATGGATACAGCTAGAAGCTATGAACAAAAATCCAATTTCCTATGCCAATGTGTTACCGATACAAAGTGTAAATTAATAGGGACCTCCACCTATCTATGTGCAACACCTTGTCTAAGGCCTATAGATGTGAACTGTCAGAAGTAACCTAGGACCAGAGGAGAAATTTACCTACATGCTCGGGGGGGGGGTAGGAATTACAGTGGTACAAAAAGTATTCAGACCCCTTTACATTTTTCACACTTTACGTCATTGCACCCAATTGGTAAAATCAAAAAAGTTATTTTTTTCTCATTAATGTACACTCTTCAATCCATCTTGACAGAAACGGAACTATACTATAGTTTTCAGAAAACTGAAATATCACATGGTGACAAGTATTCAACCCCTTTGCTCAGTATTGAGTAGAAGCTTTGGAGTGCAGCCATGAGGCTTCTTGGGAATGACGCAACAATTTTTTCACACCTGGATTTGGGGATCCTCTGCCTCCTCTTTGCAGATCCTCTCCAGTTTCCTCAGGTTGGATGGTTATCGTTGGTGAAGGCCATTTTCAAGTATCTCCAGAGATGCTCAATTGGATTTAGGTCCGGGCTCTGGCTGGACCAGTCAGAATTGGTCACAGAGTTGTTTTGAAGCATCTGCTTTGTTATTTTAGATTTGTGCTTAGGGTCATTTTCTTGTTAGAAGGTGAACCTTCGGCCCAGTCTGAGGTCCAGAGCACTCTGGAAGAGGTTCTCATCCAGGATATCTCTGTACTTGGCTGCATTCAGCTTTCCTTCAATAGCAACAAGTTGTCCTGTTCCCATAGCATGATGCTGCCACCACAATGTGTCACTCCTGGGATCGAATTTGGCAGGTTATGGGCAGTGCCTGATTTTCTCCACCAAAATGTTCAATCATCTCATTACACCAGAGAATCCTATTTTTCATAGTCTGGAAGTCCTTCTTGTGATTTTTTTGCAAACTGTATGCAGGCATTCATATGTCTTACACTGAGGAGAGGCTCCCATTGATACACTTTGCCATAAAGCCCCGACTGGTTGAGGGCTGCAGTGATACTTGACTAGTTGACTTTGTAGAAATCTCTCCAATTTCCTTAGTGCATCTCTGGAGCCCAGCCACAGTGATCTTGTGGTTGTTCTTTACCACTCTCAACAAGGCTCTTCTCCCACAATTGCTTAGTTTGCCTGGACAGCCAGGTCAAGGAAGACTTGTGGTCATAACAAACTTCTTCCGTTTAAGAATTATGGAGCTTTTAGATCCTTGGTCAGATCTGTGCCTGCCATAATTCTGTCTCTGAGCTCCCTGGGCAATTCCTTAGACCTCATGATTCTTATGTGCTCTGACTTTAGTTGTGAGGTCTTGTGTAGACAGATACGTGTGTGCCTTTCCTAATCACGTCCAATCAGTTCAATTAAACAGCTGGACTCCAATGAAGGAGTAGAACCACATCTAAGAGGTTCAGAAGGAAAAGGAAAGCATGTCAGTTAAATATGTCACAGCAAAGGATTTAAATATGTATGATGATGTGATATTTTAGTTTCACTTGTTTAATAAATTAGCAAAAAAATGCAGAGTGCAAAAACTTTTTGATTTAAAAATGTTAAGAACGCTGAATACTTACCGTACCCACTGTATATTCATTCAATATTCTTGGCTTGACAGGATGAATATCACAAAATAACCTGTTCTTCAAAAGCATGGTTTTCATGCTGCATTGCTTATATTTACATTTAACATGGTAAAAAATAAAATGTCTGAAATGCTTTTAGCCACATTAGTTACAGTTTTTTTACAACTATAGGTTCTTTTCCAACTCTTAGGGGAGAGAGCTGACCTTCGTTAAGGGGATGTAGCTTTGCAGCAAAAAGTCAGTGCACCAAAAATTATCCATCTGCTCTTAAAGTATAAAGGAGTTCCTAGAAGTAAACTAGACCAACTAATTGGTGGTATAACATAGGACTCCACCATCTTATTCTTCTACAGTTCCAGCATCAGATAATGTGATAATTCTGCCACATTTGAAGACTCTTATAGTATAGTATAGCATGCAGTACTCAGCAGTGGTCTACTAAGCGACACATTAATACAGTAAATACTCAATTATGGCTGACCCAAATATAAACTGAGCCACCTAATTTTACCACAAAAAAATGGGGAAACGTATTGACTCGAGTATAAGACTAGGGTGGGAAATGTATTAGTCATAGCCTCTCCGGTAATGAAATGCCCAGTAGCCTCCCCGTACTACTGAACTGCCAAGCTTTCCCCCCACTAATAAAATGTCTAGCAGTCTCCCCACACTAATGAAATGCCCAGCAGCCTCCCCTCAATAATGAAATACTCAGCAGTTTCCTTCACTAATGAAATGCCCAGAAGCCTCCCTCACTAATGAAATGCCCAGAAGCCCCCCTCACTAATGAAATGCCCAGCCTCCCTCACTAATGAAATGCCCAGAAGCCCCCCTCACTAATGAAATGCCCAGCAGCTTTCCCTCACTAATGAAATGCCCAGAAGCCCCCCTCACAAATGAAATGCCCAGCAGTCTTCCTCACTAATGAAATGCTCAGCAGCCTCCCCTCAATAATAAAATACTCATCAGTCTCCTTCACTAATGAGATGCCCAGCAGCCCCCCCCCACTAATGAGATGCCCAGAAGCCTCCCTTTATAATGAAATACTCAGCAGTCTCCTTCACTAATGAAATGCCGAGAAGCCTCCCTTAATAATGAAATGCCCAGCAGCCTCCCTTAATAATGAAATGCCCAGCAGCCTCCCCTCACTAATTAAAAGCTCATCAGCCCCCCCTTACTAATGAAATGTACAGCAGCATGCCCTCACTAATGATATTCTCAGCAGTGTTCCCTCACTAATGAAAAACCCAGCAGCTTCCCCCACTAATGAAATGCCCAGAAGCCTTGCCTTACTAATGAAATGCACAGCAGCCGCACCCACTAATGAAATGCCGAGAAGCCTACCCTAACTTATAAAATCCTCAGAAGCCTCATCCTCTAATGAAATCTAACATTGGCCTCCCCTTCTACAATACATAGCTGCAGAGCACAGGCAGATCCTAACATGTAATCATAGCCCTGCTTTGGGTCATGTGACATGAAACTGTCACACCGCAGGTCATGTCAAGCTGGCAGGGAGAGAAATGCAAAGGCTTTTCTCTCGTGTGGTTTAGGGGAAACGATTTGAGATTCATCCTCATAACCTTCGGACTTCAAGACTGTAACAGATTATTATCTGCTATGTCGTGGACTTTGTTCAACCCCTTGTATCTACCCCAACATACAACTCAGAGGGAAAAGCACATTACTCCATCCACAGGGAGAGTGACATTGACCAAGCAGCATGAGCTAAATAGGGAGAATGGAGCCAAACAGCTAATAGAAAGCTTCTATCTTCCCCCGAGTGCTTTATTCACATCAATACAGGTCAGTAGTTCTCTGTTATGTCCTATAGTATTCTGCTGCAATTAAAATTAAGTAGTAGATTCCCTTCCTTCTGTAAGCAGCTCATAGACATCACAGCAACAAGTTTCCATCCATCAGCAAGACTTCGGTTAGGTAGACTCTTATTAAACTCATTGGGGCTCACTTACTAAGGGTCCGCGGAGAGCATTTTCGTTGGGTTTCCCAACAGTTTCAGTTTTGCACCACATCGCGCTGGGGATTGTGTCGCACGCGGTCACATTTTGGCGCATTGGCACCGGCTTGCACGCGACAGAAATCGGGGGGCGGGCCGTTGGACAACCCAACGGATTCGGACAACGCGCAAGATTTAACATTTAGAATTGTGTCACAAGACACGCACTTACAAGCACAAGAAGAAGGTGAACTCCGCCGGACCTCAGCGCGGAAGTGACGGATGCAGGAACTTGGGCGCACGATCTTCATCCGACTTCATCCTTGTCGGACCGTCCAAATCGGGGATCGCAACAGGACCAGGTAAGTAAATTTGCCCCATTGGGTGCATTCACACATTCACTTTTTCAGACGCAGTTTTTGATGGCAAAAGCAAGTGCGGATCATAATAATTGAGAACATATCATTGAGAGAAGCACGTCCTCTCCTCTTCACTACATCTTGGGTTTGAACATCAAAAACTGCATCTGAAAAAGTGAACGTGTGTATGCAGTCAAATACTGGTTAATTTAATTTTAAACTACTCATTGGAAACCTCTAGGTAAAGTATAGACTGTTTGCTTCATCCTAATTTCTTTTTGGTAGTTGTCTTTGTGCTACATTACAGACAATTTCTCTCCTGACATTATGAATACATAGCGAGTTTTCTACCCTCAGGAATCCTTTCAGGTAAGAGAGAACTTTCACCCCGTAAGTCTGGTAATAGAATTTCTCCTGCGCCAACACTCAATTAGCATGATAAATAAGCAAATTCTTTCTCAGCCGCTTGCCATATTTTGCTGACGTCAGCGTTAATGTGATTATTGTATTTTAGGCTGATTTAAAGAGCTGCTCGCTCTCCCTAAATATTAATAAGAGGAAGACGTCTTCTATAGAGAAGCAGCGGGCTGAAGAGCTTGTGATTAAGCGCTTTTAGAAGGCAACTTAACATTATGACAACTTTCTTGCATGATTTGACAAACTATATGAAAATGAAGAAAACCGGTTTTATTAAAATTGTGCTCGCAATAACCCTGCGCTCTCTGGGGCTTCGTTTGTGAAACTAATGATCATTTCTGATGTGGGATAATTATATATGGAATCAGATGTAACTATCCAATAAATCTTCATAATAAAAGGAAAAATAAAATTCATGTACCTTTCCCAGGCTCAAAATATTTATGACCTATCTTAACTTCAGATTAATGGTGGTCAAACACTCCCACATATAGAAAGGGAATGGAACAGAAAGCAGAAAGTTCTGATATCTGTTTCGGAACCTAGTAACTGCAGCTTAGCACCCATTCAAATGAATGGAAGATGATATGCAGTAACCTGCTGTGGCCACTACACAGGAAGCGGAGCTGTCTGCTTCCTGTTACATTCTCTATTTATCTCTGGGGAAGTTTTCATGTTATTTCTACACCAATAGTGGCTGAATAACACATTTCATTATTAATAGTAGAAATAGTACAGCAGCCCCCGTCTTTTTTCCACTATTAATAATGGATGCATAATGGAAGGCAACATAAAATCTATGGTGAACAAAAGGTGAATAAATGACCTTCCGTTCATCTTCTGTATTTACTGTTCCTTATGCTCTGCTTACTGGGAAAAGACGCAATTGTGAACCTGGCCTTACTACCTGTCCTCATAATATCATAACTGTCATCACTGGGGTCTCACTTCAGGGACCCCTACTCATTGTACAAACTGGGACTTACAAGGACAACTAAATGTTACACTAGGCCATCTTCATCTTTCTCATGGACTGCATATGCTGTCACAGTACAAGAGATCTTGGTCCATGTCTTTCTGATCAGGGATGTTTCTAATAAGGAAACCCATTAATGATCTTTAAAGAGAACCTGTCATCAGGAATGTCACCTTTACATGATGAGAGGTTTTGATTTCAAAAACTCCAAAAAAGGTACATCTAAGAAAGTAAGTAAACAGTGCCTTTTTATTTTATCTTTAACATTACCTGCTCCCTACCAGCAGTGTGTGGTGAGTCCCAGATAGGGCAAGTTCAAATTAAAATTGGTTGCAGTGGTGAGCTAACGTAAGAGGGGAGAGGGAGCAGGGGAGAGGCTGATGGGGGAAGAGGGCAATTAGTGAGAAGGAAGGGAGGAGGCATTCAGGAGAAGACAACTTGTGCCATTTGAACTGCCCACCTCTTACAGGGACTCACCACACACTGCTGGCAGGGAGCCAAGTGATGTTGAATAAATGACTAAAAAGCAGTAGAATTATTCAGATGCACGACAAAGGCATTTTTTAAATCAACGGGCCAGATGCTACTGAAACCTGCCATCATGTAAAAATGCCTGATCCTGATGACAGGTTCCCTATAACCATTGTATAATGGTTACCGAGACCAATCATCAAGTACACTCATGATCTGCCCAGTACTCTATACACATGTCTCACTGCTGATGGTGTTAGAAGTTCCTCAAATGTCCATCCTGAAAGAGACAACTACTGATAGGACCCGGGTCCTCCAAATGCGGGCAACAATATCCACATATTGAGCTTTTCCCTTAATCCGTTACACAGTATGCAATACTAGGCATCCCAGATAAATAGCATCCTCTCTGTTTTGCAGAATATTTCCCATAAATGTGCATATTAAACCTTCATAATTCTACTCCCTGTCATGGAAACTGTTGCTTTAATGCAGAGAAATTTCCTGTTTAAAGGCTGCAGCGTTCTGCATTACAGAGAAGATCTGGTCACCTTAACTATTAATCATCCACCTGGGCTGAGAACACTCTGCTGCATTACTGTCTGCTCTCCCGCTTTTCACTGTACATTATTAGTGATGGCTTCTGTGCACAGTGGGGATGGAAGCAGATCTTCACACGGCCATCTGTCCCTCTCCTCTCCTGCCATGTGACCTTATGGATGCCATTTTCCAGAATGGCAAGTGACAATATTCACTCTCCCCTCTGCTTTACTGCATTTCCATGATAACAGCAGAACTCATCTTCCTCTGCAGCCTCATAATTCATAGAGCAGTGCAGGTGCTGCAGCTCATAGCAGGGACTAGTTCTAGTGAATTCAGCCTAAAGTGTGGCCCTGTATTCATGCGACTTCTTATAGGCCAAGTATAAAGAAGTCGATGGGGGTAATTTATCTTATCCGTTTGTTTTGGCTAGTTTTTGGTTTTTTTCCATCTGCTACTCACTTTTTCCTCGTGTTAAATGGGTTTATTTTTTTTTAGATCTCTTTTTGAGACATTTGTTACAAAACTTTCCACAACAACTGTCCCCGCCTACTTGCCCAACCTGCATTAAACCACAGGCAACAACCAGGAGATGGTTATTAACCCCGATAAGGTGCAAAGAACAGAAGATAAAGAGAGACAAGAAAGACAACAAGGTAAAGTCAGACAAACCAGGTGAAAGCTGGCAGCGAGTTACAAATTCATAAGGCAGAAAGATAGTCAAAGTAAAGGCAAAAGATCAGGATCACAGCAAAACACTGCAGAATATAACAGAATCACCAGGAACCAGAAAAACAATTCTTTAACAGACCTTGAGTGATCACTAAGCAGAGAATAAATAAAGTGCTTAGACATTGCCCCATGCCCTGCATGTTTGTCTGCCCAACACTCCAGATGAGAAAAAGAACAATAAAAACGGTGTCCTCAGGTGAACAGACCGTTCCAGTATTAAAAAAATAAGAGTGGGGGTGGCACTTATGGGCATTTTCACTTACACCCATATAAGCTTTAAATCACCAACGCTATGTGATAAATATAATAAAACAGACATGTCGCATTCCAGGCTTATAAACTTTCTTTAGATCATAATATGAGGAAGAGTTTATTGGCCCAAAATGCTTCATGTCCATTTTATCTGTAATAAACTATTTTATCACATTGCATTGGCAATTTAAAGCTTATTTCGCTGTAGGTGAAAATACCTGTAAGTGCCCCCCCCCCCCCCCCCCACCTGTTTTTTATATTACAAAAAATTTAAGTGGCCTGTTGTAATTATCAGTCTAGTAAGGATGATGACTGTAGAACACCAGTGCAGGGGCTCCTTGTGGCTAAAGGAGTCCATGCTTTCCAGCAAAGGAACCCTGAGATGCTCTGCAACTATCAATATTATATTGCATCTTAGGGCAGGGGCTTGCATCCTGGACTATGGAACATCAGTTACTACAATTTATCCTAAAAAGCACCAAAACGAAAAAGAAACAAAGAGAAAGTTGATGGGGCAGTCAAAGGATTTAACCTCCATACATTATTGTATTTCATGGAGTGCCTATAGTGTAAAGTTACATCATGGTGATCAGAGGGGCTGAGCTCTCACAGCAACTAAGTGATTGTCACCTGACAATCTGGTGCCCCCCCCCCCCAAACCCCACATCTTTGATTGCCAAATGGCTAACTATGGCGGCAAGGGCATTTACCAATTGCAACTATATATGTCCTCTTCTTACAGCTACATCATCTTCCGATTGGTTGGAGGTTTTTCCTTCACCCGTAAATGCACTTTTCCGTGACACATCTTAAAATCGAAGAGTACAAATGTATCTTATGTATATAGGAGGCTCAAAATTCTCCCCCTTACATAAAATATGAAGGCCTCATGTGTGCAGAAAAGGGCCGCAAAAAGTGGAAAGCTTGTTGCCCGTTATGGTTGGGTGGAGTTGGACGGCTGAGCAACTTGGTCATGGTGCGGTGAGACACAGGGGCTCATTTACTAAGGGTCTGCGGACCACACAAACATCAGATCACCTGACAATTTCCGATTTGCAGCGCATTTAAAAGGGTATTGTGGCACATGCAACACAAATGGGGGGGAAAGGCCGTCGGACGATCCGACGGATTTGGACTGAGCGCGGCATTCA
Source organism: Engystomops pustulosus (assembly GCA_019512145.1). Taxonomy (NCBI): domain Eukaryota; kingdom Metazoa; phylum Chordata; class Amphibia; order Anura; family Leptodactylidae; genus Engystomops; species Engystomops pustulosus. Next base: position 20,987,488 of record CM033644.1, read on the forward strand.
GCATTTAAATTGTGTCGCAAGACATATACTTACACCCACCGAGAAGAAGATGGAGCACTCTGGCGGACCTGAGCGGGGAAGCGACAGATGCAGGATAACGGGCACGCGATCTACGGGAATCACGGCAGAGTGTATCATCATCGGAAATTCCGTTTTGGGGAACGCGCAGGGACCGGGTAAGTAAATGTGCCCCACTGTGTGCTAACTGCATTGTGACCTTGCAGAATAGACCTCGATGGGGTCCCTGAGCTAGCTATGGGCTAGCTCACTGCCCCTATATGGTAGTGTACATGAGGCCTGGGAGGGACTAAAAATCTGACATGTTTAATTCATCTTCTAATTCTTTTGTCCATAGCGTAGATAACAAAAGGTGTCTGTTAACAGTTTACTTCCCTAATCCTTACTTCTACAGCTACTGAACTAGAAACATTATGAAAAATGTAATTTTTATTATTTCACAAAATCCATCCTTATTATCATGGCTCAGGTAAGTAGATTGCTCATATGACCCTATTCTTGCCTGTCCTGCTCATTAAGATTAATTGCAAGTAAGGAAATTTCGGCGGCATGGCTGGTATAGACATGGTGCTCCTGGGCAGCCCATCAGCCCCCACAAGAGACTATGCAATGACTATATGTTAGTACAGGACAGTCTAAAAATTGCATTCCACCAAATGAGTTTGGACAAAGTTCAGTTAATGAAATGGCGCCATAAGGCCACTGGATGCAGGTGATAAAACGTAATTGCTTTTTTGTGCATACCGTGATGACCTGGTTAACAAAGAAACCTTAAGACGCCCACAAGCTAAACTAGATTAATGTACTGTAGCGGTTAAAATAATGGATAAAATTGCTGTATTTTTATTAAATTATTACGTGACGCTTTTGGAAAAATATGTACAGTTGGTATTTATCGTAGGACGTGTACAGCATGTAATGGAAATGCAGTGCTCTCTGTAAATTTTGATTCTTACAAATAGTCAGAGCAGTATAAGGGACCATCAGCACCATCATATATCATATAACATGTCTGTACCTGAAAGGTTAGGCTTTGTATGTAAAATGTTCAGCAAACCTGTCACCATAGCCTATGCTATGCACATTTTAAAAAAGCCTTTGTCAGCATTCTGGATAATTTCAGTACTTTACATAAGTTTTATGCACATTACCTGGCTCCCTGCCAGAAGTGTGTGGTGCTTGGGTCTCCTCATGCATTCTTCTTCTACTCTACACAATCCCCCTCTCAACCCTCCCTGCTCAATGCATATGACAGGAAGTGGGGAGGGAGCTGGATGACTCCCTGCTCAATGCATATGACAGGAAGTGGGGAGGGAGCTGGATGAATGTGGAGGAGACAGTGAGGGAGCTGGATGAGTATGGAGGGGAGGAGAAGGGGAGGGAGCTGGGTGAGTGTGGAGGAGAGGAGAAAAGTATTATCAAGGGCAAACAAAAAGGTCAAATGTAAATTTTTTTTGCCAATATACTTTGGACTCCAGGATTTTGGCTGATGTGAATAAAGTGATGCTCAGCAAAAACTGGGCTAATATTAAAGGGATGAGGTAAATGTCACAGAAGTAACTTTTATCATCTAAGGAGCCAAATCAGACATTACTTATCATTGTGTCCCTTCGAGTGACTGGTTACATTACCGTCAGGACAACGGTGCGGTACTTTGGACAATATTAGCATAGCAGAAGCTGAAATATGTATATTCATGCAGTCTCCAGCAGTTCTGTCGAGTCTATCTGGCAGTGAGAGAGTTACCGTCTTCCAGCTAGCTGTGCTAAGTAAAACCATGTCATAAAAATCGATGAAGTATGTTAACGGCATTCAAATAAGGCTTCAGCGTAGACAGATTCAATCACAAACACAATCTCATAGAGTACTCTTCTGGCATAGCTACGGCTGCAAGCTTCAGAATCACATTGCGCTCTATACAGTGTGTCACAGGCAGTTACTGATGTTCAGCCTGATGGGTCCTATGCATGCAGATACTCAGCGGCGGCCTTGTGCGCGTAATGTATATTAATGATCTCGGTAGAACAGAACAACTATATTCACCCAAATTTGTTTTGATGAGAAATATCATGGACCATGTGCACAAGTGGGCTGGCGAAGCATTACACTCAGACTGGAGGTGAGGGCCGCATGTCTGAGATGGTTTGAGATGATTTTTTAGAGAACAGTTTAACCCATGCATATAATTTTTGGTCTACAATTCCTATTCACTTAATATTTAGCAAGAAGCTCTTCTAACTCTTGGCCGGTAAGAACAATATGCAAAATGTTTTTTACGTTCAAAGAGTTACTGTCAGGCTCGAAGGTTGTGGATCCACTGGACGATGACACAAGCCACTACCTGGGAGCGGAGTCTAAGTGGTACCCGGTTTTCACCAGAGCCCGCCACAAAGTGGGATGAACTAGCTGCGGCGTGGTACCACCAGGTCGTTCCACAGACGTGACTTGTTTGCAGGGGAGGACAAGGCGAGGTACAGAGACAGGATCAGGGCAGGCGGCAGAGATGCAACGTCAGAGTCCAATCCGGGGTCAGCAACGGGAGGTCCAAGCAGATGGGTACGGGAACACAGCACACAGGACAGCAGCACGGAATAACACTGGTACACAGGACAGCAGCACGGAGGAACACTGGTACTAAGACTAGAGTATCTTAGTCTAAAGTTTTTGAATCTAGATGGTACCATGTAATACTAGGTACCTCAGATTATGGAATTAAGATAGAACCTTCAATAAATGCTAAAAACATGGGCACTGTAAACACTGGTGGCCACCAAAGACCAAACACTAACCATATGACCCTGAAGATTGACTGAACCACAAGGCACCAGACAGTCATCATCTTAGAGCTGTCAGTTACAATCTGGATCTTATACTGCCATTACTTGCGAACTGAACTACACAAAGGCACTGAGGCATAATTGAACATCTACTTGGCAGAAGATATCATATGTTGATGGAATATTGAAATGGACAGATAGAGCCATATTGAGGATAAATAAGTAAATATGGCTAATCTCCCACATCCCCAATATGCTGACAGTAGTTTTTGATGGGCTGAGTAAAGTTCAGTAGAACTATGGGGAGTCTGTATTTTGCAGCTGTGATCTAGATACAATCTTGTACAGTATCTCACCCATACACAACCACCCTTAACCTCACCATCAATACAATGTACAACAGAGGCAGATGAGAGCCTTGGAGAGCCCTTGACCCAGTTTCAATTGGTTCTTCTAACACTCGTATTATTAGGTAGTGAAAGACTTGTCAATTTAGGTGACTATGGGGGTCACTTACTAAGGGCCCGAATCGCTCTTTTTTTAATTACCGGTTTGCGCCGAATTGCCCCGGGTTTTTGGCACACGTGATCGGATTGTGGCGCATTGACGCCGGCATGCATGCAACGTAAATCGGGGGCGTGGCCGACGGATTTCAGAGCAGCAGCGACACCTCGTGGACATCGGGCGCACTACCTCGACGGAGAACGCGCCGCTGGATCGTGACAGGACCAGGTAAGTAAATGTGCCCCTATATCTTTAGCGCAAAAGGTGGTGGGAGATTTATGCAAGATGATTGGAGAAACAGCAGAATCTCCAGGTCTGGGTGGCCCATATGTGTTTTAGCCATGGAACCTTCTCTCTTCTACAGTATTGACTGATTGGAATACTTAGAAATGTTATACTCTTATAGTGTTCTTGAGTACCTGTGAGTATCATACTTAGTTACTTATTTTCCTTTTTTGTTGGAGGCTTTTAAAGGGGTATTCCAGGAATAAGGATAATCTGCATTTAGAAAGTTCATTAAAATCTAATGTAATGTGTAATTGATTGTTATTTTCAATTCTGCTTGGTTTAGCAGAAAAAGGATTTTGACCTAATGTTTCACAGTTTAAAAAAACCTACTGGCCCTTTAATCCGTCCTGTGCCTTCCCTCCACTGGGAGAGGACACAGGACGGAAGATGGCGGCTGCTGCTGCTGACGTCAGACGTTTGTGTCAGCAGCGTGAGGTCAGCTCTGCCTCTTCCACACTCTCTCGATCTGAAGCTGGGCAGCAGTTAACACATGTGTTTACAAAACGCAACCGTTAATGCGTTGTTAACACATGTGTTAACAACACGGTTAACACATGTGTTTGTTAACACAATGTTAACACATGTGTTAACATTTGTAACAGCTGTTTAATTAGGAAAATCACAACACTTCCATGTCCTTTTTAAATGCAGGCGTTAATGCAACGTGTGATCGCACTCTAGGATGTAAGACCTCTTGGACACTGAAACATGGACACTACTGTTTGACACCATCCATGCTTTGGCAGGAAGATGTAATGATAAACCACAGACAAACAAAACAATGGTAGAGGGAAAAATTTGATTTATTAGCTATTATTACTGGAGTATTACTGGAGTGGATATCACCTTGGAAACCACTGGGAGCAGGAGGGAGGCGCTAATAACTGACATCTCTGTGAAATAAGTAAAAGGTCAGGAAGACATGTCTCATACTAAAGGCCATGGGACTTGTAGTACTGAGTGTCGCCATCTTGGATATGACTCCACCTACTTTACAAACCCTATAGGTTTTCAGAACAGAAAACAAACTACGTACCTTAATTTTGTGATTGTTGACACTGTGTATTATTGTAGTAACATAATTATAGCATTATTGTTTTTTTTATCAGAGGTTCATATTCCTGGAATACCCCTTTAAGCTTGGCTTTACAAGGACATGTATGTGATCTACAGCTACAATCTTAGATAGTCTAAGAAACACCCCCGTCGTCTCAAGTGAGGCAGATACTGTACGACTGAGCTGGAGAGCCCTTGGACCCAGTTTTCAGTTGGTTCTTCTAACACTCGTATTATTAGGTAGTGAAAGACTGTCAATTTAGGTGCTATGGGAGTCACTTACTAAGGGCCCGAATCGCTCTTTTTTTAATTACCGGTTTGCGCCGAATTGCCCGGGTTTTTGGCACACGTGATCGGATGTGGCGCATTGACGCCGGCATGCAATGCAACGTAAATCGGGGGGCGTGGCCGACGGACTTCAGAGCAGCAACGACACCTGTGGCATCGGGCGCACTACCTCGACGGAGACGCGCCGTGGATCGTGAAAGGACAGGTAAGTAAATGTGCCCCTATCTTTAGCGCAAAAGGTGGTGGGAGATTTATGCAAGATGATTGGAGAAAGCCAGAATCTCCAGGTCTGGGTGGCCCATATGTGTGTTTAGCCATGGAACCTTCTCTCTTCTACAGTATTGACTGATTGGAATACTTAGAAATGTTATACTCTTATAGTGTTCTTGAGACCTGTGAGTATCATACTTAGTTACTTATTTTCCTTTTTGTGGGAGGCTTTTAAAGGGGTATTCCAGGAATAGGATAATCTGCATTAGAAAGTTCATTAAATCTATGTAATGGTAATTGATTGTTATTTTCAATTCTGCTTGGTTTAGCAGAAAAAGGATTTTGACCTAATGTTTCACAGTTTAAAAAAACCTACTGGCCTTAATCCGTCCTGTGCCTTCCTCCACTGGGAGAGGACACAGGACGGAAGAATGCGGCTGCTGCTGCTGACGTCAGACGTTTGTGTCAGCAGCGTGAGGTCAGCTCTGCCTCTTCCACACTCTCTCGATCTGAAGCTGGCAGCAGTTAACACATGTGTTTACAAAACGCAACCGTTAATGCGTTGTTAACACATGTGTTAACAACACGGTTAAACAGTGTTTGTTAACACAATGTTACACATGTGTTAACATTTGTAACAGCTGTTTAATAGGAAATCACACCTTCAATGCCTTTTTAAATGCAGGCGTTAAATGCAACGGTGATCGCACTCTAGGATGTAAGACCTCTTGGACACTGAAACATGGACACTACTGTTTGACACCATCCATGCTTTGGCGGAGGAAGATGTAAGATAACCACAGACAAACAAAACAATGGTAGAGAGGAAAAATTTGATTTATTAGTATTATTACTGGAGTATTACTGGAGTGGGATTGATCACCTTGGAAACCACTGGGAGCAGGAGAGGGAGGCGCTATAACTGACATCTCGTGAAGATAAGTAAAAGGTCAGGAAGACATGTCTCATAACTAAAGGCTCATGGGACTTGTAGTACTGAGTGTCGGCCATCTTGGATATGACTCCACCTACTTTACAAACCCTATAAGGTTTTCAGAACATAAAAACAAACTAAGTAACCTTAATTTTTGTGATTGTGTGACACTGTGTATTATTGTAGTAACTAAATTATAGCATTATTGTTTTTTTTATCAGAGGTTCATATTCCTGGAACCCCTTTAGCTTGGCTTTACAAGGACATGGATGTGACCTACAGCTACAATCTTAGATAGTCTAAGAAACACCCCCGTCGTCTCATCATTGGTTCTGGCTGCTGCTTTCTCCCTTCCCTTGCGACCCTGCTTTTCCGATTGGCTGATTGGCATAATGAAAAGCCTATAGGAAGTCAGCACTTGGCGGAGGGTAATGGACACACATTTCTGGAAGGTCACTTTAAATATTTCATCTGTGCTGAAGAAGCCCAGTAACATCCATAGTACAAAGCAATAAACACAGAACAAAAGGGGGAAAAAAAAATCCTAACAAAGCCCAAAATGGTTTTCTAAGCTCTTCAAACAAAGCCGTTCTAATGTAATATCAATATTAATCAAGTCTAAAATCGCAGCTAATATTCTCTCAGGTGCCGGGGTGATTAAACAATGAAGTACAGACTCCAACCCTCTGCGTCGCTCATGCCAGGATTTGGAAATTTTCTGTTACAATAACTCGGTCTTCATTACTCTCCAGAGATAATAGGATCAATCCTGCATGATAGGTAAAACAGTCCTTGAAATCGTAGCGGTAGCCTGTCTCTTACAAAAGTTACATGTATTTCCTTTTATTGGCTTGGCCTAATTATAGTGATATCTGTCAATTTTAATCTCCAGGAATAGCAATTTATTAAATTGGAGAAGCAAAAGCGGAACTATCACAGAATACAAGCGGGCCTTACTAATTAATCTTGTAAAGGGATTTTTTGTTCACAGGTTTTTTATTTTAATGTTCACTATTGAATATGTTTTTTGAGAACTTATGAAGTGACCTTTACCCTGGATTTAAGTCCTTCTACTAGGAATGGCTGAAGAACTGCATCTTTTACTAAATATAATTAACAGATCTATAACTGTGATTTTGTACTCAGTTTGCATTTATCCTACTCTAGTCTGAACACTGCCTTATTTCATTCCTGGCTGTCTGAACTGATTTACACTACACCTGTCTGTCTCCTTTAGAATTTGTTCTGGACGGCAGACAGTTAGGCTAGCTCTGATGGATGGATGCCACATCCACTCACATTCCTCCCCTGCTAGTCTGGATTGTCTGGATTTCAGGGGACAGTTCCAAGCACTCTCTTGACCGGAACCTTGATATCTCATAAGAGAACTGTCTGACCACATCTCATTGCTTGCTATAAGTCTTCTTTGGAGCTTGCTAGAATTTTCTGGACTTTCATAGTCTTTGATCTTTTGATCCTTCCTTGCCTTCTGACCATACATTATTCTCTTGATTCTGTACTGCATTGTCCTCTTGGTTTTGACCTGTATTTGTACAGCCATTCTTCTGTGTTTGTACTGTTTTGTCTTTGTGTGTTTGTACTGTTTTGTCTTTGATGCAGGAGGGAACATCCAGTTGGGGACAACACTGGGGTGGATCTGGCTTCAGGCTTCACTGTCCATGTCTGTCCTTTCCCATGTTTTAGTCCATTCTAGCAGCATCACACCAATTTTTTTTAAATTTATTATACATATTCTTAAATGTTTGTTCTCTAGAGAATAGTTAAGAGGGCTCTTTCCCCAAGTACAGCATGACAGGTGGGTCATTTTTACTTTGTTAGGATATTTAGATACAGGACTAGGACATAAAACTTTCATCTGGGTAAAGAATATGTCCGAAACCCTACCTTAGGCGTCCTTTATCACCAACCTATTGACAATTATAATATTCCTCAAGCTTAGTAGCAAGTAATAGAAAATACAGGCTTGCATTTTGCTCCTGCAAGGAATTGAATGGCATCCCAGTGTTTTCTATTGATAATATTAATATACGGAAAAGGGAACCTTATATATTAACAATCTAGTAACTAATTGTAATTTATACTTGACCCCAGGGACACTTACTCATAGATCCAGGCACTATGACTATAACTGTGACTGTATATTTGTTAACCATGACCTTTTGCCTTGTAAAATCAACTTTTAGAAGTCTGCTAATAAGCCTGAAGGGCTATGGGGGGCATTACCAGAGCCCCTTCATTCGGTAGCTTCACAGGTTGTTATACTGTGCACTTCCCACATTCCTCTGCCTACTGTAATCTCAAACTGTTGGTTGAGGGGTTTTCCTGAACAGTGTAACAGCCTGTGAAGCTAGAGAATGGAGGGGCTCTGGTAACATGCCTAGTTCCCTTCTGGCTCATTAACATAAAAGTTGATTTTACATGGAAGCTACCCATAGATAACAGATATAAGAAGATTACCACAGTCACGGTGCCTGGATCTATGAGTAAGTGCCCCTGGTTTGTCTTTTGGAAAATACCAAAACTTTTTGTCTACTACTGCAATTGACATTTTTACCTGGCGGCAGGAAGGACGTAGTAGGAAAGATCCACAGAATCACATCAAGGTAAAACCAAAAGCACCTGGACACAAAGCAAAATCTGTAATTGGGCCCTCAGATATCGGGGCGTATTTACTAAGGGTCTGCGGATGCACCCATGCCCTGCACCCTTTTTTGCACCCATGCCCTGCCCCCCCCCCATGGGATTTTACAGAATGTTAGCTTTGTTTAATATCCAGAACTATAGGAAAATCATTGTATATAGGGGTAATGTTGGGCAGCGCAGAAAGTAGGCAGCAGGTGGGCCAGAAGAGTAGGCCTCACCCTGGTGCACCGAGGATCTCATGTTTTCTAAAATAAAAATAAAGAAACGGTACATATGGAAATATACATGTTTAATTGTATATATATATATTATAAAGTGCCCTACCCTGTAGAGAATCTGGAGCTCTGTAACATTCAGCATTGACTAGTAAGAAGATAAAGTAAGAAATACTCGCACAGTTCAAACCAATGTTGAAATATAATAACATTATTCCAAGCAATTTTTCATCTGCTCATGTTTTCTTTGTACAACATCTTCCGCTTCATGTTTAGTTTCCTGACTTTATTTTTTTACGTTTTTCTCCATGGAATTTCATGGACCTGAGATGAAGAGGTAAGTCTGTCAGTTCTCTCCTCATAGAACGGGTTAAGAAAACAATGTACACATTCTCAATCTAGTACCCCAATACCCCTCGGGGGCATCGTGCTCCGAGCCGATCACATGATAGCAGCAGAGACAGCGTGTTCTTTTCTAAATTCTAATTAAAAAGCCTGGTTAATTTTCAGAATGAATTAATAATGAAACTGCCTTTTACTGATTAAGACTGGCAGATGAATCCCAGAAAGAGAGAGAACGGGAAGGAAAAAAGCACGGAGAATACTAAGCCATTTAAAGTCTCCATAGCTGCAGGGCCACAGTACCAGTTAATGTCCTGTGCTATCACTCCCCAAATCTTCCATTTTCTGCTAACTGCTTCTGACTGCACCAGAGATCTGGGATTCAAGGTTTATATCCCGGCCACAACAATCAAAGTCTGTGCATTGCTTAAAAACCTACAGTATGTTATATGGGCAGATCCATAGAATGTGCCCCTTTATGGTCTACAATATAGGAACGTCCTCAGGGGTGACCTCAGGATACAGACTGGCTTCTGGCTGGCAATAATCTGGAGGAACACTATTATACTGTACAGCGCATGGATTTATTACATCCTTGTATCATAACTTTTAACTCGGGTCATCTACCTGATCATTGTCCCACATAACAGCCAATGAATGCATGTTTGACAGCTTTTCAGATTTCTTTGCCAGTCGGGCTGTTTTAACCATGGCAAAGGGAACAGAAAGTAGAAAGAGTTCATTGCAGTGGAAATAAGAATCTATGGGGCACTTTTACTTGACAGGCTGACGGAGATCCCGAAATATGGAGTGTCCGACGATCATGCACGCCGGCGCGATTCACAAAGATCGTGCGTCCGATATCCTGCATGTGTCGCTTCCCCACTCAGGTCTGCCGGAGTTCACCTTCTTCATTGGTTGCGACACAATTTTAATATTAAATTCTGCGCTCAGTCCGAATCAGTTGGATCGTCCAATGGCCCGCCCCCGATTTCTGTCGCAAAAAAGCCAGCGCCAATGCACCAAAATCCGATCGCATGTGACACAATACCCGTCTAAATAGCTGTCCCAGTGGCGCAATCCCCGAAAATTTCTAAAATCCGATCCGCGGGACCCTTAGTAAATAAGGCCCTATGTCTATGTTTTCTGTGTCTGTCTACTCCTATCCTATAATAATAATAATTCCTTTATTTATATAGTGCACACAGATTACACAGAGCTTACCAAATCAGTCCTGTATATATAGCATGGGCACCGCACCGTACTACTCTTATCTTACATATACTGCTGGGACATAGCACAGCACTACTATTCCGGTCCTACAGACATGACCACAACAAATACAAAATCTGCTGATGGTTTGTCCAATGGGAGCAGTATAGAGGGAGAAGACAAGAGGACCCAGGACTGAGCCCAGAGGAACCCCGACACTGAGAAGATGAGAAGAGAAAGATTGGATACACTGCGGTCACAGAGGATACAAGTAAAGCGGATAACATAAGGACAATCACATAAAAGAAGTGAGCAAAATGCTTGATAGTGAAAGTAGGGATTTGTTTGTACTTCTTTACCAGCTTAACTTTCACTTGCCCTTTCTAATTGCCATTTTTATAATTGCCATTATCATAATATTGCTTGACACTGGATAATCAAGTTATAAGATGATATCTCACCCTGCTCACTCTCTTCTTTTGAGCCGGTCACAGAGGGAGAAGTGTCCAGGCTCCTTTCCTCTGCTCGCCCCACTACCTGCATCAGTGACCCCATCCCCTCACATCTCTTACAGTCTTTCTCCCCAGCAGTAACTGCTCACTTCAATAAAATCTTCACCTCTCTCTCTTTTCTGGTGTTGTTCCCTCTTTTTTAAAACACGGGGTTGTTACTCCATTATTAAAGAAACCATCCCTGGACCAGTCCAACACTGTTAACTATCGACCAGACTGTAATCTCCCTTTCATCTCAAAAACTCCTGGAAAGCCTGGTCTATTCTTGACTAGCCCATTATCTCGCTGCTAACTACCTCCTCGACCCCCTAGAATCTGTTTTTTCACTCAAACTGCTCTTACTGAAGTCTCCAAAGATCTCCTCACTGCTAAATCCAAAGGCGACTATTCTCTCCTCATTCTTCTGGATCTGTTGGGGTTCCTCAGGGAAATCCCCATAGAACTGATTCTCTCTCGCTCTTTCTGGACCCACAATCAAGCAGATGAGTGTCCGAAAAAAAGCAGACAGCTGACACGTCATAAATATGGGACACATGTATAAAACCACAAAACAAAACGGCCGACAAAAAAAACCCGCTAAAGCCAATAATGAATGCTTCCAATGTCTACAGTCCTCTTTTATAGCTACGCCTAGATCCTTATAGCCTACTAAAACCCTATCTGAGAGTCTTAAAGGGGTTCTTTATTTTCACTAAATTACTTTTTTATAACGAAACATCGAACTAAACATGAAACATGGAAAATTGGAACCAAACATGAACTGAAACAGAAAGTGTATTTGCGAATTGTTTACCTTCTCGTGATGTAAAGGATAAGATTTATTACCTAGAAATAGACAATTCCTTTAAGTTTTCAGGTGTAGCTTTAGTTATGTGCTATGAGGATCTGGACTGTAACGTATAATTCAGTACAGAACTCCTGTTATAATAAGTACTATACTGTGCTCTCCGATAGGGCTCCACACACTTTATAGCTTCACCCCTGACTTTATACGAACTCAGTAAATGACGTCTACATACCATTCACATAAGGTCTTTGCATTGTCCTCATGATCCTAATGTTATATTTACATTTATGTTTTTATGTTTATGCGTGTTTTATATTTTTCTCCAGCATCCCAGGCTTTTAAAAAGCGAACCTGCCAAGTTATCCAGATGTACGAGAACACATACAGTATAACTATACATCTCTTTATCCAGGAGACAATATAACTACATCTGCGGGGGATGCAATGGCCGCCATGGACTAAAATTTGATTATGATTTTTGTAATTATTATTTTATTGGGACAATATACTTTAGGACACCAAAAATGTCGCTGTGATTTCTATATCTATGGCTTAGCTCCTACTGCAGCCAACAGACCAGATGTCGTCATACGTACTATGACTTTTATAGACCGTGAGAGTCACTTGACCTAGAACATCCAAAACCCCAGAATATGTATCCATCAGCGACTTAAGCAGATCTGATTTAGATGATTACAATTAAAGCAGATGAGACCATTCAGAGGGTTCGCATTATCCATTATATTGTATTGTGCTGAACAATGACTTTTCACTTATTCATTATAAGATGAGCTTTGTAGAAAGACAAGAAACAATGATTGCACTTATCTGATCCTTCTCTTTGTCATTGTGTGCTGAAGATATATGACCTTCTCTGCAGTATGTAATGGCATGAGGACACCTTATAGGCAGATGGTGTAGAGGGAGGCCTGTATTACGGTAGAGGGAGGATATGAATGAATGTGTCTTCTATGGTTGTGTTTGCACTCAATGCTGTAGGTCTTTATTGGTTTCTCAGATCTTATCAGAAGTGGCATTTCAGTATCCATACATAAGTGTATTGTATTCTAACAAAACACAGTGGGGGGCATTTATCAGGGCTTCATTGTTGATTTCTGGAGAACGAACCCTGAAATAGTCGCACTTCCTTGTGATCTGCTAGAAATTGTGGTTATTTTCCCATCATGCCACCTCCACACCAAATGTGGATGGAGGGGACATCAAGGGGGCTGTGCCGGGCTTCGTCGGGTATTCCTGTTTTCCCGTGCCTACACACTAGCTATAGTTTGTGCCCATTCATGCCTGCACAAGTGCAGGCCAAAGCAAAATTCTAGGCAGGACCTTACTTGGAAGTGTATGCCATCATATGACAAATGTTGTACTCTGATCTCCCAAAGTGGGTCTTAAGACTCCTAGAATTACGAATGTGGTTTTCTAGGTCTCCAGAAAGCCTTTTTTGTGGCTTTCTGCACACAATCCAGATTACGCACAGATTTTTCCATGCAGGATATCTGCTACATAATGCAGTAGCTGCATAGTGAACGGGATCGTTCCATATCCTGCACTGCATGAAAAAATCTGTAAATGAATGCACATATTAACATTGGGTTCCTCTGAGTTATTCAAGCCTTTTCAAAGCTTTTCCCGGCTTCAGTAAACATTCTGCACAGAATGCAACATAACATGTAAGTTCCTAAATGAGCCAAGACCTTTGTAAAAGAACAGCTTGGTCTCTGTAAAACCCCTTAAAGGGGTTGTTTTAAGTATTTAAGTTATCCTTCAAATAGGAGATATCTAGCTGATCGGTAGCAGACTTACTACTGGGACACCCATAGATCACAAGAACGGGAACTCCAGCTCTCCTGAGAACGGGCATCCTGTCCTCAATGATGGGTGGTGCACCAAGAATGTTAAAGATTGGTGAGCGCTGTGCTTGGCTATTTCTGTCATTCTCATGCAATTGCATGGAGTGGCAGGACAATTGCTTGTAATACTGCTCCACCCATTAGTGAGAACAGAATCCCCATTCTCTTGAGTTTTGGGGGTCCTGTTCTCCGGATCGGTGGAGGTTACACCCATATAACACCTAGCTCCAATCTGAATGGCAGAAAAAGGAGTCTATTGCTTCCTACTCTTTGGAACTGTATTGGCATCAATGTGTACCCAAATTAATGGTCCCAAGCCCATTTCTTGGGTTTCTTTATTGGTAAATCTGCCTCACGGCAATCACATGACTACTGGGACTGGTTCATAACCTATCCGTCTATTTTGCTTTACATAATGGGGCACATTTACTTACTCGGTCCTGTCGCGATCCCCGATCCGGACTGTCCAACGAGGATGAAGACCCGATATCCTGCATGTGTCGCTTCCCGGCTGAGGTCCGCCGGAGTTCACCATCTTCTTCCCGATGTATGTGAGTGCATGTCTTGCGACACAATTTGAATTTTAAATTCCACGCTCGGTCCAGATCAGTCGAGTTTTCCGACGGCCACGCCCCTCGATTTTTGTCGCACGAAAGTTGGCGAGATTGTGCTAAAACAGATCGCTTGCGGCAAAAAACCCTGTTAAATGCAGTGCAAATCGGAAATACTTGTGAAGCCCCACGCGGTGCGCTGACCCTTAGTAAATAAGCCCCATTGTGTTAGTTGTTTAGTGTGGTAGTGGGTGCTTTAGTATTAACTTATTTTTAATAAAACTTTAATGAACAGGCTGTGCCATATACTGAGTAGTAACTCGTCCCTCTTTCCCACTAGGAACACTTATTGTCTGCACAGATTATGAAGTCATTTTCCCTCACCAGTAATGCGTCTTGTCCATTTTATGCCGTGCCACAAAGATGCATCAATCTAGTCCAAATATCACTATATATCACAGCCAACACAAATTGCTCATTTCCTCTTGTACTTAATTTTGTGGTTTGGACGAGGTATCTGGAAGCCATTATTGAACCAGTAATTTCTGATGAGCGTGTTTCAGGAAACGGCATCAGTTACAGCTGTGTAAGGTCTTATTAATTCACTTTATTAGCTGCAAATTAGTTATTTTAGAACAAGCTGCTGAACTCGTAGGATGAATGAATGACAAACGGGGATTGTGGTTGTAAAGCGGCTATTGTGCCAGGCTGCACTATGTTCATATCCCTTCATTTCTCCCATAATAATGAGGTCTTTTGAGGTGAAGCTAGAATAAGAGGCAAGTCCTTATTTGCAGACTGTAACAACAGGGCCATCAATTTTTTTAGCTAATCTTACAGCTTTTGGCTTCAAATACTGCATTGAGAACTTATTCAAAACCCAAACATGTCTCAGCATACCAAGGCTTGGATCACATATGGCCTCAATATCCACTGAAAGCTCAGACTAGAACTAGGATTGTCCAAACCTCATCCACGCACTAAAACCACCTGCAGTGGAGACTCATTACAATGGCAATTATTACTATTGATTCTGGACGTAGAGTTAATCTTACAGTGGAACCAAATTTCTGTGGAATGAACATTTTGCACATTCCGGAATGACAGGCCTGGGTTTTCCAGGAGTGGCAAAAATCCCAAAGTGTACTCATCATGCTCTTGCTCCCAGTTCCTGCGTTGCCACAGTCCTTCCGGCCTTTGGCCAACTTGTGGTCTACTTCAACTACAAGAGGTCACAAATGACCCAAGAAGTCTGAGGAAGGGGAATGCCGCCAAAACGTCACATGATGTGTAGGACGCAGTTCCTTAACAACGGCTATATTATTGGTCCTCAACTAGAACTATTGAAAGCTGAATGCCATATGGACTTGAAAACCTTGAGTACCAAGCTTACCTGCCAAACCTAAGGGTGAATATATCGATTGATGTAATCTATTGTATCTATTGCTTTTTTGATTACTGTAAATATAAATTATTAATGGAAGACTTTTGTGTAGTGTTTCCATTTGAATATGGACTAAAGTGAGTTATGTGGAGGACTGAATAATACTGTGGGGGTCATTTACTAAGGGCCTGATTCGTGTTTTCCCGATGTGTTACCCGAATACTTCCGATTTGCGCCGATTTTCCCTGTATTGCCCCGGGTTTTTGGCGCACACGATCGGATTGTGGCGCATCGGCGCCGGCATGCACGCAACGGAAATCGGGGCGTGGCTGAACAAAAACCCGACGGATTCGGAAAAAACACCGGATTTTTTTAAAAAAAGTGTCGCTGGACTTGCTCTTACCTTCACCAAGTATAGCATCATGTACTCCGGCGGACCTCGGCGGACTTCAGCGCAGCAGCGACACCTGGTGGACATCGGGGGAACTGCCTTAGTGAATCGCCGGAAGACCCGAATCCACCGCAGAGAACGCGCCGCTGGATCGGGAATGGATCGGGTAAGTAAATCTGCCCCAGTGTGTTTGTTATTTTACTCGTCCAATTGGAAAGAATATTGAAGAGATTATATGACCCAAGAAGGTCACAGATAAACTTTGTTGGTTTTTTTTGCCTCAAGAAGTGTTCCAGAATTCTTGGAGATTCCCTTTAAACTATAATCTATTGTGAAGATATAAAAAGACCCAATTAACCACACATGAAATTCCACCCAGTGTTACTATATTGCTTATCCTGTCCACAGGGATCCATATCTTTAACTAATATCCAAATATTTGCAACCGAACTTCCAATATCACATTCAATCTGGGGCCCTCTGCATACTACACATGCAAACAGCACATAGCCCAGACTACACTGTTTTTGATAAATGTGGGCTTATAGTTTATAAAGATAACGATAACTTTTATTCCCAACTAAAGGGGCACCATCAGAACAAGAGGCAAAATCAGCATTATACAATACGATACAACTTTATTGATCTCCTGGGGGGTAAATTATTTTGTACATAGTGTTCTGGCAATTGTTACAACAACAATACAAATACATAAAGACTTCTTGAGGCGCTGGTCCCTTGGTTGCATACAAACATAGTTACAGGACATTGTGATACAGCACAATACAGGTTACATGATACATTACATATGGGGAAGCAATACAGTACGAAAATATACCAGTCACAATAATAAATAGGCACAGACTAGACAGACATGTGTAGGGGTTATTAGGGGTGCCAGGGCGGTGATGACAGTGTTATGGGGAACTATAAGTGTGCTGCTGCTGTTGGTTTGGAGAACAGTCACGGCTCATAGCTCCACCTTTGCCAAGTACTGGCACTGAAGCTGCCTGGTTTCGTCTGCCACTGGTGCCTTGGTACAGTGTCCTCCTGGTTGTGATTACTTACATTTCAGGTTCTCCGATGAAGCTGCTGCTGGTGCTCTTGGATGCCAGGATCCGCTTCCAGCACTCTGTTGCAATCAGTTGTGCAAAAGAGGGGCCCCTGCTGCTGATCAGTTTAGTGGGAGGTCATAGGCCAAGTGGGTGCCGCAGGGCGGGAAAAGGGGGGGGTGTCAAAATCCAGAGCCAATGCACAGGCAGCTAGCTGCAACAGTACCATCTTGGCAGTACATCTTTTCTAATTGCCACCACAAGTACACAAGATTTGGAGGGGGAAGAGGCAATGGAGGTAAGAGATGGTACTTTTCAGATAAGATTTTGAAAGACAAGAGCTGGACAGATAATGTCCCTTTGTTCCCTTCTGGATACATTCTGGTATAATTCTTTTGCACTTAAAATAGCTGCACTTAGAAAAAGGTGTACAGGGTAAAACCACGGTCAGGTATGACCTGTAGCCTGTAATATATACACCAGGACAAATTAGTTACAACTACCAGTTGTTAATCAAGAGGGTGGAAAGACAGAGAAAGGAGCCAGGAAGGAAACAAACATCCATTTACACAGACCAATACACTTTAGAGATACAGAAAAACAAAGAAAGTATTAGCTATTCATAGTTATCTAGAAGGCAGCTGGAGTTTTATTGTGTCATGGCCGATGGGAACCGTTTGAGGGCTGTGAAAATTAACGGAATATGTTAGACACCAGCAACGCATTTGTAGGCATAAATGCTATCTGGCCTATGAAACCTCTATAAATTTTACTTCTTTAATGGAACTGATGAAGCCAACACATATGTAGGACATCTCTCCCTTCGAGGAATATTTTTAATATCTGCCCAGGTTAAATGGACAAGATAGCCCCCTCTGCTCCTCCCAGGATAAACAAGGGGTAATTGATGGCAAATCTACTTCAAGGTTACATAAAATTATTTATCAATTACGCAGGCTCGAAAGGCACCGGGGTTCATTATGGCTCTTGATTAATTGAGGCTCTGCCGAGAGTTTGCTGCTTTTGCAATATGACAAATGGCATTTTGTAATTCATTGCTATGTTTATATATAGATTTATCAAGCTTCAGGGATAAAGAGAACCACTTATAGGGACTGGAAGATTCCGGCTTTTCGGTGTTACATATCATAGCGGGTAAGCATACCTGGAAAAGTCAATATAAACAAACTGAAAGTACCATGAGGCTGAGAACAGCTCATTATAACTCATATCTGTCACATATTAAAGGGGCTTTCTCACAATTGACCCTCATTTTGTATCCACATTGACCAAAAGATCAATGAAGATGGGATGGAGGTACACAAATTCTGTGGTTTAGTGGCATCCCTATGTTTTTTATCTTTTCATTGGGAAACGTGAATGTTGTAGCTAAAGGTTAATGGAGGATTGTATTATATTTCAGGCTGTGGTTAAAATTGTAAGATTTGATTTGAAAATCTTTGGTAACTTGGTAACGTTCCAAATTGTGCCAAAATTTGTACCAGTGTTCTTATGTGGGTTGAAGAGAGGTCTAAGGTGGGGCTTATATGCCATATTTTGTATAGAAAAGCAGTGGTGATTATACAGCCAGGAGTAGATTTTCACATAAAGCAAACCACCAAGTGATAAAATGATCATAGGAGGCCCTCAGGGCATTAAAGAATTTATAGCATGGATCATTATACTTGTTGCACTGCCATTCGAAGAGGTGGAAATCTACTCCTGTATATATCCTAGGGGAACCCTTGTTGCTGGGTCTAACCTACTGCGACTACAACCAGGGTGGACTTGGCCCAAGGGTATAAAGAAAAGTTATTAAACTACAATCTATAAAAAGACCACACACAGAAGAATAGAAAATATAAAACTATGGCTATGTAGTTTCCAATTGAAAGTCTATACAGTACTGAAGAAACATTGAAGGAGTTGCGGTACTGGACTAAAAAAATCTTCAATGTTTTATTAGATTACATTAAAAGATATGTGCAGACAAGCTGACACGTTTTGGTGAAAAAACACCCTTGGTCATAGCGTTTCCACCCAAAACGTGACAGCTTGTCTGCATGTATGTAGTTACTCTTTTTCTGTAATCTAATAAAACAAAAGGTCCGATCACTGAAATGTGATCGCACCTACATCTACAAGGATCTCCAGGGATGAACTGTTTGAACTTTTTTTTCAATATAATTGCTTTTGTCTATAGAGTTCCCTAGGAAAGTGTGATAGTAGAGGTACGAAGGGAATTTACCCTTTTGCCATCCCTATAATTCGGTTCTTATTAGAAATGAGTGGACCCATTCATGTTTGGGTTTGGCTGAGTTTGCATCAGCCATTTTGATGGCGGCATAGATTTACAGAGTTAACACTGATTTCTGAGTTCACTGCCATGAAAAAAAGTAAAATTAGTGGGATAGGAGGCACATAGGGAATCTTCCCTTTTCCATCCCTACAACTCAGTCCTAATTATGGATAAGTGAACACATTCAAGTTTTGATTTGGCCTAGTTGGCCACCATTTTCCAGATGTAATCGTGGAGCTGCGATCATAGAGTAAGTAGCGTTCATGGTTGCCACCAGCTTTTTAGATGGCAGTGCACGACCTGGTGGCATTTAAAAGGTTAACACTGATTGCTGGCACTAATCATGTGAGTTACCAGAAAGGGGAGGTGGGGAGAAGAAAATGCCAAACTCGAACTTGTTGATGAAGTCCAGGTTTGTGTCCCTCAGTTCAGGTCCACTCATCACTAGTCCTAATGTCTTCTCTTGACGTTTTTCGAAATCTGTCCTAAATAGTTCCTAAATGCTTTTTCACCCCACCTGATCACTTGCTTATTATTTTCCTTGGGCTCCCATATTAGTCAAGGGGACAAATTGCCCCAGGGTCTACAGTACGGCTGTGATTGCCCTGCTATTTGTTGTTGCCACTAAAGGCCAATCCTGACAAATCAGAATTTCCACTATTCTTCCGCACACACTGTACATATCCTGTTCTGTCTACAATGTCTTTTTGCTTCTTCACAACTAGCTGAAATAGCTTTTCCGAGCTATAAACAACAAGAAGACGGGCATCAATAAAGTTTGATTTAATCAAGAAATGACATCCATTTCATCAGACCCATCCATCACCTCTTGTTGTTCTTAGTGCCAGAATGGTTTATGTTGCCCGGTTTAAAAGGGAAAGAGGCTTAGTAGACAATTCAGCGGATATACATGCTGAGTATCAAGGGCGATGATTTGTGATCATATTTTGTATATGTATACGACATTGATTCTTTTTTTTTTTTTAGAGTTTTCAGAAAATTTCTTCAATTAGTGTGGGTACATGGACGGTTTCCATATACAATAAGGTATATAGGCTCCAGTGTATAAGAAGGACATAGTTGCACTAGAGTGAGTGCAGAGGAGAGTGATCAAGGTAATTGAGGGAATGGGTTTATTACAGTACAAGGACAGGTTATCAAACTTGGGGTTTTTCAGTTTAGAATGAAGACGGTTATGGGTCAACCTCATTACAATGTACCAATACCTGAATGGAAAGTATAGAGATATTTCCGATGTTCTCTTTATACCATGGCCAGGACAAGTGGGTATCCTCTACGCCCAGAAGAAAGACTTGGCCATACCGTGACTCAGATATACAGAGGGGATATTTACGTGCTAAGGCAACGGATCGAAGGTCCTTACTTACCCAACAACAAAAAAGATCCAAAGAGAATAAGGTGAGGATTATTACATCTTATAACTCACAATGGAGAGAAATGAATTCCATTTTCGAGCGATTTTGGCCCATATTACAGTCTGATCCGGAAATTAAAAAACATATCACTGACACACCACAGGTGGTGTCAAAGCGTGCAGATACTATTGGGAATAGATTGGTGAGGAGCCATTATGCACCACCTAAACCGAAAAATTTTATCTTTGGATCAAAGGGTCCTGATTGGGGATCCTACCCCTGTGGACATTGTAGTGTATGCCCCCAAATGATAAAAACAAAGCAATTCCAGGATTCTGAGGGAGGACGCAATTTTAACATTGTGCACTTTATAAATTGCAGCACTACGGGCGTTGTCTACATCATCTGTTGCCCTTGTGGATTGAAGTACGTGGGGATGACCACACGAGAATTAAGGACGAGAGTCCAGGAACACATGAAAGATATACGAGCGGCTGCCAAACTTCTCCCCACGGATCAGGAACAAATCATGAAATTGAAACCAATTCCTAAACACTTTCTGGAATGCCATGACTGCAGATGGCGGGATCTGCGGGTATATGGCATAGATAAAATCATCTTAGGCGGCCGAGGCGTAAATACCTTCAAGAAATTGGAAAGGATAGAACTCAAGTGGATAGTCAAATTGGCCACAACATCTCCTCATGGACTGAATAAAAAACTCTCTTTCTCCCCATAGATATAAGTCTTGTTCAGAGTCGTGGTTTTATATGTGTTTTACCGGTTTTTCTGAGATAAATAAGGCTTTGAGTGGGTGCCTTGTCTCTTCATTGGTGCTCCTGAAGATCATGGCACGTACAGTTTTAGATTGGGAATCCAATATATATGTGCTATTTATGTGGCTAGTGTGCCTGAGAGGTAGTTTTAGAAGTAAAATATTGCGGTTGGATCACAGATTCTTATGATACTGGCTTGCCCATTTATATTACAGGGGGATATTGTGCAGGGGGTATTCCCCCCAAGCCCATTGAGCCCATTAATTGGGCCATTGTTTAAATCTATTATTTTATCTTGTGCCAAGTATTCTAATTCACGTTTCTTTTTCCATTCACTGGGTATAATTTTTCTTAAGTTATGGACCATGTTTATAACTGGTTTCGGGATTATATGTTAACACATTCAAATATTAATAATATTTCCTCCAGTGCACCATATATATTTTCATATGGCACTTAGCTATTTGTAATGTTCACTAGCACTTTTGTGTGAGCACACCTTTAATTGGTGATACATCACTATTCCACACATTTTATGTCTTTTGCACCAATAGCACAAATTTCCAATATTTGCACATTTTTGCACAATTATTGTGTCCCACATTTCACCTCCCCTCCCCTCCCTCATTTCGCACTTTTGCACTTTCACTCAGCACTTTAATTAGTCCCGATGTCGTTCCTGACCTCAAATTCCTTTTTTATATATAAGTTCATACATATGCACTACTTTTAAAGAAGGTCCTAATATTTATTAGGATTCATTTCATAATATCAGCTATGTCATTACACATTCATCAAAATTCTTGTCACATACAATTACATATTTTGGCACCAATAGTGGTTACCTTTTTCCACACACACTATCTAGATCCAAACACTATGAAGCAATTGGCACTTTACTTATAACTCGATTTAAATAAATTCAACAATGGCTTTTTACTCATTAATGCACTTTTTTAGTTCAATGTTTTAATTAAGGTTAAATGTTGGCTCTAAAAAATTCAAAAATCTAATGTGAGTGGCCGTTACTATCTATTTTGTATGTATACTTACTTTAACTATCAGTCTTTATGGCTTTCCCACACTTGTGCCAGCATCCAATATGGCGGTGTGATGCGTATCATTTCGGCGCATGCGCACGCCTTGAGGGTGGCGCCGGACTTCTGTGTCACGATGACGCGCAATGCATGCGCGCCTTTCGTCTCCCGGAACATGGCCCCGCCCCCTGGCGTGTGTATGGAGACCGCGGTGATGCGCTGGCATACACACCTGCTGGTCCTATCACCATCAGGCACGTTGCACTTTCATTGGACCCAAGGTACTGAGGATTTTGGTTCACCATATATATACCAGGCACTCACCCTGCCACAGCACACCCCCTAGAGGAAGCGACGGCGAAACGCGCGTCGGAGTGCTGTGGCGGTGGTCAGCTTTACTCTTTCATACATCTTGTGGCTACATACTACACCCTGGTGGGTAATACAATTGGTTACAGCCCATTTTTGTGTATACTTTTGTCTGTTTAGTATTTGGAATGTATTTATTATGTACTGTAATACTCTGGAGTGACCACCGCCACACTTTTTGTGATTTTTAAGTCTGTTTTTAACCGTATGTTTTTGATGGCCGATTAAATAAAGTTATATTGTTTTTCATGGATTAAGTTTGGAATCACGTACTTACTAGTTAGTCATTTGGGTATCCTATATACTTCCATTGGTATTGCATGTCTCTGATTGGTAATAGAAGCTTTACATTGAGTATTGGGTTATCTTTGTTTGGTATTCACCATCAGAACAAGAGGCAAAATCAGCATTATACAATACGATACAACTTTATTGATCTCCTGAGGGGTAAATTATTTTGTACATAGTGTTCCGGCAATTGTTACAACAACAATACAAATACATAAAGACTTCTTGAGGCCCAGGACAAGTGGGTATCCTCTACGCCCAGAAGAAAGACTTGGCCATCGTCATAGATAAAGATTCTTTACTATGGAATTTTCTTCCACAGTATCCATTGATGGTTCAGACAATGGACAAGTTCAAGAGGCGGATACATTTAATAAAAAGAGAAATATCATGCAGGACTGCAGTATATTTTTGTGATGGGCCATTGGGCACATTTACTTACCCGCGATCCGCGAGGTGCGTTGTCCGACGAGGATGAAGTCCGGCGCGATTCACTAAGATCATGCGGCCAATATCCTGCATGTGTCGCTTCCCCGCTGAGGTCCGCCGGAGTTCACCTGCCCAGGACAAGTGGGTATCCTCTACGCCCAGAAGAAAGACTTGGCCATCGTCATAGATAAAGATTCTTTACTATGGAATTTTCTTCCACAGTATCCATTGATGGTTCAGACAATGGACAAGTTCAAGAGGCGGATACATTTAATAAAAAGAGAAATATCATGCAGGACTGCAGTATATTTTTGTGATGGGCCATTGGGCACATTTACTTACCCGCGATCCGCGAGGTGCGTTGTCCGACGAGGATGAAGTCCGGCGCGATTCACTAAGATCATGCGGCCAATATCCTGCATGTGTCGCTTCCCCGCTGAGGTCCGCCGGAGTTCACCTGCCCAGGACAAGTGGGTATCCTCTACGCCCAGAAGAAAGACTTGGCCATTGTCATAGATAAAGATTCTTTACTATGGAATTTTCTTCCACAGGATCCATTGATGGTTTAGACAATGGACAAGTTCAAGAGGACTACAGTATATTTTTGTGATGGGCCATTGGGCACATTTACTTACCCGTGATCCCCGAGCTGCGTTGTCCGACGAGGATGAAGTCCGGCGCGATTCACTAAGATCATATCCTGCATGTGTCGCTTCCCCGCTGAGGTCCGCCGGAGTTCACCTTCTTCATCCTGGTGCATATAAGTGCATTTTCTTGCGACACAATTTGAATTTTAAATCCCGCGCTTAGTCCGAATCAGTCGGGTTGTCCTCACCCCCCCGATTTGTGTTGCATGAAAGTCGGCGCAATTGCGCCAAAAACCCCTGTTAAATGCGGCGCAAATAGTCCGGAAACCCAACGGAAATGCATGTGCGGACAATAAGTAAATGTGCCCCACTATTTAATCTGCAGTCCATCTTGGAAAACTAAGACAGATTCAGCTACAATTTCAGAGTGATTGCATTAGTTTGATAGAGAATGAGGGGAAATAGCTCTTATTTTACAGAAAATATATTACAAGGTTCCTTATTTAGACTTCTACTGTTGATTTATGCCAAGACTGTTTGGAAGTTTGAATGTCTTAGAAGTGGAATGCGGCAAAAGGGAGTCACCAGCAGTCTTCAATAGTGTTAAGCAGACCCAAATCACTAAGTTCGGGTTTGTACCAAACTTTACAGGTATAGGGCCACCTAACCCCAAACTGTGAATGGGTCAGGCTAAAGCCCCTGCCATAATTGTTTTCAATCGGTGATGGCCAGGTAAGTAAATCTGCCCCACAGTTTATTATGTGCGTCTTCTTATAGGCAAAGGCAATACTTTCAGTAGATCTCATGGTTTATTGGTACTGAGATCAGCACAGGCTAAAAGTTTGGTGAAAGGCCAGGGTGCCATTCACTGACATGATGTCCCATCCCTGGTGGGCCGCCAGGCTGTAAGCACCACCGATGCTATTTTATGCCTGACTTGTTTTCTTTGCTGCATGTCATTTCACACAAATAAACATATATTATTAAACTACGCCATAAAGAATGGATTCAAGATAAGGCCTCACTTTTTTTGCTTTCAGAAATGTTTTGAAAGCCATTTAGATTCACGTCGAAGATTTGCTGCAAAGAAATTGAAATCTGCACAACAAAGATTGATTTCCTGAAGGGAGTAGCAATTCACAATGACTGTAAGCAATTCTACAGAAGAAATGCCAGTAATTTGTTCATTCATGAGCTATCATACATGACAACATGTACCGATCCCATTGCATCGGAAAGCAATAGGTTCAATCTAGCCACATTACAGCAGGTCACATTTCTATATGAGTCACTGTTATTATTCATAAAGCCATCACAAATTCCAGCATCTTCCATAATAATGTATAAACACAAGGTTTGCTGCACTGCATGACCCGAAACCTTGTATATGGAATTCTAAATTTCATATATAATTCAAGAATCCTATTAGTAAGGTACCCAGGAAAACAACATATGGGGTAGTCCATTGTTTTGGTCATACAAGTCTTGTGTCTTGGTCATACAGCCTGCTAGATGGATTTCAATATCCTGAATTGTTTATAGAGAATTGGAGAAAAGTAAATGTACAATATCTATAATAAATAAATAAAAAATAATACTGGTCAGGGCCAGATTATAGGTAGGGTTATAGGGGAGTGTGCCCCGGGGCCCCCACCATTTTACTTATAAGGGCCCCCTACCAGAAATGTCTGACGGTCACCTCACAGCCGTGAGCTGACTGTCTCCAGGAGTGATGCACAGCGCACGTGCACCTGCCTCCAAGCTGTGACAGTGACTCAATGGTTTTGTCAGAGACAGCGTACCCACTTAGTACTGTACCTGTACTCAATAGTATTCTGCTTTTTTAGGAGTGACATCTGAGTTGGATGCTAATTTATTTAGCAAGAAAAACTGAAATATCACATGATCATAAGTGTTCAGACCCTTTCCTGTCACACTCATATTTAGCGTAGTGCTGTGTAGCCCCCAACTGGATACATCAAGAGGCTTGAGCCTCTTGATGTAACCGGCTATCCCGGAGGGGAGCCGAGGCTATCATATGTCGGGGCACAAGCTCCAGCTTATGATAAATAATCCCCTATGACCCTAAGCCTACAGCTGGAATAACAAGGTAGGGGCTTCAGAACATCTCTGTCCTGGCCCAGACAGAGCTCTGACCTAAACCCAATTGAGCATCTCTGGAGACACCTGAAAATGACCTCCACCAACGTTCACCATCCAACCTGAGGGAACTGGAGAAGATCTGAAAGGAAGAGACAGAGAATCCCCAAATCCAGATGTGAGAAACTTGTTGTATCTCCCCAAGAAGAAACCTGGCTGTACTAGCTCCAAAGCTGCTTCTACTCTACACTGAGTAGGGTCAGATGGACTGAATACTTATGAGCGTCTTATTTTCTTTTTTTTCTAATTATCTGCAACAAAGAGCGTAAAATTTAAAGGGGTCTGAATACTTTCCATACCCAATGTGTGTACATCAGCTATTCTGTGTGTCAGATGGTCTGTCCTTCACTTCTCATATGTATTACTAAGCTTTGAGTGCCCTATAATCTGCAGTTGTGTTTTTCCTTGGACCACTCTTCGAATTGTAAGTACTTACTATTGTATTTAAGAAATATTCTTAATCTGTGAGCCTGGTGTCCAGCTCTTACAATTTTTTAAAAAATTCTCAAATTCATTATAAAGTAAAGTTTGTGAACTTTTTTTTATTACTTTACTTACTTGCTACAACTTTTCTTCTACTTACTTTAACCTATTTTTCTTGATTTTCACCTTAAATCCCCTGACTGCTGTTTCAATTTATCTCCTTGCCCATGTACATGATATCACAGTTGTAAGTGAGAAGGGATTGTGAATGTATACACCTCTATAGAAAGGACATAGCGAATCTTACAGGTGCTGCTGCTTCTGCCCGTGGCGATAGCAGCTGAATGAATATTGTAATGGACAGAGCAGAATTTTCCTTGTCCCAATCTCAACCTGCCGAGCAAAGGGACGGCGGAAAACACGGCAATCAGGAGGAGAACTATTTATTGTATGCTTGTTAGAAAGAGCAGAAACAGAGAAAAGTTCAAAGGAATCACAAGTCCTATGGGTGAGAGTCGAGGTGTGACAAAGTGTCATAAACTGGCAGGTGGCAAGGGCGTTTATAAGGTCAGAAATAAATAGACAATACCACTCTTACTACTCTCTAGGCTATAGAGAATGTCACCATATACAGCACATGCTATTTTCTATACTAGCTTCTCCATTTGAGATAGTTCTATATATGGAAGGTACATACGTAATACCAATACAACAGGGCCGATTCCAGGGTACTTGCTGCCTGAGGCGAAAATTAAAGAGACAGGCACGATTGATTTTTCATGTGGGCGATTGGGGCGGCAATGGCCACCCGAATGGCCCACATTATAGCCCCAAATTTTGCTGCCTCATCCAGGGCTCGGGCATCCGCCGCCTGAGGCAAGATTTTAATCTCGCCTCATTGCAGATGCCGCCCTGCAATACAATACACAAATTACATCTCAGGGACCTACAGGCACAGATTGGAACTTCAGTCAATTTTAATCCCACCCTTGAAGTAGTCAACACCTTGCTAGTATACTAGTGAGCTACTAGTGAGCACCACATCCTATGGTTTCATGTGTTTGATGCAGTTAGGTGCAATATATATATTGAATAATTTAGAACAGTTTCATCCTGTTTTACATGCAGGTGAATGGTATGTATTGGGTATTTAAATAAAATTCCATCTTGGATGAAGCAATAGAAATCAACGAGGATGGGATACGAACCAGGGCGAGGTGGCTGAGTGGTTAAGGTGATGGACTATTTAAAGAAAATTCACTATCATGATAAACCAGGGACACTTACTCGTAGATCCAGGCACTGTGACTGTGGTAATCTTCTTATATTTGTTATACATTCCATAAAATTAACTTTTCCAATTATGCTAATGAGACACAGTTGAAATGGTTTAAAGGGAACCTTTCATCAGGAGCCCTTTTTCTGGCTCCTTCATGTCCCCATGGAGAATAGTGTGCACAGTGCTAAAGTCTTTTTCTAGTGTTTTTTTTTTTTATAAAAAAGAAAAAAGTTAGATGACAATTTACCTTTCTCTCTGTCCCCTGCCATATGGGCGTGGCCAGTGAGAAGTGTTTACCCCTCCCCATCCTCGGAAAACCGCCCATATCCCTGCTATTTGAAATAAACACAGAACTGATCGGTTTCCAGAGGATGGGGGGTACACCGCCCCTTACTGGCCACTCCCGTGAGACACGGGACACTGCTCTGCAGAGAGAAAGATAAGCTTTATGTAACCTTTCTTTTTATCGGAAAAAGCCAGTTTTATTATAAAAACTCTTCAGTAATGTGCACACTATTCTCTATGGGTACATGGGCGAGTCAGAAAAAGGACTCCTGATTACAGGGTCCCTTTAACAGTGGCATAGAAACCAGAGGTCCAGTGCCCACCAACACATCCAGTGAACAAACACAATAAGCTGTAATGTTCTGTGACTTTCCTGATCTCTAATCTTGTGTATGATCCAACTTGTTTCTGACTTCTTATCCTCTGCTTTAGCGTGGTAAATACAAATAATTTTTTTCTGTCCCAACCACCATGGAATTTTTTTGAATTTATGGAAAGACCCTTTGAGGTATATTAGATCTCTAGATAATAATCTATAGACTGACAGATGTATATATATATATGTCAACAGATGGAGGGAGGGACAGAGAGACATGAAAGCAGGACAATGCCTGTGAAGGACACCAGTGTCCTCCATTGTCTCCAGCTCTGCGCTGTACAGGTGCGGCCGGATGCCTCATTGCATTACATATGGGGATTTAATGAGTTCTAGAATCTAGAGCCAGTCAGATGAGCACATGTCATCTCTCATCCACCTGAAGGACATCCAATGTCACAACTACTATATTAGGCAACAACGCTTCATCTACGACTCCCCGACATACTAGTATCTGATGATTGGGCACTTCCTTTTAGTCATTTGCCCATTCCACTGGTTTTACCAAACAATTAAACACTTTAACACTAAACAATGAAACTCTTAAAAATTAAACTCTAAATAAAATACTTAAATGTGCCTTCAAGTCTACAGCAAATCTTCTAAGATTTACAGTTTTCATGTTCTTTGTCAGTAATTTTTTTCCATCCTACTTTCACCCCGAGTCGATGCTGGAGCGGAAAATGTTTCTGTCCCCTCATCTCTGCTTCCATTAAAAGTGACAGTGCTGACAAGAGCAAAAAAACACACAAAATGGACCTTAATTGCAGCCCTCCGAGTGTCTGGGCAGAGAACGTCTTAGCTGTTGTGTGACAGGGATAGGAAATAGGATTAATGCACCTGAATTTGGGAAAATGCAATTGCGTTGCACATCCATTTTCGGGCACATTGCTTACATTCCCTCCTATGACACCGGATCCTTTATACGGATGGTGAATATTTGGTATAATGTGTCTTGGAGGCTTCCTAGTTTATAGCAGGGTTCAAATGCTGCAGGTTAAGTGGTAGCCATAAAATAGAGCTACGGCAACAATTACTCAGACACAAGCCTCGGGCAAACAGGGCTAAGACCCAGAGCGCTACTACAGGGACATATTTATGTTTCCGTTCATGTATCATGTGTACCTATGTACAGAAAGCAACGGAAAAACCTGTCAGGCAGGGGAGTGCCGAGCCGCTGAGCTGGATGAGGTATATATTTATCCAGAATAGCGTACATCCCAAACTGCTGACCCGCTACCGCCTGTAATAAAAACTCCCACATGAAGAATTAAATACACAAGTCTTAATTAAAGCATTAATATAACTGAGCGGAACGAAAACTCCTGCATCCAGGACAACGCATATAATAAGTGTACTAAATGCCCAATAACTGAATAACCTGGAGACGAGATAAATGTGTTTTCTGGTTTAGAAAACATAAATTACACCTATGGAATTCTGGAAATAGCACAAATCAGGGTCATTATATCTTAGAGAATGGGGCAAATTTACTAAGGGTCTGCACGGCGCATTTTTGTTGGGTTTACCGACTATTTTCCATTTGCGCCGCAATTAAGTGGGTTTTTTGGCGCACCCGATCGGATTTTGGCGCAAATCGGGGGCGTGGCCGATGGACAACCCGACTGATTCGGACTAAGCGCGGGATTTACAATTCAAATTGTTTCGCAAGACAATGCACTCACATACACCCGGAAGAAGAAGGTGAACTCCGGCGGACCTCAGCGGGGAAGCGACAGATGCAGGAAAATGGACGCACGATCTTGAAGAATCGTGCCAGACTTCATCCTCGTCGGAGAACGCACCTCAAGGATCGCGACAGGACCGGGTAAGTTAATCTGCCCCATTGAGTTTATTACACTAGAAAATTGACATGTCTTTATTCACACTGATTGCTCAATAATTTGGTTGGAAATTTGCAATTCCTTATTCTACCAGAGGTGGTGCTGTTAGTAAAATAAATACATAAATACGTGATGGATGGAGCTGTCTGCTTCCGGATTTAACCAGAGTTTAGTGCCTATTATCAGCAGTGCTTCCACCAGCTACACCCACAATCATCTATAGGGGTGCAGTCACACGTGACATTTAACACATGCGTTTCAAAACACATTGCAACATCTGAAGAGAGATTTCCCTAATGAAATTGCTGTTCACATTTGTGTACAACCATCAATGCAATGTTAATATTGTGTTAACACATACGTTAGTTAACACAATGCTAACATATGCATTAACGGTTGCATTTTGTAAGCTCAAATGTTAACATCCATTTCAGTAGCTCTTCAGCCATTGCAGTGCATTGTAAAATGCATGCGGTAAACGCCATATGTGGCTGCACCATAAAAGTACTATTAATATGTTGCAGCTGAAAGCCCCTTTAAGGCTTATTGCTGGTGGATAAGTAGTAAGAAACTCTGTGATCATGCCTGGCCTTGGCTACGTTCAACCGATCCTCAGTCATACTGTGTACCTGTCTGCATAGAATGATGTTCCAATGTGCCCTCCAAGCAGGTCCTCTTACTTTGTATTCAATGGTATCCATGACTATAAAAAGAACAACATTCTTCAGCATTTCACAGATATACTTCCAACTTGTCTCTATCAGTCCTGCTGTTGTATATTTTGGTTTTCTTTTGTTACGACCATAAACTCAATCCTGGCTACGGTCGAGCAGGTCGTTCTGTTAGGTTGGATTTCTCTCATGTGAACATGCATCTCCAGTGCTGCAGGAGCAGGGGGAGGATACAGAGATCAGTAGAGCCTTAGGCCCTTCCTATCTAGCAGTGTGAAGAGGAGAGCAGCTCTACAACAAGATAAGTATCTTAAGCTCAATGGGAGGGGGGGCATAGCAGAGCTGATTGTGTGTTTTATTGGTTAGGTAGCAGAACTGAGTGTCTCATTGGGGCTCATTTACTAAGGGTCTGAATCACGCACTTTCGTTGGGTTTCCCGACGATTTCCAGTTTGTGCCGAATTGCCCTGGGATTTTGGCGCACTCAAACTGATTTTGGCGCATCGGCGCCAGCTTTCACGCGACAGAAATCGTGGGTGTGGCTGTCAGACAACCCGACGGATTCTGAAAAAACCTGGAATTAAAAAAAAGAATTGTGTCGCAAGATCAGCACTCACATGCACCAGGAAGAAAAAAGTGAACTCCGGCGGCCCTCTGGGCAGCAGCAACACCTGGTGGATATCGGGTGCACGGACCTTAGTTAATCCCGGCAGACCCGAATCCTCGTTGGAGAACGCGCCGCTGGATCACGACTGGACCGGGTAAGTAAATGTGCCCCATTGTGTCTTATATCCATTTCATGACTCTTATCTCTCTTTTTCTTTGTGTCAGATATTAGTAGAATCTTCAAAAGCTAAATGAAAGTGTAGCTCTACCTTCTACCATGATAATCTGAGCACATTGTCAACACATACCATCTCATAGTACAGATGAATCAGGAAGGTAATGCAGTAATAGGAGCAAGATCACCAATAAAACAAAGTAAAATTTCAAAGTAAGGGCTTAAAGGGAACCTGTCACCACATTTGCACATATGCAGCCAGTGGCAGGTTCCTATAGAGATCTAGTAATCGACTGTCACCCTTCTTTTAGCTAAAAATTGTTTTGTTTACATCCACATAAATCACCTTTTATCTTATATCACCTGGCATCAGGGGGGGGGGGCATGTCCTGCTCATCCGGCCCCTACCATCTAATACTCCCCATGCCCCATGCCTTATGTCAGAGTTCATGTCATGTGACCAGAGTGGCATCATTTCAGGTACTTTAGCTTCTTATATTAGCAAACTGTACCCCATGCATGTATCTGAGCACATGAAGTCACAACAGCCTTCATGGACATCTACTCCTCTCCATCCTCCATTGAGGCTGCTGTGATTTCATGTAATCACATACATGGTGTACAGTTCTTGAGGAACATTGTTCATAAGGACTTCTTTTATTACAACTCTACATGCCACGATTGCGGAGATATAAAGTTATACAAGTTATGCTAATTACCCTGGGGTGCTCAGGCAACATCTTCCGAGCGCCAAAGGGAGCTTCGGATTTTAAATTATGCACATCCCCCACTGCTCTAGCTCCCCCACACACACACGCACACAGTGCATAGAGCAGGGTATGGACAGGACTGTGTGGGACAGATAATGTATAAATTAAAATATGAGACTACCTGAGGTGCGCAGTGACATAGCCTGAGCAACCCAGCATAATTTGCATAACTTTTATAACTACACACACCGGCCACTTTATTAGGTACACCTATCCAACTGCTCGCTAACACTTAATTTCTAATCAGCCAATCACATGGCGGCAACTCAGTGCATTTAGGCATGTAGACATGGTCAAGACAATCTCCTGCAGTTCAAACCGAGCATCAGTATGGGGAAGAAAGGTGATTTAAGTGCCTTTGAATGTGGCATGGTTGTTGGTGCCAGAAGGGCTGGTCTGAGTATTTCAGAAACTGCTGATCTACTGGGATTTTCACGCACAACCATCTCTAGGGTTTACAGAGAATGAGTTCCGAAAAAGAAAAAACATCAGTGAGCGGCAGTTCTGTGGGCGGAAATGCTTGTTGATGCCAGAGGTCAGAGGAGATGGGCGAGACTGGTCGAGCTGATAGAAAGGCAAAGAGACTCAAATCGCCACCCGTTACAACCCAGGTAGGCAAAGGAGCATCTCTGAACGCCAGTACATCGAACTTTGAGGCAGATGGGTACAGCAGCACAGAACGGGGGTGCCACTCCTTTCAGTAAGAACAGGAAACTGAGGCTACAATTTGCCCAAGCTCATCGAAATTGGACAGTAGAAGATTGGAAAAACGTTGCCTGGTCTGATGAGTCTCAATTTCTGCGGCGACATTTGTATGGTAGGGTCAGAATTTGGCGTCAACAACATGAAAGCATGGATCCATCCTGCCTTGTATCAATGGTTCAGGCTGGTGTGTGGTGGTGTCATGGTGTGGGAATATTTCTTGGCACTCTTTGGGCCCCTTGGTACCAAACTGAGCATCGTTTGCAACACACAGCAGCCTACCTGAGTATTGTTGCTGACCATGTCCATCCTTTATGTCCACAATGTACCCAACATCTGATGGCTACTTTCAGCAGGATAATGCGCCCATGTCATTAAATGCTGGAATCATCTCAGACTGGTTTCTTGAACATGACAATGAGTTCACTGTACTCAAATGGCCTCCACAGTCACCAGATCTCAATCCAATAGAGCATCTTTGGGATGTGGTGGAACGGGAGATTCGCATCATGGATGTGCAGCCGACAAATCTGCGGCAACTGTGTGATGCCATCATGTCAATATGGACCAAAATCTCTGAGGAATGCTTCCAGCACCTTGTTGAATCTATGCCACGAAGAATTGAGGCAGTTCTGAAGACAAAAGGGGGTCCAACCCGTTACTAGCATGGTGTACCTAATAAAGTGGCCGGTGAGTGTATATTTCTGCAATCGCAGTGTATAAAAGAAGTCCCTCAGGAACTTCTTATTAGGAACCATCTACCATGAGTCAACTGATGGTAGATGTCCTTTACAAGTTATCTTTATCTTATAAGCATCACTAAGCGATTAAGATTTGAGAACTTTTATGGACAAACCCCTTTAGTCACATTTATACAATAGATTATTATATCGCAGTATAGCCTCACTGTGATGTAGCAAGCCGGGTATATTACTGCAGGGGACTTCATCAAATTATTCAAAGGATACATCTCTTTTTCTTATAATGCTAATGAGCACCAAAAGGAGGATTATTCCTTGCAGGGCACTAGCCCTGTTAATAAGACTAATTTCACAAGTTTGTGGGGGATTTATTGTTCTGCAGAGCAGTGGGAGAAAAAATGCACACAACAATGCTCAAAAGTCCCTATTGACTGCAATGGGGTCATGATTACAATGGCATCTGGAATGGAAACTAATATTTTTAATTGGATGTTTAGAGCTCTCCTGATTTGATTCTCAAATCATGATCTCTTTTTTCTGATATACTGGGGCACATTTGCTTACAATACTCCTGTAGTTCACCGAAATGCATTGTCCGACAATATGCACTAAGATTGGGCGCCTGATATCCTGCATGTGTCGCTTCCCCGCTCAGGTCTGACAGAGTTCACCTTCTTCTTCCTGGTGCATGTAAGTGCTTGGGCTTTCACAATTTGAAAGTTAAATCCCACGCTCAGTCCGAATCAGTCGGATACTCGAAATGGTGCAAAGTCCGACGAAAGTGAGCAACGCAACCCTTAACCGGTTAAGGACCGGGCCCTTTCCTGTTTTTTTCATGTCCTTTTTCACTCCCCACCTTCAAAAATCTATAACTTTTTATTTTTACACACTAAAGAGCTGTGTGATGGCTTGTTTTCTGCGTAACAAATTGCACTTCAATAATGATGGTATTAAATATTCCATGCCATGTACTCGGAAAGCGGGAAAAAAAATTCCAAATGCAATGAAAATGGTTGAATAAAACGCATTTGCGCCATTTTCTTGTGGGCTGGATATTACGTCTTTCACTGAGCGCCCCAAATGACATGTCTACTTATTTTTTGGTCGCGGTACGATTAAGGGGATACCAAATTTGTATAGGTTTTATAATGTTTTCATACATTTACAAAAATTAAACCTCCTGTACAAAAATAATTTTTTTAATTTTGCCAACTTCTGGCGCTAATACTTTTTATACTTTGGTTGTACGGAGCAGTGGGTGTGTCATTTTTTGCGAAATTTGATAATATTTTCAATGATATCATTTTTAGGACTGTACGACCTTTTTGATCACTTTTTATAGATTTTTTAGATTTTTCAAAATGGCAAAAAAGTGCCATTTCGACTTTGGGCCTATTTTCCGTTACATGGTTTAAACGCATTGAAAAACGTTATACATATTTTGATAGATCGTGACGGCATTTTCGGACTGTGTGAACCTGATGTTTTATGATTTTTACTGTTTATTTATATTTATGTCAGTTCTAGGGAAAGGGGGGTGTGATTTAAATTTTAGGTTTTTTTATTTAAATTTTTTTTTTTTAAACTTTTTTTTTATTTTTATTTATACTATTTTTCAGACTCCCTAGGATACTTTAACACCTAGGTTGTCTGATTGATCCTATCATATACTGCCAATACTACGTATGCAGTATATGGGGATTTTTCTCCTCATTCATTACAATGTGCATCAGCACATTGTAATGAAGGGGTTAAAACGAAATAGCCGGGTCTTCGGAAGACCCGAGGCTACCATGGAGACGGATCGCCGCCCCCCGATGACGTCACGGGGAGCGGCGATCCAGGTAAATGGCGGCGCCATGCGCCGCTATCTGTTTAGGCTGCCGGCAGCTTTGCCGGCAGCCCACGCTGCAAAATGCAGCAAAGACTTACCGGCTAGGAGAGGGCTCAGCCCGTGAGCCTCTCCATGCAGCGCGACGCGACCGCCGCCGTGAATACACGGCGGCGTCACGCGCCGTTAATAAATGAGCCCCAGTATCTAAGAAAAATTGACTTAAGACCTGTTTGTTTTAAAGCCACTATCAAGCCAGTAAACAGAGTG
This sequence comes from Engystomops pustulosus, assembly GCA_019512145.1. NCBI lineage: Eukaryota > Metazoa > Chordata > Amphibia > Anura > Leptodactylidae > Engystomops > Engystomops pustulosus. The sequence goes on from CM033644.1 coordinate 21,023,791, forward strand.
ACCATACGTTAGGTCCGTGTAGTGAAATAGCTTGACACCTCAGTTTGCTCCTTGTGCAAATTCTTTGTTTGGCTATCCCATCATCTGTGTCCTATAATGGCTGCTAACTTCTTCAGGGTAACGGTCTGTAGGACTCCCTCCATTGGTCTAGGGTAGCATGTGGACATGTCTGGATCAAACTCATGCATAGATAGACAAAAGATGGTTGACACTGTTTCTTCTCGATGGGGGTTGCTTTAATCATAACTACCTATTCCTAAAAACCGATTTTTTTTTTCCAAAATTCCTCTAAGTTTCTATTTTCCTATTTCCTCTAAATTAGGTGACATTGTAATAAGTGGCAGTCCAATAATACACGTGTTAATTAAACGTTTTCCTAAATACACGTACACGTATCATCCCATATTCAAAGCCCAAGAATATTCCCTGGGGATTTGAGACTTTTAAGCAGCCAATTTTGCTCTGGGTAAGAAAGAAAAAATAATGAGTTATTAGTGAGCGGCGTGTAACTTCTAATTTTACAAGAGAATATTTTTGTAACATTGTTGGCAATTAGTGCTCAGTAGGATTATGGTAAACTTGCAACTATCACAGTGGTGTGCCGAGATTACACCTACATCGTCCCTTGGCTAATGGCCTTAACCCCTTAATGCGGAGACAACTGCACATTTTCCATTGTGCTGACGCAAAATGAGGATTTACAAGAATCCACCACCTTCCTTCTTACAAATAATGGACCCTTAGAAAGAAAGGATTTCTTAATTATATATAACGAAATTCTTCTCAGATCTCACGTAGGCCAGGCAGAACTTTCTTACTAAGGGCGCTATCCAGTAACCTCCCTTTAACGCCTGTGCTAGAATTTGGGCATTGCAGTAGCGTCCGCTACCTCTTGGAATGGTTCCGATGAAGGGTGACATGAATGTTCTGTACAGTCAAAAAACACAGGTCAGGGTGGCATCGCCACAAAGTCATAGACAAGCCAAGGTCAGGAGATCAATAACTCTAGAGTGGGTTCAATAGTGAAGGCAGGAAACAAGTCAAATTCAGTTAATGGAAAACGGTCTGTATGCAGGAATTCTGAAAACATTGGGAAACCAGGAAGGAGAAATGTTAGGAAAGTTTATTCAGGTACCTATTTTTTTTGGAGGAGGGTGCAGCTTAAAACCAGGACCTCGGAAGACCCGAGGCTACCATGGAGACGGATCGCCGCCCCCGATGACGTCACGGGGAGCGGCGATCCAGGTAAGATGGCGGCGCTAGATGACAATTACCTTTCTCTCGTCCCCTGCCATATGGGCGTGGCCAGTGAGAAGTGTTTACCCCTCCCCCCTCCTCGGAAAACCCCCATATCCCTGCTATTTGAAAATAAACAGAACTGATCGGTTTCCAGAGGATGGGGGGTACACCGCCCCTTACTGGCCACTCCCGTGAGCAACGGGACACTGCTCTGCAGAGAGAAAGTAAGCTTTATGTAACCTATCTTTTTATCGAAAAAAGCCAGTTTATTATTAAAAACTCTTCAGCAATGGCACACTATTCTCTTGGGTACAGGGGGAGTAGAAAAAGGGATCTGATTACCGGGTCCCTTTAACAGTGACATAGAAACCAGAGGTCCAGTGCCCACCAACAATCCAGTGAACAAACACAATAAGCTGTAATGTTCTGTGACTTTCCTGATCTTAATATTGTGTATGATCCACTTGTTTCTGACTTTATCCTCTGCTTTAGCGTGGTAAATACAAATAATTTTTTTCTGTCACCAACCACCATGGAATTTTTTTGATTTATGGAAAGACCCTTTGAGGTATATTAGATCTCTAGATAATATCTATAGATGACAGATGTATATATATATGTCAACAGATGGAGGGAGGGACAGAGAGACATGAGAGGCAGGACAATGCCTGTGAAGGACACCATGTCCTCCATTGTCTCCAGCTCTGCGCTGTACAGGTGCGGCCGGAGCCTCTTGCATTACTATGGGGATTTAATGAGTTCTAGAATCTAGAGCAGTCGATGAGCACATGTCATCTCTCATCCACCTGAAGGACTCAATGTCACAACTACTATATTAGGCAACAACGCTTCATCTACGACTCCCGACATACTAGTATCTGATGATTGGGCACTCCTTTTAGTCATTTGCCCATTCCACTGGTTTTACCAAACAATTAAACACTTTAAACTAAACAATGAAACTCTTAAAAATTAAACTCTAAATAAAAATACTTAAATGTGCCTCAAGTCTACGGCAAATCTTCTAAGATTACAGTTTCATTGTTCTTATGTCAGTTTTTCCATCCTACTTTCACCCGAGTCGATGCTGGAGCGGAAAATGTTTCTGTCCCCTCATCTCTGCTTCCATTAAAAGTGACATGCTGACAAGAGCAAAAAAACACACAAAATGGACCTTAATTGCAGCCCTCCGAGTGTCTGGGCAGGAGAACGTCTTTAGCTGTTGTGTGACAGGGATAGGAAATAGGATTAATGCACTCTAATTTGGGAAAAAATGCATGTTGACATCTCAATTTCGGGCCACATTGCTTACATTCCCTCCTATGACACCGATCCTTTTATAGGTGGTGAATATTGGTATAATGTGTCTTGGAGGCTTCCTAGTTTATAGCAGGGTTCAAATGCTGCAGGTTAAGTGGTAGCCATAAAATAGAGCCACGGCAACAATTACTCAGACACAAGCCTCGGGCAAACAGGGCTAAGACCCAGAGCGCTACTACTACAGGGACATATTTTGTTTCGTTCATGTATCATGTGTACTATGTTACAGAAAGCAAAGAAAAAAACCTGTCAGCAGGGGAGTGCCGAGCGCTGAGCTGGAGAGTGGTATATATTTATCCAGAATAGCGTACATCCCAAACTGCTGACCCGCTACCGCCTGTAATAAAAAACTCCCACATGAAGAATTAAATACACAAGTCTTAATTAAAGCATTATATAACTGAGGCGGAACGAAAACTCCTGCATCCAGGACAAGCATATATAAGTGTACTAAATGCCCAATAACGAATAACCTGGAGACGAGATAAAGTGTTTCTGGTTTAGAAAACATAAATTACACCTGGAAATTCTGGAAATAGCACAAATCAGGGCATTATATCTTAGAGAATGGGGCAATATTCTAAGGGTCTGCACGGGCATATTGTGGTTTACACGACTATTTTCAATTTGCGCCGCAATTAAGTGGGTTTTTTTTTGCGCACGATGCGGATTTGTGGCTTTGCAAATCGGGGGGGGTGGCCAAGACCCGACTGATTCGGACTAAGCCGGGGATTTACAATTCAAATTGTTCGCAAGACAATGCACTCACATACACCCGAGAAGAAGGTGAACTCCGGCGGACCTCAGCGGGGAAGCGACAGATGCAGGAAAATGGAGCACGATTCGAAGAATCGTGCCAGACTTCATCCTCGTCGAGAACGCACCTCAAGGATCGCGACAGGAACCGGGGTAAGTTAATCTGCCCATGAGTTTATTAACTAGAAAATTGACATGTCTTATTCACATGATTGCTCAATAATTTGGTTGGAAATGCAATTCCTTATTCTACCAGAGGTGGTGCTGTTGAGTAAAATAAATACATAAATACGTGATGGATGGAGCTGTCTGCTTCCGGATTTAACCAGAGTTTAGTGCCTATTATCAGCAGTGCTTCCACCAGCTACACCCACAATCATCTATAGGGGTGCAGTCACACGGACATTTAACCATGCGTTTCAAAAACATTGCAACATCTGAAGAGAGATTTCCTAATGAAATTGCTGTTCACATTTGTGTACAACCATCAATGCAAGTTAATATTGTGTTACACATACGTTAGTTAAACACAATGCTAACATATGCATTAACGGTTGCATTTTGTAAGCTCAAATGTTAACATCCATTTCATTAGCTTTCAGCCATTGCAGTGCATTGTAAAAGCATGCGGTAAACGCCATATGTGGCTGCACCATAAAAGTACTATTAATATTTGCAGTGAAAACCCCTTTAAGGCTTATTGCTGTGGATAAGTTGTAAGAAACTCTGTGATCATGCCTGGCCGGCTACGTTCAACCGATCCTCAGTCATACTGTGTACCTGTCTGCATAGAATGATTTCAATGTGCCCTCCAAGCAGGTCCTCTTACTTGTATTCAATGGTATCCATGACTATAAAAAGAACAACTTCTTCAGCATTTCACAGATATACTTCCAACTTGTCTCTATCAGTCCTGCTGTTGTATATTTTTGTTTTTTTGTTACGACCATAAACTCAATCCTGGCTACGGTCGAGCAGGTCGTTCTGTTAGGTTGGATTTCTCTCATGTGAACATGCGCATCTCCAGTGCTGCAGGAGCAGGGGGAGGATACAGAGATCAGTAGAGCCTTAGGCCCTTCCTATCTAGCAGTGTGAAGAGGAGAGCAGCTCTACAACAAGATAAGTATCTTAAGCTCAATGGGAGGGGGGCATAGCAGAGCTGATTGTGTGTTTATTGGTTAGGTAGCAGAAACTGAGTGTCTCATTGGGGCTACATTTACTAAGGTTGAATCACGCACTTTCGTGGGGGTCCCGACGATTTCCAGTTTGTGCCGAATTGCCCTGGGATTTTGCGCACTCACACTGATTTTTGGCGCATCGGCGCAGCTTTCACGCGACAGAAAATCGTGGGTGTGGCTGTCAGACAACGACGGATTCTGAAAAAACCTGGAATTTAAAAAAAAGAATTGTGTCGCAGATCAGCACCCACATGCACCGGAAGAAGAAGAAAAGAAAAAAGTGAACTCCGGCGGCCCTCGGGGCAGCAGCAACACCTGGGGATTATCGGTGCACGGACCTTAGTAATCCGGCAGACCCGAATCCTCGTTGGAGAACGCCCCGCTGGATCACGACTGGCGGGTAAGTTAAATGTTCCCCATGTGTCTTATTCCATTTCTTAGACTCTTATCTCTCTTTTTCTTGTGTCAGATATAGTAGGAATTCTTCAAAAGCTAATGAAAGTGTAGCTCTTACCCTTCACCGTATAATCTAAGCACAATGGTCAACACATACTACCTCTCATAGTTACAGATGAATCAGGAAGGTAATGCAGTAATGGAGCAAGATCACCAATAAAACAAAGTAAAATTCAAAGTAAGGGCTTAAAGGGAACTGTCAACCACATTTGCACATATGCGGCCAGTGCAGGTTCCTAGAGATCTAGAATCGACTGTCAACTTCTTTTAGCTAAAAATTGTTTGTTTACATCCACATAAATCACCTTTTATCTTATATCACCTGGCATCAGGGGGGGGGGGGGCATGTCCTGATCATCCGCCCCTACCATCTAATACTCCCCTGCCCATGCCTTATGTCAGAGTTCATGTCATGTGCCAGAGTGGCATCATTTCAGGTATTAGCTTCTATATTAGCAAACTGTACCCATGCATGTATTGAGCACATGAAGTACAACAGCCTCATGGACATCTACTCCTTCCTCCTCATTGAGGCTGATGTGATTTCATGTAATACATACTGTGTACAGTTCTTGAGGAACATTGTTCTAGGACTTTTTTTATAAAACTCTACAGCACGATTGCGGAGATATAAAGTATACAAGTTATGCAATTACCTGGGGTGCCTCGGCAACATCTTCCTGAGCGCCAAAGGGAGCTGGATTTTAAATTATGCACATCCCCCACTGCTCTAGCTCCCCACACACAACACACACAGTGCATAAAGCAGGGTAGGACGGACCGTGTGGGACGATAATGTATAATTAATATGAGACCCCTGAGGTGCGCAGTGACATACTGGCAACCAGGAATTCGTAACTTTTATAACTACAATCACCGGCACTATTAAACTATCCAACGCTCGATAACACTTAATTCTATTCAGCCAATCAATGGCGGCAATCAGGATTTAGGCTGAGACAGTAAGACAACTCTGCAGTCACGAGCATCAGTATGGCAAGAAATATTTTCCACCGGGCACTTTATTAGGTACACTATCCAACTGTGCTAAACTTAATTTCTAATAGCCAAACATGGCGGCAACTCAGGCATTTAGGCAGTAGACATGGTCAAGCAAATCTCCTGCAGTTCAAACCGAGCATCAGTATGGGGAAGAAAGGTGATTGAGGCCTTTGAACGTGGCATGGTTGTTGGTGCCAGAAGGGCGGTTGCTGAGTATTTCAGAAACTGCTGATCTACTGGGATTTTCAGCCACAAACATCTCTAGGGTTTAACAGAGAATGGTTCGAAAAAGAAAAAAAATCCAGTAGTGAGCGGCAGTTCTGTGGGCGGAAATGCCTGTTGATGCCAGAGGTCAGAGGAGAATGGGCAGGGAACTGGTCGAGTGCGATGATAGAAAGGCAAAGTGGACTCAAATCGCACACCGTTACACAACCCAAGGTAGGCAAAAGGAGCATTCTGAACGCACAGTACTCGAACTTTGAGGCAGATGGGCTACAGCAGCAGAAGAAACCGGGTGCCACCCTTTCAGCTAAGAACAGGAAACTGAGGCTACAATTGCCAAGCTCACGAAATTGGACAGTAGAAGATTGGAAAAAAGTTGCTGGTCTGAGAGTCTCATTTCTGCGGCGACATTTGGATGGTAGGGTCAGAATTTGGCGGTCAACAACATGAAAGCATGGATCCATCCTGCCTTGTATCAACGGTTCAGCTGGTGGTGGTGGTGTGTCATCCGGTGTGGGGAATATTTCTTGGCACCTCTTTGGGCCCTTGTTACCAATTGAGCATGTGTTGCAAACACAGCCTACCTGAGTATTGTTGCTGACCATGTCCATCCCTTTATGCCACAATGTACCCAACATCTGATGGCTACTTTCAGCCAGGATAATGCGCCATGTCATAAAGCTGGAATCATCCCAGACTGGTTTCTTGAACATGACAAGAGTTCACTGTACTCAAATGGCTCCACAGTCACCAGATCTCAAATCCAATAGAGCATCTTTGGGATGTGGTGGAACGGGAGATTCGCATCTGGATGTGCGGCGACAAATCTGCGGCAACTGTGTGATGCCATCATGTCAATATGGACCAAAATCTCTGAGGAATGCTTCCAGCACCTTGTTGAATATATGCCAGAAGAATTGAGGCAGTTCTGAAGACAAAAGGGGGGTCAACCCGTTACTAGCATGGTTATCCTAATAAAGTGGCCGGTGAGGTATATTTCGCACAGCGCAGTGTATAAAGAAGTCACTCAGGAACTTCTTATTAGGAACCATCTACATGAGTCAATGATGGTTAGATGTCCTTTACAAGCTATCTTTATCTTGTAAGCATCACTAAGCGATTAAGATTTGAGAACTTTTATGGACAAACCCCTTTAAGTCACAGATACAATAGATTATTATATAGCAGTATAGCCATCACTGTGATGTAGCAAGCCGGGTAATATTACTGCAGGGGATTCATCAAATTATTCAAAGGATACATCTCTTTTTCTTATAATGCTAATGAGCACCAAAAGAGGATTATTCCTTGCAGTGCACTAGCCCTGTAATAAGACTAATTTCACAAGTTTGTGGGGGATTTATTGTTCTGCAGAGCAGTGGGAAAAAATGCACACAACAATGCTCAAAAGTCCCTATTGACTGCAATGGGGTCATGATTACCAATGGCATCTGGAATGGAATACTAATATTTTTTAATTGGATGTTTAGAGCTCTCCTGATTTGATTCTCAAATCATGATCTCTTTTTTCTGATATACTGGGGCACATTTGCTTACAATACTCCTGTAGTTCACCAAAAGTGCATTGTCCGACAATAATGCACTAAGATTGTGCGCCTGATATCCTGCATGTGTCGCTTCCCCGCTCAGGTCCGACAGAGTTCACCTTCTTCTTCCTGGTGCATGTAAGTACTTGGGCTTTCACAATTTGAAAGTTAAATCCCGCGCTCAGTCCGAATCAGTCGGATACTCGAAATGGTGCAAAGTCCGACGAAAGTGAGCAACGCAACCCTTAATAAATCTAAGAAAAATTGACTTAAGACCTGTTTGTTTTTAAAGCCACTATCAAGCCAGAAGACAGAGATTGACCATAAGTTAGGTCCGTGTAGTGAAATAGCTTGAACCTCAGTTTTGCTCCTTGTGCCAAATTCTTTGTTTGGCTATCCCATCATCTGTGTCCTATAATGGCTGCTAACTTCTTCAGGGTAACGGTCTGTAGGACTCCCTCCATTGGTCTAGGGTAGCATGTGGACATGTCTGGATCAAATCATAGCATAGATCTGACAAAAGAGTTGGTTGACACTGTTTCTTCTCGATGGGGGTTTGCTTTAATCATAAACTACCTATTTCTAAAACTGATTTTTTTTTTTCCAAAATTCCTCTAAGTTTCTATTTTCCTATTTTCCTCTAAATTGAGGTGACATTGTAATAAGTGGCAGTCCAATAATACACGTGTTAATTAAAAGTTTTCCTAAAATACACGTACACGTATACATCCCCATATTCAAAGCCCAAGAATATTCCCTGGGGATTTGAGACTTTTAAGCAGCCAATTTTGCTCTGGGTAAGAAAAGAAAAATAATGATTTATTAGTGAGCGGCGTGTAACTTCTAATTTTACAAAGAGAATTATTTTTGTAACATTGTTGGCAATTAGTGCTCAGTAGGATTATGGTAAACTTGCAACTATCACAGTGTGTGCCGAGATTAACACCTACATCGTCCTTTGGCTAATGGCCTTAACCCCTTAATGCGGAGACGGCTGCACATTTTCCATTATCGCTGACTGCAAAATGAGGATTTACAAGAATCCACCACCTCCTTCTTACAAATAATGGACCCTTAGAAAGAAAGGATTTCTTAATTATATATAACAGAAATCTTCTCAGATTAACGTTAGGCCAGGCAGAAGTTTCTTACTAAGGGCGCTATCCCAGTAACCTCCCTTTAACGCCTATGCTAGAATTTGGGCATTGCAGTAGCGTCCGCTACCTCTTGGAATGGTTCCGATGAAGGTGACAGTGAAGTTCTTGTACAGTCAAGATACAACACAGGTCAGGGCTGGCAGCACAGATACAAAGTCATAGACAAGCCAAGGTCAGGAGATCAATAACTCTAGAGTGGGTGCAATAGTGAAGGCAGGAAACAAGTCAAATTCAGTTAATGGAAAACGGTCTGTATGCAGGAATTCTGAAAACATTGGGAAACCCAGGAAGTAGAATGTTAGGAACAGTTTATTCAGGTACCTATTTTTTTTGAAGGAGGGTGCAGCTTAAAAACCAGGGACTAAAGGTGATTATCCAATGGACTGGGGGTGGTGTCCCTGCACAATGAACTTGGTAACCAAGACCACCATGTAGACTTTATACCCCTTAACGGGTGTCAATTAATCATGTAGTATGTTTATCGGCATTAATAAACCACATCAATACTGTTTTATAAAGGGAATGGTAAAGGAATGGCAATAAGATTTCATCAGGTGCTGCAGGAATAACCAGGATTTCTTTCTTTGTGTAACTATTTTTATTGAAGAGTTTTTCCATCAAGTAACACAACAAACAGTGGAATAATAATCTCAGTTATTTTTCAGGTAAAAGATAGATGTAAGCTGTAAACATAATAAGACTACGCACAAATCAAGATAAATAACAGTGAAGGAGGAACTCTCCATGGGCTCTATGGCCAGGATTTCTATAAAACTGTCTCCTATTTCTGAACAACCCACATTAAAGGACATCTACCACCAGGATGAAGGATTGTAAACCAAGCACACTGACATAATGGTGTGTGTCTCCCCTGGCAGGATCTTCTTTTCCTTAATCTTCTCATGCACTTGTTTATAAGAAAAATGGCTTTAAAAATTATGCAAATGAGCCCGAGGGGCTCAAGAGTCCATTAACACCACAAGACTCATTTTCAGAATTTAAATAAACTTTTTTGTAAAAACAAGGGCATAAGAAGCTGAGAGCAGAGCAGATCATGTCAGAGGGAGCACACACCGGTATATCAGTGTGCTTGATATACAATCCTTCATCCTGGTGATAGACAGTGGCGTAACTACCGCCGTAGCAGCCGTAGCAGCTGCTACGGGGCCCATGAGGTTCAGGGGCCCGGGGATGCACGGACCCTGTGTGCAGTGCTTTGCAAAGTGGTCCGGGAATGCACTACCGGGTGCCTGGCAGATCGTGTCCCCCGGGCCCCTCCCTCTGTGTCCCAGCTACCGCCCACCTCTCTCCTGGCGCACCCACCTCTCCTGGATCATCCAGTCCCTGAAACTCCCCCCCGCTACGTCGCTGACCGACCCGCCCGCCTGCCCGCCCACCAGCCACCTCCCTTACCCGTCCGCCGTCACAGGTGAGCGAGGCCCGCCTACCCCCCTACACAGGACTGCACAGTTGACGACCACGCCCCCCTCCCTCCCGCCCGCCCAGCGAACACACACCCCCCCCACCCTCCCGCCCGGCGAACGGATCACCCACCCCCTCCCTCCCGGCCCGAGCGCACAACCCCCTCCCCCCGCCCGAACAACCAACAGCTCCAACCCCCCCCCCCTCCTGCCCGAACAACTACCGGAACACCCGCCTGACGCCACGGCCGGGTGGTTACCCAAACAGCCCCCAAGCATCCTAAAAGGTAAGTATATTCATATGTATTTATCTGTTTTTTTCTGTCAAGTTGGGGGTAGAGTTTACATTAATGAGCAAAAAAGAACTTTTTTTGGTCTTATCAATTGGCTGCAACAAAACAAAGAGTGAAAAAATGTAAAGTTCTGAATTCTTTCCGTACCCACTGTTCATATAGGATTTGGTAATATTTATGAATTTCAAACTATTGCACACAGTCGTGAATAGGAGCTGCATACTGAAAGCTGTAGAATATTTTTAATCTAGATTCCATGTAAAATCAATAGTTGATAACATTCTCCTTGCATGGGAGCCAATCAGGACCAATAACATAAAGATCTTGGACTTGCAGCTGACACCAACTGAATTGCTACAGGTTGTAAATATGTAATGTAATGCTAACCTGTGAAAACTTACTTAGAGTATATCTGTCACAATGTAGGGTCCCTTGTAAACTACCAGAATGCCCCCAGATATTGCCCACAGGAACTGCAACCTAATTATATATGCATCAACATATTAAATCTCATATTAGGATACACCGATAATTACAATGCATCCACTTGATTCTCCAATGTCCTCTATAGGACCCATGGGTCGCAGGTTAAAAGTGCAATAGCTAAAGAGGGAGATGTTGTGGACGTGTAATGAGATGTTTATGGATTTCCTAGTAATAGGGGCTCCATAAATGGCGCAGTGCAAGGAGTGAGCCGGGAATCATCAGTACAGTGCGAAATAAGGGGGCGGATTTACAGCACAAGCGAGAGTGATGTCATTGCCTTCATTAATTAATCCAGAAGCTCATTAGAATGTTTGTATCAAACATAAAAAAGCTTTATTTAAACAGTTTTCTCCCCCCAACCTCCAGCCTCCTTTATGACACTGCTCTATTTTCATCACATTTTTCCCTAAAATCTTGATGTGACAATGACACTTGGCTAAATAGTCTTTTTTCTATTTGTGGTATTGAGGCACCACCCGGTGGCCTGTCCTGATATTCTTGTATACGATAGAACTATATAAGCAATTTACATTATTTGTAAGAAAGTATTAGATGTTTGATTCTTTCTGCATAGAATCATTTGCTTTATTCTATAGTCCCAGTATGTGGTGGGTTTCCTAATAGTAGCATCCAGAAAAGAGAGGGGACCAGACAGTAAAAAACAAACCATCTCCATCATCATGGTGACAAATTTTCCACCAAGAACAGAATGGCCTTGTTCACACTATACAGGCATTCCCTGGGTTACATACAAGATAAGTTCCAAAGATTTGTTCTTAAGTTGAATGTGTATGTAAGTCGGAACTGTATATTTTATAATAGTAACCCCAGACAAAATTTTTTTGGTCTCTGTGACAATTGGATTTCAAAAATGTTGGATTCTTATAAGAACCAGGATTATCAATAAAGCTTCATTACAGACACCAGTGATAACTGTTACAGCTGTTTATTGTAGCCTATGGCTAAAGTACAGTAAATTACCAACATCCAGAGGTCCGTTTGTAACTAGGGTTCGTCTGTAAGTCAAGTGTTCATAAGTAGGAGACCACCTGTACTCTTTCAATGACCCTTGAGGCATTTCCCATCCCCTTACCTTGTCCTGCAATGTTGTAGCAGAGGGCATGGGACCTGCCAAGGCAAGGACTTTTGTCTCCGATTGACCATCTGAAAAAAGCTCCTTCCCTTTTTGCAGCCTCTTATGTTCCAATAAGCCCTGCACCCGCCAATAAAACTTAAACTACACCTTTTTTTATCTGGTTAAAATGATGTCCGACTTTCAATATACTGTAAATGTAGTGCCTGGTGTGAATCCGAACTGGAACGCCCCTTTAGATGCAGAATTTTTTGTTGCAGCGGACACAGTTCTGCTGCGACACACAGCTAGCGCAAACACTTAATAAATACATGTGCAAGCAGTTTGCACATACATTTATGTGCAAACTGCGCTTTAAAAATAGCGCAGGCAGTTTTATAAATACGGGCTAATGTTCTGATTGTGTCTCAGCATGTCTTGGAGGTGATGAGCAGACCCAAACCACAATATACGGGTCCATGACGAATACTGTGGTTTCGGATCCCTGGACAGTTTGGCCGGATACTCATTGGTAACACCAGCCAGCACTGATCATGGGAGGTTTCCCTTACATGCTGTACGATGTGCAGCCATTTTGTCACGTCACAGGGAGTGACAAAATCCCAGGCATCATGGCCACCGATGACGGGTGTTAATGAGAGGACCTATTTTAAAAGAAGCCCCCGAGTCTGATGGCAGTATTTTCTGTCAACTTAAATGTTGTCTAACATACCTACCGCCCCTACAGGGGAAGGGGGTGGGTGGACAGACAAACCAACTCAGATGTAGGGAGCCCGAGTGGATACACAAGTTGGAGTCTTTGAAGGAAATTGTCCACTTGCGTGGTAGTAAGTTCCACTACATATATATGGCTGTTGGGGTCTTCTCAAAGATCACGGCGTATATCTTGGCTAGGCTTAAGAAACTGGGAACCTGAAGAAAAATTAGTAGAGTTCCTTTAACACCAAATGTTTTGAATGTAGAATTTTCCTTAATAGGTGTAAGTCAGACCATGCACCAGATTTAGCATGCAAAGTTCTACAGAAATGTGTCAATATAAGGGGACGCAACCCAGGTATCATCCCTCCATTCCGTAGCTTCACACTACCCCCCCTCCCACTGTGTGAGATTTCATCAGGCAGAGGGAGGTGTCACGGGTGCCCCCGCGATCCATGTCTCAGATCGTGGGCACACCCATGCCCCTCTCAGTTGTGGCGCTTCCCCCTGGTTCCGGCATCAAACTCACCTCTCCACGCTCCTGCTACCATCCGGTATGGTCCTCGCGCGTTCCAGGCTCCCGAAGCCGCGTGCGCCAGCACTCTAGGATTTTAAGGCCGGCGCACTGCTGGCACTCCCGGGTTTCCTTAAAGGACGGCTGTTCCCAGGATTCCCTGCTGGATCTTTGAGCTCACAGCCTAAGAGAAAGCTCCCTTGTGTTGTTCCCTGCGTTCCTGTACCTGCCTGCCTTGATCTCCCTCCCGTTGCCGTTTCCAGACCTGCCCTGACTTCGTGCCTGTTCCTGACCTCGAGCCTGGATTCCGATTCTGTACTGAAACCTCCGCTGCCACCAGGTGTGAAGACCAGGTGCTACTTATAATCCAGTCCCAGGTGTCGGCTAGTACCATATTCCATTGTGGTCCAGTGGGTCCACTGACCCTGAACTCTGACAGGAGGTGCTCATGAGGGAAGTGCTTATGAGCAGAGGGAGGGGAAGCCTGTATAACAGCCTGTGATGGGCTCTGGTAACACCCCCCCAAAGCCCTTCTGGTCCATTAGTATAATTATAAAAGTTGATAATAGAAGGAAGGCGGCCATGCATAACAAATATAAGAAGATTACCACAGTCGCGGTTCCTGGATCTATGAGTAGGTGCCCCGGTTTATCATAAAGGATTTTGATGGTAGATTTCCTTTTATAAGTAAATTTAAAATCAGGAGCCAACAATAGGAGTGATGCAAGTCTGTAATGAAATGTGAGTTTGGGAATAGGCGGCAATATCTGGGACAAGCAAATCTCATCTTTTGCCAATTTTTATCTTCTCCGTAAGTGAAAAATAAAATAAAACCCATTCCTCTCCCAGATTTTGCAATATCTTCAAAACTGATTCCAGAAATAGACATGTTTTTTTCTTAAGTTGTCTGCCGGCCAGAATTGAAAAGACGGACAGAGCCTTCAAAGCCAAGGAAGGTTTAAGCTTTGCAAATCTTCAAAGATTTCCAAAAAATCATTTCTAAGGAAGGCTGCTCGAGACCCTACTGTCAGCCCGGAGCCTCTGTGGGAGCTAGTTAAAAGATATTCCCAAATATCCATCTACAGGTAGATTTTTTTTCGCAGGATTCGTCTGACTCGGTTAATCAAACCGAATTTTATTTCCTCCTTATTTTACCAACTTATACATTTCTTCCTGAACCTTTAGAGTAGCTTAACCCTTTAATGTTATAGTCATAGTGTGTAGTCATGGCAACCGATCCAACAATGAGTGCATTAAACAATGTGCTGGAATTTTTTTTTTTTTGTCATCCTCCTTTGATCTCCGATTGTCTTTCATGTTGAAGACAAGGGACTTTGCACTTACTCTTAGCCTGGAGGGCCACTTATATCAAATAAAAATGTAAGTGTGCATGATGAAATAATGAACTTATATTTACAGATATGGAATAATCATGTGAAGAGCAGATGATCTATCAGGATGACACCCAGTAATGTTCCATTCCCATTGTCTGATCAGAGTTCTATCAGAGACCATTGCCCACGGGCTCTTGCCTTGTAAATCTCTTATCTGTGCATTCATTACTCTTCGGGGCGACCTAGTGACACACGAGTTATATCCCGGTTGAGCTGCTGTAAAGAGTTATGATGGTGCATCATAAAGGATAAGGGGGCAAAATTCAATTTGTAAACTTAAGCTAAAACTTAGCTTAGTTCTCAGGTCCTCAGAAATCTATGGTCCAAGGTCCACTATTACAGTCTCTCAAAATGAGGTCATACCACGTTTAGTGAAGGTAGCACCAAACCTAGGCTAGCCCCGCCACCCTCCTCCAAGTCACCTTCAGAGCCCCGGCATAGGAAGAAGAAGAAGCGGGAGTTCTGCGGGGAAACAAGGGAAAGGTTAGTAACAAAGGGTTTTTTTGTTCAATACCCAGCAACACGGGGAGAGCAGGGGGCCCAGTATGAAGGGGTTGGAGGACAGGGGCCAGGATATTAGGGGGGAGGAAGACAGATGACACAATATGAGATCAATGAAGGACAGGGGACCACAATATGAAGGGGGTGGAGGACAGAGGCAACAATATTAATGGGATGGAGGAGAGGAGGACACAATATATAAAGGATGGAGGACAAGGGGCCACAATAAAAGGTGGGTAGAGGACAGGGCCCACAATATGAGCGGGGTGAAAGAGAGAGGTCAGAATATGAGGGAGATGGGGACAGGGGTCACAATATGAGAGGGGTAGAGGACAGGGGCTGCAATATGAGGGGGATTGAGGACAGGGAACAAAATATAAGGGTGATGTATTAGGAAGACATAATATGAAGCAGATGGAGGACAGCAGTAACGATATGAGGGAGTTGACAGGGGCCACAATATGAGAGGAATGGAAGACAGGGGGGCATATTATGAGGGGGATGGAGGAAACAGGCCAGAATATGAGGGGTATAAAGGACATGGGCCATAATGGGATGAAGAGAAAGAGAAGCAGCACATTTTTGGAAACAGGAGCCACAATGTGAGGATGCGGAAGGTTGGAGGGTAGGAGTACAGAAAGCAAAGGTATTGTAAATATGGGGAAATATTCCACGTGGCCATAAAGGGTTGGCCACAGATAGGGGGCATCATTTGTCTTCTTCTTAAGGGCTTGCAATTGCCATTTGTGTGTCTGAGAAGTTTGGCAAGTTTGGCGCCCCCTAGAGGAAAAAAAATCTAAATGGCTGCCACCAGAAGAAATCATCAGGCTATTATGCATAAAACAGAACGCTGTGCATGTCACAGTAAAGCTCCTTGGAAACTGGGACCATGACATCATAAAAGGCCTGGTTCTGGTGACCGATGTGACAGTCTTACTGCTTATTCAAGCTCTTCAAAGTAACATCAGGAGAGGGTTTGTGTTACCGTCATCTGGGGATTCATGGAAACCCCTGCATGGGTAATGGGTTATGTCAAGAAAGGTAGTCTGAGGGAGATGTAAAGGTTATAGAAGAACATAATGCTAAAAGCACAAAAATCACATCATGTTCATTGTATCAGATGGAGGTGAGTGTTCCCTTTCCTTTACTCCATCCCTTTAGTACTACATATAATATGTTTTTGGATCAGCAGAACAACTCACAATTTAGACATCCCCCACCTCACATCCACCTTACTCAATGCAAAGTAGCATCATCCTCACTTCTGCAGATAAACACCAGTCTTTATTAATTCAATTAAAAGTTCAATCATTTAAGTAGTGTTATCCATGGTTCATTTGTCTAAAATTTTAGGACAATTCCACAAGTTTTTAGCAGGCTCAACGTAGTTATGAGTTATAATGAATTAAAATAAAATAAAACATTTTTTTAAATTCAAAATCTTTATTTATAAATCCAAATCATCATAAAAACATTCATATCCAAATTCCATAATGTACCCACAAATCACACAAAACTATGAGCTGCATAGCTGTCATGGCTGCCCAGGCAATCTGCATCTAACCATATTGCCTATGAAATAAGAAGCCTAATACATTCCTAGCCACAATGCCACAGCCTCGGTGCTTTGTGTCCAGTAGCAATCGACTTCTAGAACACACAACAAAGAGGCTAATAAGGAAAGATGGAAGGACAAGAGAGAAGGCAGGAAGAAGAAAGGGAGGGAAAGAGTGGAGAGGAAAAAAATCAATTAATAAATAATAAGATAAGTAACCAAATATTTAAAAATGACCTAACTCAAACTGCAGCATCAGCACACCTCATTTCTAGGAGGACGACCGTAAGCCCCTCTCTGCTTTCAGGGCCAGCACAAGTTACTCTATCACCCGGTTGTCAGCGTCCACAATTATGTGCAGAACCGATATTTAACTTTTCTTCTTTTTCAGGTCCAAAGAAAAGGCTTGCATTTATTTGCACAAAAATAAAATGTACAGAACAAAAATGCAGATAATTCTCAGACTAGCACCATCGCACTCTCATTCTCCACCTTTATTATATTGTAACTGGAAGACAATATGCAACGCCCCGGAAGAAGCCTTGCCGGCGAAACCCTGGGTGGGGCGGATAGAAAGCTAGCGTCCCGTTATGTGAATTTGTGATATGCGCATTTTTATTGGATTTTTGTGAGTATAATGAATTGGAATAAATTTTAACCTTGTTGGAACATACCACACCATCTGCCCGCATATTGTCTTCCAGTTACAATATAATAAAGGAGGAGAATGAGAGTGCGATGGTGCTAGTCTGAATGGTGACATACTTTCAGCAGGAGAAATTGAAGATTGGTGCTGTTCATCGAAGTTTTAGAATCCTTGGAGCTCCGGTCATAGTGAAAATATTTTTCTCTATTTTGAAGATCAGGTAATGCTGAGTGGTGACTGCTGAACTGGTTTGTCTGTTGAAACAATAGTGGACAGAGACAAAGGTTTGCTGGCCAGCAGGAGGAGAAAAAGAAGAAAAGGTACAAACACACAGACAGACAAACAGTTCACCACTCACCCCTCAACACCCGCCCATCCTCAAAAAAGTAACAACATTAGCTCCTCCATAAGCTCCACCACCTCTCTGATCCTTCTTCCCATAACATATCAAGATCGCTTACATCTACAGCTCCTATTACAGTGGTGGCGAACCTATGGCACGGGTGCCAGAGGTGGCACTCGGAGCCCATTCTGTGGGCACCCAGCACAGAATTTACCAGAGGCTTCCTCCTTCAATCCAAGACAGACCCGGGTGCGCCACGCTCAGTGCTATTATCTTTGGAGCTCCTGCTTTGGGTCGACTGATTCTTCCCGTTCAGGGAAGCCTGGAGGGAAGCTACAATCCAAATGTCTCCTGCTTTCTATTGTATTGGTGTCCTCAGGACGCCAATACAATTGAAACTTGTGATACAGCAGAGATCAATAGGTTACAGCTCATATTGTCATGTTGGCACTTTGCGATATAAAAGTGGGCTTTGGTTGTAGTTTGGGCACTCTGTATATAAAAGGTTCGCCATCACTGTCCTATTACATCCTAATTTTGCTTGTTTGCTTCTGACAGCAAACCCAAACTCTTCACAATAAAGTTCAAACAAATAATAATAATAAAAGAAGAACACATCCCTCCTCACACCATCTAAAAAACAATTATCAATTACACCATCCTTTGTTTCCAAAATTTTGTTCAATTATCCCTGTCACGGAAGCACCCGCGATTGTGGGTACACCCATGCCTCTTCCTATGGCGCAATGCCCTCCGGCCCAGACTCACCCCTCCACGAGCCTGCTTCCTGTCCGACTAGGCTGCGCGCCCACTTTCCTAGGTCGCGTGTGCGCGCCAGCTCTCCTAGCCTTAAAGAGTCAGCGTCCTCCTGATTGGAGCCGGCTAATCAGGCTTGCCCTTATTATCCGGCACCTCCCTTCCTGCCTCGCCGGATCTTCAGCATTGTTTCCTGCTAAGTGAAAGCTGTGTGAGGATAATTTCTCATAAATGTAGCCATGTTGTCTCTTAGAAACGAGATTGTTTCCTCGGATATAACCACCTCACAGCAGTGGCCTGATATGCGCTAATGAGCCCTGCCTGACCACCTGGCTTCAGCAATCATTACTACAGGACGACTGTGGGACCTGGAGTAACTCCTCGGACATTTAATATTCAGAAATTTTTGTTTTCTTATGCAATCCCTCCAGCAGAGGTGGCCATATCCAAGGACACAGACTTGTTTCTAAGAGACCATATCACTACATTTATGAGAAATTATCTTCACACAGGATCATTTTTTTTAATAACATCCAATTGAAGAAATGTTTATACATGGCAGATTAATGAAACTGAATGTGAATTCCCAGACGAGCATACCCCTTTAATAATTACTACTGTTCCCTTTTTCAGTGTCCTCAACTCTATCTCTCACTTTGGTCAAATCATTATTATAAAGGTAAGATCACTTTCAATGAGCTCAATTTGTGAATTAATATCTGCCAATGCATCCTGACAGACTTTAACTGCCTCCAACATCTGTCACTATAGGGTTATTTTCTCCTCCTCCCTGCAGCCCCACCGCGCCATCACTTCTCCTAGACCCAGCTTTTTTGCTCCTACAGGAGATGCAGGAACAAGTCCAATTTACCTTTACTCCTTTCTCCCTGAGGCGATTTTCTAATGGCGGACCCTCCTCCTTCTTTTAAACCATGGTGTCAAATTTCCAACTCTGACAACACAACAGCAACATTATCTTATTATCCCCCTCCCTGAGCTCTTTTCGCGCCTTTTGTGAGTCCATTTTTGCACCTCATTTGTCTTTGTCGTTTTGGCTCTTTATCAAATGCAGGTTTTTGTTAAAATTTTTAATTTTGTTTCACAAATCACACCATTCCTTTTCCTAAGCATGGTCAGGACTGGCGTGTTTTGGCACAATTATTTGCGCCCCATATAGGCACAAATAAATGTTAAATAAGGCACAAACATCTGGAAACAGGAGAAATACAAACACAAATTAGACGCAAATCGGGATCACTGCAACACGGCAAACCCCGGCGAACTGCTGGAAAAAGGCGCAAAAAAATGTGCAAATACCCCAATGTGCTCAAATATAAATACACATACCAAAAAACGTGCATCAGAAGAAAATAAATCTTCCCTTATATGTGTTTGGATGCCCCAGAGGAAAACATTCAAAATGGCTGCCCACTGAAGAAACTGTGAGGCATAACACAAACTTAATTTGCATAAAATGTAACACAGCCCATGTCACAGTAAAACTCCTTGGAGACTGGGACTATGACATCATAAAACGTCAGGTTCTGGTGACGGATGTGACAGTCTACCTGCTCATGCAAGTTGTGGAGGTCTTCAAAGAAGCATCAGGAAATGATTTGTTCTACACCTGTCAGGACAAAGCTCATATCAGAACATAATGCTAAAAGCACAAAAGTCACATCATGCTGGGATCCAAGATGGGATCCTCTGCACCCTACCCATATGGCTTGTAAAAACCAACTGTATGACAGAGAAGCTTGGCCATTGAATTTCAAAATGGCTGCCCCCAGAGGAAAGACATTCAAAATAGTGAGGCTAATTTGCATAGACGGAACATTGACCAAGACATCATAACATGACCCTGACATCAAAAGGCCAGGTTCAGGTGGACAATGTGACAATCTTAATGCTCCAATCAAGTTTTGGACCTCTTCAAGGAGGCATCAGAAAATAATTTGTGCTACTCCTGTCCTCTGTGGTTTCATCGAAACCCATGGAGAGGTCATGGGTCATGTCAAAAAAGGCCGTCTGAGACAGGTTTAAACCTCATAACAGAATTGGAATTATCCTAAAATATTACTGTATTGGCTACGGTGAAGTCTTGTAAATATACATGCTACTGCCAAGCCTTGTGACTGGACTTCATACAAATATGTTTTGGAGCATTTTACCAGCAGGACTAGTGAGAATCCCGACATCACCCTCTGCGCCCCCAGCTTTTTCAATGCAAGGGGATTGTGATAGGAGGAGGGGGACACTCACCTAATTCTGATGGTCATCCTGTCACATGCAGTGAACATGATGTGACTTTTGTGCTTTAAGCATTATGTTCTGATATAAACTTTAAATCTGCCGCTGACTACCTTTCTTGATATGACCTATTACCCCTCCAGGGGTTTCCATGAACCCTCAGATGACAGGGGTAGAACAAACCATCTTTTGATGCTTCCTTGAGGAGCTCAAAAGCTTGTATAAGCAGTAGACTATCACAGCTGCCAGCAGAACCAGGTCCTTTATGATGTCATGGTTCCAGTTTCCAAGGAGGTGACATGCACAGTGTTCTGTTTTATGCAAATTAGCCTCTTAGTTTCTTCTGGGGCAGCCATTTTGCATTTTTTCTGACACATGCCCCTACCACCTAAGAAGAAGAAAACTACCTTCCAGATAAAAAAAAAAAAATAAGCACAAAACATATTGGGGCAGATTTACTTACCCTGCCCATTTACGATCCAGCGGCGTGTTCTCTGCGGTGGATTCGGGTGCGGCCGGGATTCACTAAGGCAGTTCCTCCGCTGTCCACCAGGTGGTGCTGCTGCGCTGAAGAGCATCGGAACGCACTGGAGTACACCGAGCCGGGCAGAGTGAAGGTAAGTGCAATTTTCGCGACACATTTTTTTTTAAAATGCGGTGGTTTTTCCGAATCCATCGGGTTTTCATTCGGCCACGCTACCCGATTTCCGTTGCGTGCATGCCGGCGCCAATGCGCCGCAAATTCGATCGCATGTGCCAAAATCTCGGGGCAATTCAGGGAAAATCGGCGCAAATCGTAAATATTCGGCTAACATGTCGGGAAAACGCGAATCGGGCCCTTAGTAAATGACCCCCATTGAGGACATATTAATGTTTTTTAACCCCTGAAAAGGCTCTAGTGACCGGGCATTTTTAGCGAATTTTCAAAAGCGCCGGTTTAAGGGCCAGAACTTTTTTTTTTTTTTTGCATGCTACCTCTACATTTTTTTGCAGTATTTTTTCGGGACATATAGAGCAAGATGGAAGGTAATACAAGTTTTTTTTTTCATTTTTATTTTTATTGAAAGTGATTGAAAGTGGAAAAAAGTGGAAATGTCGATGTATTTTTATGAATATATATTAACATTTGTTGGTGACTGTGTTTTCACTTTATATGTCCCTCGTGAGGTCATAAAAGTCCCCTGGGGGACTTTTATTTTTTTATTTTATTTTAATTTATTTTTTTTCTTTTACATGTTTTCATCTGTAACCGAGTCATCTATAAGAGCCCCAGTTACAGGGGAAAACCCCCACCTGTGACTGGGGATTCTGATCAGAGCTGTACTGAGTCTAACTAGACCCAGCAGCTCTGCTTAACCCCTTTAGACCCAGCGATCACGTGACCGCCGGCTCTGCTCCTCTATGCAACGCTCTCATTCAGTGCAATGCAGTGAGGAGCGTGGAAGGGTCGAAGAGGTAAAGAACTGCATCTACCTTCTCCCTAGGGTCTCCGGGTGTCTCTGACACCTGCTCCTGCGCTAGAAGAAAACTGCAGCGAGGTCTAAAGACTTTAGAGGTCAGCAGGCGGCCCGGGACGAGTTCATCTTTATTAATAAGTTTGCATCACTCATTACTAAATTGACCTCAATGCTTCAGATGTTGCTAAACAATGGAATTGTCCTAAAATGTTACGGTATTGGCTATGGTGAGGCCTTGTAAATATATACGCTACTGCCGAGCCTTGTGACTGTATTGGCTACTCTGATACATTGAAAACATACACTCACCGGCCACTTTATTAGGTACACCATGCTAGTAATGGGTTGGACCCCCTTTTGTCTTCAGAACTCCCTCAATTCTTCGTGGCTTAGATTCAACAAGGTGCTGGAAGTATTCCTCAGAGATTTTGGTCCATATTGACATGATGGCATCACACAGTTGCCGCAGATTTGTCGGCTGCACATCCATGATGCGAATCTCCCGTTCCACCACATCCCAAAGATGCTCTATTGGATTGAGATCTGGTGACTGTGGAGGCCATTTGAGTACAGTGAACTCATTGTCATGTTCAAGAAACCAGTCTGAGATGATTCCAGCTTTATGACATGGTGCATTATCCTGCTGAAAGTAGCCATCAGATGTTGGGTACATTGTGGTCATAAAGGGATGGACATGGTCAACAACAATACTCAGGTAGGCTGTGGCGTTGCAACGATGCTCAATTGGTACCAAGGGGCCCAAAGAGTGCCAAGAAAATATTCCCCACACCATGACACCATCACCACCAGCCTGAACCGTTGATACAAGGCAGGATGGATCCATGCTTTCATGTTGTTGACGCCAAATTCTGACCATCCGAATGTCGCAGCAGAAATCGAGACTCATCAGACCAGGCAACGTTTTTCCAATCTTCTACTGTCCAATTTCGATGAGCTTGTGCAAATTGTAGCCTCAGTTTCCTGTTCTTAGCTGAAAGGAGTGGCACCCGGTGTGGTCTTCTGCTGCTGTAGCCCATCTGCCTCAAAGTTCTCGTGACTAATATGAATTCTCCAGTTTGTAGCCATTGGAAATATTTCTTTCGATACTGTATCACAGATCCAATCTACTCATGTACAGAAGGCATTTATGTCACTGACACAGGACAAGTCTTTATAGCAGCTGGTAATTTCACTCTGCGTTTGTCCTCGCCTGACATCAGGATTTGGATTACTCCCATATTTGATATAAAGGGAGGATAGTGTTTGGTAAATTTTCAGCAGCGCTAGGTAATGTCACCATATTATGTACATGGCAATACATTACCATACATTAGGCATTCCAGTGAATTGAAACAGCCATAGAGTCCAATGGATCCTCTGAAGCTCAAAGTATTCAAAGAGCATCTGCGGATTTTATCTTCCATTTCATATTGTGGGTAGTTTCATCAAAACATTGAATTTTCTGCCTCTTTCCTCGGCCGTTTCAATGGTTCAGTTGCCGAGCAATTTGTACATCTCATGTCATCATCTGAAACATTTTTACATAAAGCCATTTGCAGAAGAGGACAAGACCGGCGCTAATCCATTAGCATGTGCGGGGGACAGAACACGCTCTGGTTATCTGACATCAGTTAATACAACATGCCTTTGGATCCCTTTGTCTGGCACCGAGTGTTTTATTCATGGCAGCTGGAGTGAAGGTGTGTTTTTCCATTGAAGAACAGTATCGTGGTGTTAATAGGGTCATCCAAAGTGACAGGTGTTTGAGCGTCTCATGTAAATCAGAGAGCAGGCGACGAATGCTCCATTACAGCCTAACGCCGCGCTGTGTCAAGATTAATACGCCTGCTCCTCTGTGATAGCTCTACCCGCCATGTCCTGCAAGAGACAGCCTTCCTTAAAGGGACAGCTCATAATGATGACAATGACTACTAGATAAGAGTCATTTGTGTCAGCGGGCAGCATACAAAGACAATGAGGAAAGAAGACTTCAAGCAGCGATGGCCCCTCATCACGTAGACCAACAGTGTGATACATCCTTTAATCCGTTTGTTACCCGGCCTCATATAACGTTCTTTACCGTAGTGGACTGTTAACCCCTTAAGGACGCACTGTTTTTTTTGTTCATTTTTCGCTCTACACTTTCGAGAATCCATCACTTTTTATTCTTCTGTGTACAGTAAACCGTTTTATATCAGTTCTCGGGAAAGGGGTTAATTTGAATTTTTAGTATTTTAAAATTTTGTAAACTTTTTAAAACTTTATTTTACTATTTTTTACACCCTCTCGGGTACTTTATCCCTAGATGGTCTGATGATCCTACCATATACTGAAATAATACTGTTTTGCAATATATGGGATTTTTACACAGTATTCATTACAATAAACCACTGGCTAACTGTAACGAAACTACTGATGCCGTGCAGCCCGGGTTTGATGAAAACCTGAGGCTGCCATGGCAACTGATCACCGCTCCCGATGACGTCCCGGGGAACAACGACCGGAACAAAGATGGCACTGTCTTTTAAATGCCGCTCGCAGCTCCGCTGGTGGCATCGGAAGGGTTGATGCCGAAATCAGTGCTAGCATCAATGATGTGTATTAAGGGTGGGTGTTTGCTGCAATATGCAGAAAACACCACACCTGTATACAGACCTTCTTTTTAACAATGATTTGGGAATAAACTTTATGCATTTTTATGTGTCTCTGGAATACTCAATTTTTTCAGTTTTTGCTTGCTACGACTCCTATTACGGCACCGGTGCTGCCTCATGGCACCATGCTGCCTCATGGCATTTTTCTACGGATCGGGTTTGTTGGAGTAGTGGACCCACCTTTGGACTTGATCCATTATCCACTCGCTGTGCTGCTCCACAATCGGACTGTTTGCTAATTTGCAGCATTTAAATAGGTCTGGTGTCGGGAGTGCCTCTCTGCCTCTGCTCGTTGCCCGGCTACCATGCCTCTTTTTCGGCTTGCTCACTTAGGAGCCCAGCTCCCTGGAATGAAAATGCTGTCGACGGGGGTAAACTTAACTTTTAGCATGATTGGTCATCATACAATGGCTCATGATTAGCAGTCCAAATAACACGTCTGATCGGTTACTACGACAGTCTAATACACTTGATAGGTTACTGATCAGTACTTTACATAATGTAAATTTGCTATTTTGTTATTGTTGACAGGTACACAACTTATCTATTCTTAACACATGGCTACAAGCTAGTGAAGTTTCAAAGAGTCAGCGACTTTAGCCGGCAGCCAGGCGCCATCTTGTTGTTTTGTCACAAAGAAATTAGAAACACATAAAAAGAAGTAGTCTTTATCCAGCATCTTCTAGTGGTATCTTGGGGGGAATCTGACATCTCCTTCATCAATAAACTTCTTAAATTTGTTATCCATTGCCTCCTTCTTTCTAAAATCAACTTTAAAAACTATGCTAACTAGGGTGTTACCAGAGCCCCTCTGTGCTGTAGCTTCACAGGCTGTTAGATTTTCTCACCCTCCTCCTCTGCTACATCAACACTTTCCCTCCCTCAACCTGATGTAATCTCACTGCAGAGAGGAAGTTTGAGCACTCAGTGGGAGGGGAAAGTGCTCATTGCACAGTGTAACAGCATGTAAAGCTACAGCACAGAGGGGCTCTGGTAACACCCCCAGGAGCCCTTTGGGTTCATTAGCATAATTTTAGATTGAAGGAGGTCATTGATAACAAATATAAGAAGATTACCACAATCGCTGTGCCTGGATCTATGAGTAATGTCCTTGGTTTATCATGATGGATTTTAATGGTAGATTTTTTTTAAGCATTTAAACAGTGTGTGTGAAAATCTGAGCTCAGAAGTCCATCAACCAGCTTTTCCAGGTGAGCCTGAATATTGGAATTGAACCTCTGAGTGAAGTTTGGATTCAAGTTCGGAACAGGTGGCCAAACCCGAACCCCAAACCCCACCGTCGGGCCTGCTCATCTGCAGACACCTAGGAAGCTTCGGATCTACTCCTATCAAACCCATGCCCCAATGTCTTACACTTGAGAAAGAACTTTTAAACCCTGAAACACTTTGTGAGACATTATTAAATCTGTTTTCTTCTGTGAACACTGGTGTACGCCTGACAAAATCCCCTTTTTCCAAGTAAAGATCTGGACCACATCATATTTTGAAGGCAGCACCCAATAGTCTTCAACCTTAGGCCCAAACTTGAGCTGTGCTTAATTGTAGGACAACCATATCTGACGAGCCTCCCACTGCTGCTCAATAAGCACCAAGTACTGATACCAAGCAGACAATACCATCCTATGTTGACTTCGTCTTCTTGTGATTCGTCTTTTTGTATCTCCATCTCTAATCATGACATAACTACCCAAGAATTTGGTTCAAACTTTTCTCCAAGATGATAAAGCTTTCTAAGATCAGCCTATCTCTAAAGGAACCTTGGTCAAACTCTGCTACAGGATTCCCAAAATGAATTGTGATTTTGGCAACTACCCTACTAGGAAAACCAAAGCATATTCTAAATCCATGACCATAAGAATGTTCCAACCATGCGAAACATATGACTGTGGAATCACCTGGACCTGTTCATGGACCGGAGAAAAAATATCTTTTAAATATTAATGCAAAACAGCCAGGCCCCCCAGTATACAGTCTGCCTGCCCCAGTATATAGCCAGCCCCCTGCCCAGCACATAAAAATAATAAACCATGCACTCACCTTTCCGATGCCCCCTGCTACTTGATCCGGTCCCGACAGACAGTGACAGGTCTGTGCATGCCGGTGGCGAACAGAGTATGATGTGAGCCGCTTGGCGAAGTCATAATTGTGCACCGTTAAAGCTCACGGACCTGGCACTGTCGGTGGGATTGGATCAAGTAGCGGACCTGCAAGGGGTGTCGGAAAGGTGAGTATATAGTTTATTATTTTTGTATACTCTAGTATAAGCCGGCTTATACTTGAGTATATATGAAGATGAAGACTGGCTCCACACCAGCCCCAAACCAGTCTGCCCACTGGGATTTCCCCCAGTGGGTTACATGGCCAGTTATCCCCTGGACTGCAGGATAAGTTCCATCCAATTCACTGGCGACTATGTCCTTGGATTTCATTATCACTGCTGGGCTATGACTAGAGGCATATTTCAGAATTTGAATGCAATCCCATCTTCTCTGCCTTGAGACATTATTTCACACGCAGTCTTGGAAGGATGTAATGATTTGTCTTGTGGCATATGAGGAATGCGGATACACTGCGTTCTGCCAGGCACGCCACTATGGGCTTCTTCTGTAGACTTGGGACTGGATTATCTTCCATCTGTCTTCTTTGTAACTGCTCTGGACCTATGAGCGTCTATGTAGACTCCGCTCCTGATTTTAATTCACAATGTAGCTTTTGTTGAATGACAATTTTACACACAGACTGGTTTCGGGTAATACGGCTGCAAACACATAATGCTTTTTGCAGTTTTAATTAAAAAATGCTGTTAATGGGAAAATAGCGTACTTAGAAAGTGTGAAATATGAATCTGTGAGCTGGAGGGGAGCCGTGCAACATCGATTCTGCCTCTTTATGACTTTATGTTCTAATTATTTTACTGCTAATGAGAGAAGGGCAACATCTGGGCCATTCTGAAAGTTGCCTTAAAAGTTAAAAACTAGAAATCATGAGGCTGAAATAATGAAAATACTTTCAACCTTTTTTTTAAGGAGGGGGCATATGTCCATTGAGATTGAGTGACACATGCATGTGAGTGAGTATTACCCATTATTGTTTAGCATTCCTGTAGTTATACAAAAACTTTAAAGGAAACCTGTCACATTGAAAATACAGTACAAAATGTAAGCATCTTATAATAGAGCAAGGGGAGCTGAGCAGATTGTATATGATCTCCTATCTACAGGTAGAATGCTAGAGAACAAGACGAGCTGAGCAGATTGTTGTGGTGTATTACACAATATTAACATGTTCAGGGAGGAGATAAGCTGTGACATCATCTATTGTCAGTAGTGATGTAATGATGGGTCAGTGTTATCTATATAGAGATCATTGTACAGGGAGGGGGAGGAGATAAGCTGTGACATCATCTATTGTCAGTAGTGATGTAATAATGGGTCAGTGTTATCTATATAGAGGTCATTGTACAGGGAGGGGGAGGAGATAAGCTGTGACATCTATTGTCAGTAGTGATGTAATGATGGGTCAGTGTTATCTATATAGAGGTCATTGTACAGGGAGGGGGAGGAGATAAGCTGTGACATCATCTATGGTCAGTAGTGATGTAATGATGGGTCAGTGTTATCTATATAGAGGTCATTGTACTGGGAGGAGGAAAAAAGCTGTCAGTAGTGTGTTTTCTATAGATATTTTATATTCTATCGTAATCCATCTCTTACTTGTTTGTGACGTAAATTTGGTTACTTTTGCAAATAAAAAGACACCTACAGAAGTATCAGTACATTATTTGTCATAGTGAGAATTGTATAATTTCATACTCATTTTTTACTATTGATAGGGATGTGGAATTTTTATCATTTTTATAAACCAGGGATAAATGTTAAAAAATATGTATGTGTTGATATAAAAATCCTTAGGATAAGCAATAAATTGATGGGCATTGGGGAGGGGGTGAAGAATCGTGGAGAGCTCCTTCAACTCAAATACTTATTATAATGACCAAGACAAGTACTTGGAAAGGTCTGAACTGCGTCTTTCCACCCACTCTAAGGATGCAGCTACTATGCAATGCTCAAATGTTTATCCCACACTTCAATTTATTTATTCTTTACTATCAAACTACTTCTTTAAGTGGGCAAGTTAAAAGCTTATCAGGGAAAATACCCTGTTTTTCCGAGTAACAGGTCTGAAATATATATGGTGCATTAAGCCCTTTGAAGTGGAGCTGAAGTGCAATGTTCCCGAGTTAAATGGCATCTACTTTCTCCGTCTACTGAATGAGGCTTTTAGGATAAGTCACACAACGGAGGGTACATGGGACTATGCGAGAGGCTTTTAATTCACGTTCTGAGCTCCACCAGAAAGCCGGGGTCCTTTTCTCTTACTGATATTCAATTAAAAGCACATTCCAGTGAATCTCTATTACTAAATGCTCCGAGCTTCAATGAAAGGGAAGCAGGATGACTACGCGCAAGGCTTCCGCTGGATGCCCTCTGACAACGTATTGATAATTTTCTATATAATGGTTTCTACTCATAATTTTTAATAATCTTATGACTTATCATGACACAACTGATCTTTTCAGTTTTATGCTGTCTGAAGGTTTCTAGTAATGAGAATGAATGTGTAGGTTTGAATGTTATTTTTATGTCTTTTCTTCCTTACAATCTCAGCTGTAAAAAAGAAGTATGCAGAAGATTAGGACAAGTGACCCGGATACCCTGAAGTAGAACAAAAGATGGACCTACCCCATTTATATCTAGTGATCAGCCAGAAACTAACATCACCAACATCTTGTCTTCCTGAGCTGCATGTGTATTAAAGGGAAACTGTCATTGGGATTTCACATTTTTACCTGGTAATAGATTCTCATAGCCTTTTAATACTACTTCCCAACATTACTGGTTCCCTTCCCTTTTAAAAGTATTTAAAAGTATACCTGGCACGGGGGCATCTGTGTGCCTGTGTCATCATCATTATCTCCTCCCACCTCCTCCAAATTCACCCTCCACCTAATAATAATGTAACAAGCAGCGGGTTGTGCACCCACAGTGCGATCTAGATTAGAGATGAGCGAGCACTAAAATGCTTGAGTGCTTATTACTCGGGTCGAACTTTTCCCGATGCTCGAGTGCTCGTATCGAATAACGAGCCCCATTGAAGTCAATGGGAGAATCGAGCATTTTTCACTGAAAGAACACATTGAAAGAACACTGAAGAAGAACACATTGCAAATGTTTGCAGATGTTTTCACTGAAAGAACACATTGAAAGAACACAGTGAATAACACATTGCAGATGTTTCCATACATCTGAAAAGTATGATGGCAATGACTGGTGGATGCCACTGTCAGCATTTATCGCCTTTTAATGGTCACTATATTCTACCTACTATTACTGCTGCCTCCACTTTATGATACCTATGAGGTATCAACCTGGTGGTCCCCCTGCAGCCAAATCACTGTAAGGGGAATAGAGGGCACAAACCAGGTAACCACTTATACAATGCCATCAGGAGTAGCTCCAAGTCCTATTTAATCGGGTACATGCCAATCACGGAACATCTATCTGCATCTCTACCAGTAAAAGAGAGCTTTTTAATAGTTGATTGTACCAATAATTCTTAGACTACACTCACATGATGATGTGCCTGCTGTACCATAGCACGGTGGGCACACGGCGGTGTTGTTGTATTAAAGAGATTATTGAGGAAGCTTTTGTGAAAAAAAAATTATGATTTAGAAGATGTTGGGTTCTTTCCTCAGGTTCCTCTTTAAATGGAGCAACTAATAATGGAACATTATTCAAAATAGATATGTATTTTATGTATGTGTTGAGTTTTCATGTACATTGCAATTATAAGTATCATCACCTAATTATACATAATAAGAGCAATTTCTTACTGACGCACACAAACACTATCGTAGGTTTCACTTCAAAATAACAGCTTTTTCCTAAAGCTCAGGCACTTCTCCGATACCATTGCTTCTTTAAGTCAAGGTTTAGTTCAAATTACAGAAAGTTTTAGATTACATTGTCCCCTTTTTATTTTATTTTATTCTTTAGAGCTAACAACTGGGGCAGTAGCCATAAGTAGCCATAAGGAATATGAATTGTTTAATTATCATTGTATTGTAACACCGGCAATTGCTGCCTCCTCATCTTCACACTCTGTCCTGGTGTACACCTATTCTGCCATCATTGATTGATTTCCACCATTCTTTAACCATTGACCTGATCCTCTGACTATCCGTTTGTCTAGTGATTTTGTACTGCTTTGTTGTCGTGGTTCTGACCTGTCTGAATACTGTTTGTATTGTCTTTGTGTTTGCACTTTTAAATAGGAAGGGAACATTGACCAGTTGTCTCCTACCATTTAGTGTAGGTAGGGAAAGTAAGCAACTCTCCTCCCCGGCTAATTCAGCTGTCTCCTCATTTCTCCTTTGCCTCTTCTCTCTACCAGTCTCTCCACAGGTTACCCATTGTACAGAGAATTCAATTTAAAAATTTTAACCATGAGATACAAAGCTGTCCACACCATGCCCCCTCCATATATCTCTGACTTCATCACCAATACCATCCTACATGTAATCCCTGTTCCTCACAAGACCATCAGCTTCACTCTATTATCATCCCCACCTTCCAATCCTTTACACGTAACCTGAAAACACACCTGTTTGAGATCTCCTACAATACACATTAACTGCACTGTTCTGCTCCCTCTCCTCCTGTCTCCATCTACCCCCCATATAGATTGTGAGCCCCCCATGGGCAGTCCCTCCCCCCTCTTGTCTCCTGATCAGTGTAGTCTTGTATTTGTACTTGCATTTGTTCTTGTCCCAGTATAAGGTATGTGAACCCCTTACTGATTGAACAGCGCCATGAAATTAATGGTGGTCTATAAATAATAATAATAATAATAATAATAATAATAATTAAAATAGGCAGGGAGTGCTGGAAAGGGGGCTTAGTCTCGGGGCCCACTCTCTTTATCTGTTTCACCATTCCGTTCCCGGACCCTGCATAACATGTGCAATGAGTGTTCTAGACTCGGGTTACTAGAGGATAAGTTATGGCTCACCGGTGGTCCAGCTGCAGATCTCTCTAAATGTACCCTTTTCATTTATGATTTTGCCCAGTCCAATAGAAATTTATGAAGTGCCAATCTCACAAACACACCAACAATTTTCCCAAAGAAGGACAGTGGGTTCTTTCTTCTGACAACCATTAGCATATCAACTGTGGTGGTTCATCAGTTTGGCTGATAGAGGGGGTCATCGGCAAAGGAAAATCTTTATTTTGTTATTCAATATGTCCCTTTATGTAAACAGAGGTTGTTGTCATGACACAACCCCTTCACCTTGGATGTTGGTTCATGATCTGCTGTTGGTGCCTAACCATAGAGTGTCTGGTGAACCAGATGGCTTCATAGTCCTAGTGCAGCCAAGTGGCAGTTTTACAATATGTTTTTTTCATCAGATCTTTGTCACATCTTCTGGGTGGCTGCATCTAAAGTCCCTCTTTTAGATGTTGAATTTTTTTCTTTGTCCCAGTGTAAAGCCTAGGAGCGAAGATTGTGACCTCATGTTATAACATAATGCTTACTTCAGGTCAAGGCAACTCTTCACATAAGGTTCTTCATCTGAAAGTGAAAGCATAGATGATCATCCTAGATTTACCTAGAGTAAAAGAAAACCCTTCTGCTTTCTGAAGGCTTTACCGTTTGAACATAGGACTCACCAAAGCTTATTCAAGTGAAAAGTAGAATAAGTGGAGCCTGGCATGCAATTTTTGTTTTTTTATTTATTCCTTATGCGAATTCAAACAAGTGCCTTTACGTCCCCGAGCCAAGCTACAGATATGAACAGACAGCTCTGTCACCCTTAATCCCCTTTCATGCTTATCTAGGGAAAGTACAGCGTGTTTGTTTTCTTTCTGGTGTTTGGAGCTGCCAGACTTCTGAGTGTTCTCTACTGTAGCCACATAAACAATATAAAGTCAAGCGACAGCGTGACAATCGTCAACTGAAGAATAAACTATGGCGGGTCACTTTCTATGCAACAATTGCAGTGCCCTGGTTATGGGTGGCCCCATCGCCATGCAGGGTCCACAAGGCACCATCGAGTTGTCAGCACGTGTTGCTGCTCTCTGGAAGGGCTGATAATGGGTGGTGCACCCCAATGGGAAATAAGTCCAGAGAATCAGGGTTTGCAGTGAACTGTTACTTCTTTACTGTAGAAATTCAGGTACAAAGCAATACAAGCAAATCATAAGGCTGACTTCTCCAATCTCCTTCCTGGCAGAAGAAGGGTTCTACGCTGAGTAAAGGTCTGGGCTAGCTGTCCCTCTCTTTCTCAGTAGGTTGGTACCCTGGTCACAGATTAGGACCCCAGGGTCAATGTTAGAGTTCCCCTGTATCAGCTTCTTCTTCTGATTGCTCAGGTAAACTGTCAGTCTTCTCCTCCAAGCTCTGTTACCTAACTGCAAGACACTAATGACTGGGACTATTCTCCTTATAAACTGTCTACCAGGGGAGGAGTGGTTACATTTTAGCACAAAAGCAATGACAAGGCATTTTCCATAGACTTACATTGCATCCCCATAATATTCTACGGCAGAGTTTCTAAAGTGTAAACAACTTTCCAGACAGCCCCTGTCATTCTAAAGGTCAAGCTGTCTGCTGTCTGGTAAACAAGTCTGTTTTCTTCAACAAAACAACTTCTGCTATAGCTGGATAATTTAGGGAGTCAGAAATTTCTCTCATTAACCCTTTCTACTGACAAATGTTGTGCAGTTCCCAGGGCACATTGGGGCAGATTTATCAAGCAGTCTGAAAGTCAGAATATTTCCAGTTGCCCATGGCAACCAATCACAGCTCAGCTTTCATTTCACCAGTGCTCATGAATATTTTAAAGGGGAGCTGTGATTGGTTGCCATGGGCAATTGGAAATATTCTGACTTTCAGACTGCTTGATAAATCTGCCCCATTATGTTTGCAAGGTGGTGTAGTGTCATTATGATCTAGAAATTTTAATCTGATGTTTAGTGCATAAAAAAGTAATATAACTTGTTGCACAGAAATTTTAACTAAACATATTAAATGGGGCAGAACCAGGACCAATCTTAATTTAAATATACAGAATAGGAAACAAGCTTACTACGTCAAAACGGTACCGAAACTAAGATTACTACATAGAAATGCTACTGAAACTATGATAACTCTACAGATACAGGACCAAATTGACTACATAGATACAGGTCCAGTACCAAGATTACTACATAGATATCTTAGCAGAACCAAATATACTATGTAGATACCACACCAGAATCAAGCTTACTACGTAGATATGGTACAAAACATAGATCCCAGAACCAAGGTTACTAAGTACATATGTTAGCAGAAGCAAGTCTACTACACAAAACTGCACCAGTACCAACCTTACTGCATAGACATAGAACCAGAAACAACCAGAAGGAGTTGTCCAGTCTTATATAGCACCATATATAGCACCAGATATATCAGTGTGTGATGCTGAATGGTAAATCTGATGTAGTATAAGACTGTCTCCATATAGCTCCCCTAATAGGAGAAGATAACAGCATGGGGGGGAGATGCTGCAGATTTGTGTGCTCATGTGTAATATCCACACTTACTGTAAATCTGCCGATATATGAAACTCATCTGTGCTCCTTGTAGCTACAATTTTAGCACCTTAATAACACAAACCCAATACTGTTCTGTTTCTCCAGTGGAGAGATCACTATTATGCCCCTACAGAATACAATATAGTTGCAGTGCCCCCATAGTAACCAATATAGTCATTGTACCCCCACAGCAGCCAATATACCAGTGCTTATACTGTAGCTATTATTAACAATGTCACCATGGTATCCAATACAGTAACAGTGCCACCAAAATAGCCAATATATTAACAGGATCACCACAGTAGCCAATATAGTGACATTGCCTCACAGTAGTCAATATTATAGTAATACTGCTCCCATAGTAGCCAATCTAATAACAGTGTCCGCAAAGTAGAAACTTTAGAAAAGGTGCAACCAAAGTACCAAGTATATTCATAATACCCACAGAGAAGTCATTATAGTCACTGTTTACCCACAGTAGCAATATAATCACAGGGGCAATATAGTAGCTAATATGATCACTGTGCACCGTACAGTAGTGAAAAGTCACTGTATTCCCACTGCAGACAATCAGAAGCCAAGTAACAGTTACCCCCACAGTAGCCAATAGTCACAGTGCCACTAATGGAAGCCAAATCAGTTGCCCCCACAGTAGCCAATAGTCACAGTGCCACTAACAGGAGCCAAATCAGTTGCCCACGCAGTAGCCAATAAGCTTAGTGTCCCAAAGTAGTCAATAGTCACACTGCCCCACTGTAGTCAATAGTTACAGTGCCCCCCATTGTAGCCAATAGTCATAGTGCCCCTTTTAGTGGGCAAGCCACAGGCCCCCCATAGTTGCAAAGTCTCAGTAACACTGCATGTCGCTGTGTCCCCTTGTTTAATGTAACCACCATCCTCTCCTCAAATGTAATATTGCCCCAATACAATTAACATACTACTCCTGCTCCTCTTTCTCTTGGATGGATGGACAGCTCAGGCCATAGGCTTCACAGCACCCGAAGCATGTGGATGCCTCTTTAGATGCCACCTGCACCGTATCTCCTCCATTGCACAGGCCACCAGTGTGTGGCTTTTGAGATAAATTTAGAGCAGCAGATAAGGGATATCAAAGCTGTCAGGTTCTGCTGCTAAAGTAAGATGTGGGATACAGTCTGGGACCCGAGTTCTTACTGGTGGAACCCACCTATGTACTGTAAATCATGAAGGAGAGACAGGGAGTGGGTTACTGAAACTCTGTGGGGCCGAGCACCTGACTGTAGCCTCACTATCTCCCCCCTGATGGCAGCCCTGATTATATTGCTCTTGTTCTTGATATAGTGAATTCTACATATGTGCAGAAAGCTTCAGATTTATCCACCACTAGGGGGAGATAAAGGGTTATATTTCATACACTCCAAAGACAAACCTGCTCTGTAAAGTTTTATACACATGTAAATGAAGAACAACATGGGACAAGTTCTTGTTATCTAATGACAGGTTGAATTTTGCAGCTGAAATGAAATATAGATTTTAATAAGCGCAGACATTCTTAATGTAAAGGAACCATGTGCTCTTTGAAGGCTTTGAACCTGATATGGTGCGCGAGCATTAAAACCTCTGTCCATTAATAAGTAATCCCTCCAGCTAGTGGTGAATGTGTATTATTTCCAACAAGATTAAAACAAGTGTACATTACTATTCCCTGGGAAATTCTCCTTGATTATTAATGTGCTCCTATTGTTCCTCATTGTTTGCGTTCAAAGTGAGATGTAACCCGTATGAAATATTCATGGCCATTGGTTAAAGAGATTATTAAGAATATTAATACATTTATACGTGAGCTTAGCGGCTGCGCTGGCCTCCACCAGGCTGGAAAAGCTCGCTGTATGCCAAGTGCGGAGGCAAAAGAGCAGTATTGTAGTCCGCTGCTCATTGTGTAGAAGGGAATTGTATGATTCTCATAGAGACCTAGTCACAATGACAATACAGTCTATAAGTATGTTATAGGAGAGGAGGAGCAGAGTGTACAGTGCATAATGTCTGCTGATATCATGTTATACAGCAGGAGGAGCAGAGAAGATTGTTTATTTAAAGACCTTTCTGCAGGCGGAATAAGCTGGATAAATGGAGCAGATTATACAAAGTGTCTGCAGTAGACTAGTTATAGAGCAGGAGGAGCTGAGCAGATTGTACATAGTGTCCTATCTGCAGGCAACATGGTATAGAGCAAGGGCAGCTGAGCAGATTAGAAGTATTGGGGCTCATTTACTTACCCGGTCACTAGAGTTCACTAAAAGTGCATTGTCCGTCTATAATGCAGCATGTGGCGATTCACTAAGATCGTGTGCCTGAAGTCATGAATGTGTCCTATCTACAAGAAACATATTGTAGAGCAGGAGGAGAGGAGCACATTGTACATATTGTCCTATCTGCAGGCAACACGTTATAGAGCAGAAGGAGCTTAGAAGATTATACATAGTACATGCAGGCAGCATGTTATAGAGCAGGATAAGCTGAGCAGATTGTTCATGGTGTCCTTTCTGCAGGCAGCATGTTGTAGAGCAGGAGGAGCTGAGCACACTGGAAATGTTCCTTTTGTATTAGATATAGGGGAACAGCCGTTGTTCCCTTCATAGGTTCTTTATTTTATCATGGAAGAGATTTTTCTTACATTTGTATCTTTTTCTTCATTTGTTTGTTTGACATTAGCTTAAGAACGAATTCAAACGAATGTTTGCCCACTGCACCGTAGCACGGCAGGCACACCTCGGCACACGGGAGAGGAGGAGGTGGTGAGCGCTGCTCATCCCCGGCCCTCTCCATAGATATAATGGTGCACATAGCCATAATATGGAAAAAGATAGGACATGTCCTATCTTTTCCCAGGTACTGAAAGGTACTGTGCTGCATGTGTGCTGCTCTGTAACGCGTGCACATTGCGGGCCTATGGGACGTATATACCGCTGCCATATATAAGTCCCCCGACGGCTGTGTGAATTCGCCCTCCTTTTTGGGAAGTGTCAGCGCCGCTTTCTCCAATCAAATTATTTGTGAGTTTAAAGGAAACCTGTCGGGAAATGTAATCCCCCCTAAAAAAAACTTTGTTATTAGACAACTGTACAACCATCCCTAAATTGTTCCTTCTCATGCCTTTAAACTTTTATATTCTGTTCCCAAAGTTCCCATGCATGCAAATCGCCCTATGTGAGTCTGTATCTCCTCAATCCTAAATCCAGCATATTCTAGTCCAGCCCAGCGTATGCATAAATCTCCTCCAGAGCTAGGCCTACAGCATGAGGGAGGGAGGAATAAGGGAGCTGATTTCTCTTTGGTGAGTCACACACAGCCAACATCTGTTTCAAGTCCCTCATTCCCCTCCCCCAGGAATTCTCTTCAGTGAGTTACACAGTCAATATCTTTCTCAAGTTCCTAATTTTCCTCCCTTGAGTATTCTCTTCAAAGAGTAACACACAGCCAATGTCACTTTCAAGTCACTCATTCACCCCTTCTTTAGGAAATCTCTTCAGCCAATGCCTCTCTCATTCCTCACTAGGAAGGAGGTACCTAAGCCGTTTGCGAAGAAAAAACACCCCTTGTGACTCCGGGAGTCTCCTGGCAAGTTGACATGAACTTCTTGTACAAAGCGATTTTAGCTAGATCTGAGATAAGGATTTTATACAAAAAAACAAGTCATTAGGTTTAATGGTGAAAACCTGATGAAAAGTCACCTTTAAGATCATCCCAGTAGGAGAAGAGCGTGTCGACCTATTAGAAGGAAGTGCAAGTGTTACTGCAGTGGATATGGAGGTGTGAAATAGTCTCTTGAGGCTAAAGACAGTGGACTCCCTGGACCACCGCGGCGGATGATGGTACAGGTCGCAACCCAGGATCGGAGTCTAAGTGGACCCCTTTTCTTTGCCAGAGCCCGCTGCAAAGCGGGATGGGCTTGTTGCAGCGGGGAGCCACCAAGTCGTTCCACGGGTGCGACTGGGCCAGCAGGGGCAGCAAAGGTAGGGACACAGGGTAGGCAGGACCACGGGAAGGCAGGACCTTGGGATGGCAGGACCTTGGGATGGCAGGACCTCGGGATGGGCACCAGGATACAGGACCACCACAGCAACACAGGACCGCCACAGGAGTACATGACCGCCACTGAAACACAGGACCGCCACAGGAATACAGGACCGCTACAGGAACACAGGACCGCTACAGGAACACAGGACCGCCACAGGAATATAGGAATGCCACAGGAACCCCACAGGAACAAAGGAATGCCACAGAAACATGGGAAACACGGAGGCATCAAGAAACGCTCAGGAAACACGGAGGGTTTTCTCTTCAGCAGAATGAATGACTTGGAGATCCGTCAGGGGATGCTGGGAGCCCCGGGCTATATAAATCTTGCAGAGTCAGCGCGTGCCCTAGTGAGCGAGGATGCGCACGGCCTAGTAAGGCAGCAGGTCAATGGATAGTTGTCATTACATTAAAGTAATTCAATTAATGTAATTGTTTGTATGATGAAAAGTTATACAATTTTCCAATATATTTTCTGTATCAATTCCTCCCAGTTTTCTAGATCATTCCATTGAAAGCTTCTACATTTACTCCCAGTGGACAGAAATCACACAGGTGCACTGCTCGTTATATAACAGAGATTAATTGGAGCTGTGAGATGGATGAGAAGGATGATCGTGAAACCTCATGTATAATAGCAGGAGCAGATATTTGGTTACCAGCTGGGACAGGACTGCTTGTGCGTACTCTATAGCCTATAGCAATGGTTAAAGCAATCCCTTGAAGGACCTCATGAATTTTTACACAATAAAATTCACGTCACAATGGCAAGTTTATCAGAGAGAATCTGTTTCAAGATTAATTACAAAATATCATACTGTATGATGAACCCAACCAAGTAAAATATGTTTTTCAAATTTCGACCACGAATAATCATGTGCCGTGGCAGAGGTGCATTTGAAACCTCCTAACCCAAGGAATGAGGACTGCTATTGCCGCCTCAACACTTGAGTACCAAAAATTTGGAGTTTTATTTCAAGAAGGTGTCACGTGAAATTTCTGTGTCTTCATCCTCAGCATCTGAAATTTTTGAACAGGAAGAAGGAGATACCAAAAAACATGACCTTTTTTCACCGGTCTGGTGGAAATCAGTAGGTTCTAGTGACGTTACTCTCATTGTATGAATTACTGTACCTTAGTAGGGTGAATGAAAAAAGAATGTGAACTCTACATAATAACATAACTGAAAAGACCATCAGATGTATTCTGGGTCTCCACGGTGGTTGTCCCTTTGGGTAGAAGACCAGGACATTGGGAGATGACCACCCCCTTGTTATATGTGGTTCTTCTATATTCTACCCAGCGTCAGCGCTGATCACCAGTTATCCCAAGAAGTGATGAAGGTAACATTTTGTCCTGCAGGAGAACCTTAAACAAAAATCTCCAAACTTTGATCTTCCAAGATTCCTCTAAGGTTAAATAAAAGCAATTAAGCCCGTACAATGTGTACACCAACGTTATAATACATTTTACTCGGTCATGTGATGTCCTCTAGATTGCGGAAAGTGTCGATAGAGCAATTGTGAAAATCAATATGTAAGAATTCATGCATTGATGCTCTCAATAAACTCGTAATCTTGAAGACGCCTTAGAAATGAAGATCCATACAACATTTACATTTTCCTGATGGGTTTTATATTTGTTGGTGTCATTTACTCTCATATCAAAAATAATATTCAGGAGTGAATAGTTAAGTATCATATCAGGTGCCACAAGAGAATGGGAAAGAATACAACAATTACTTTGTGACAATGGTGCACAACATTTCTAGAAGTTTAGCCTTCATGTTTCTGTTGGATATGAAGATGAATGGATTTTAGACTTATATTTGCTCACTGGACCAGGAGAGTATCTCGTTTTATTCCATCTCTTAGTCCTACTGTAAATCAGGAGTCCTGTGTCTGGATCCTCCATGTCCCCATATAGAATAGTATACACATTGCCATAGGGGTTATTTGATAAAAGTGTCTTTTTCCAAAGGTTTACCTTTCTGTATACAGTGCTGTGTCTCCAGTCCCATGGGAGTGAGGCAGACGTGTATAACTTACTGAGGGGGGAAACGATGGCGGGAGTTCGCATGGGCCACATGGGAGGTGTTTATAATTTGAAATTGATGCATGACGGAGCAGTTTCCTGAGGGTGGAAACAACTCCTCATTGGCCACTCCCAGGGGACAAAGAACACAGCTCTGAATACAGACAGGTAAACTTTGATCCAACTATTATTTTTATCGGAAAGAGACAGTTTTATTATATAAACCCTTTGGCAATGTTCACTATTCTCTATGGGAACTTGGGGGAGCCAGACAAAGGGCTCCTGATGACAGGTTCCATTTAACACAGACTCTAGGAACAGACTGGTGACCTACACAGTGGTCCCTGATGCTAAACCCAGTCCCCAACTGTCCCTTCCTAATGCCCTTTCTAGGTAGGGGGTAGACAACTAGAAGACATTCCCTCCTTGTGAGGCAAATGTCAGGTTAGTCAGCCACTATAGCCCAGTTCAGACTGGAGATGTTACACCAGATTAAAGCTTATCCTATCCCAGGAATATGTATAATTCATATTCAAATGGGTCCTTAAAATATAAGCTAATATGTACTTAGTTATTATTTAAATTTTTGCTCCCCTTAGCAGAAAAATGCTGTGGACATACAGTTTAATGAACAATTAATATGCTACTGGCCCTTGACTTTGTCCCTGTGGAGGAAACAGGACAGAGAATGACTGATGTTCACATGTCCACATCACATGTCCTGTACCTGTCATGTGATGATCACTAGTTTGGCTGTAGTCGGTTGGCTGCAGTATATCCAGTATGGCCACACCGGTGAGACGTCATCTCAGTGAGGTAATGTGCAGTGATGGCAGTTACACCACATTGCTATGGTAACAGAGCAGGACAGTCTGTTACATCATAACTGGCAGCAGAGCATGAAGTGTCATGGGAGTTGTAGTTGTTGATGGTGGCCATCTTAGAGATAACTCCACCTACTTTAGAAAGCCCATAAAAATTAGCGAATCATAAAAGAAAACTATATAAGCTCCATTGCTTGTGCGATTTCTAACATTCAGTTTTATTTTATTAATTTATTTATAACATTATGAATTTTTTGTCTCTGAAGTTCTTAATCCCGGAATACCCCTTTAATGATGCCATCAGCTTGTTGTAAAGGGGCCTGTAATCATTTTCTTGTGCTTTGCTTTTGATTCTAACACAGTAACCTCTCAAGAAAAAGGCAATAATTCAGAGGGATACAGAACAGTTTTAAATAATGCAACTTTACTCCATCTTAGGCACAAACAGTGTCACTTTCAGTTAATTGGTGGTTACTGTCTCTTTAAATCATCCAGATTGGTGGGTAGAAGCAATGACATAAAACTTGATACTTACAAGCCTGGGATAGGCACACAGCTTAAAGGAACACTCCAGTCACAGCTGATTTATTGAAGTATAACACCTGAAGAGAGGAGCAGGACTCTAGGTACTAACAAGGTTCTAGAAACAAAACAAAAAGGAGTCATGCCTTCCGGATTTGCACCATGGGGGTCATTTATCTTATCTCTATTTGTTTTGGCTAGTTTTTGTTTGGTCTGCTACTTTGGTAATTTAATCAATTTTACTTTTTTCTTGTGCTAAATTCTTTTTTTCTTCAGATCTCTTTTTTAAACCATTTGTTACAAATGTCTCAAAAATGTCAGACACATGTCTGAAGTCCCTACTTTCCATTTTCTAGGTTTTTCTTAAGTATGGTTTTGTCTGGAGTTTTTTACACCAAAAAATATTGCAAATTTTAGACAATTTAAAGAGATAAATGTCATTTGCGACATTAAGCACATCTGGAATAGTAAATAACTGACAATAAGTAAATCTCTAGCTGACATTTCCAAATGTCCCAAAAAAGGCACAAAAATTGCAATGCAACAACAATTAAAAAAAAAGACGGAAAAAACAGGAAGAAAAATAAAGATAAATGACCCCATATGTCTTATTTAATGAATTAACTTTGACTGGAGTGTTCATTTCCAGGAAATCTACCATCAAAATCAGGTACAGGCGGTCCCCTACTTAAGGACACCCGACTTACAGACAACCCATAGTTACAGACAGACCCATCTGACCTCTGGTGAAGCTCTCTGGATGCTTTACTATAGTCCCAGACTGCAATGATCAGCTGTAAGGTGTCTGTAATGAAGATTTATTGATAATCCTTGGTCCCATTACAGCAAAAAAATGTTTAAACTCTAATTGTCACTGGGGCCAAATTTTTTTTTGTCTGGATCTACAATTATAAAATATACAGTTTCGACTTACATACAAATTCAACTTAAGAACAAACCTCCGGACCCTATCTTGTACGTAACCCGGGGACTGCCTGTACTTACTCATCAGGGGCACTTACTCATAGATCCAGGCACTGTGACTGTGGTAATCTTATATTTGTTATCCATGGGCTCCTTCCTTCTTAAATCAACCTTTAAAATTATGCTAAGAGTCAGAAGGGCTTTGGGGGGTGTTACCAGAGCCCCTCATTACACTGTG
This sequence comes from Engystomops pustulosus, assembly GCA_019512145.1. Classification (NCBI taxonomy): domain Eukaryota; kingdom Metazoa; phylum Chordata; class Amphibia; order Anura; family Leptodactylidae; genus Engystomops; species Engystomops pustulosus. Next base: position 21,066,984 of record CM033644.1, read on the forward strand.
CAGGAGCACTTTCCCCCTCCCACTGTGTAAGATTACAGCAAGTGAAGGCAGTGTGGAGTCCTGAGGGAAGAGGTGAAGGAGAAAGTGTAGCAGCCTGTGAAGCTATAGCATGGAAGGACAATGGCAACGCCCTCCAGAGCTCTTCAGACTGATTAGTATAATTATCAAAGTTAATTTTAGAAGGAAGGAGGCCATGGATAACAAATATAAGAAGATTACTACAGTCACTACAGTCATCTATAAGTTAGTGTTCCTGGTGTGTCCCTTGCTTGCTTGATTCCTATGGCAGATTTCTATGGCAGGTTCTCTCTTATGGCACATGGCCTCCTTGAATCCTGACCAGTCTGAGGCTACAGGTCCTCCTGGTGGCTATACAACTGCATGCCAGAAAGGTCTTCAGGAGGTTGGATAAGGCTGAAGTGACCTCCAGCCGACACAGTCCATGCTCAGGGTCACTAATCGCAGGAATGCGCCTTGTCCAGAAATCTGATATCCTACCAATGTTGGGTATGTAATTAAGAAAGGCATCTAAGCTCCTTTTGTTAAATGAATAATGCACAGATCTTGTGATAGCAGCCTTAGAACCCTCTATGGGGCCCGCAGTGTGAGGGGCCTGACATCATACCGGGCACAATAAAGAATGGAGGATGGGCACCATTATATACATATTATGCTGCACATTGTACAACATTACATGTATAAAGCATACATGTGATGGATATATGCTATCAATGTGTGCATATATGCTGTATATGTGTGCACATGAGTGTATAAATGTGTGATTGTAACTTGCATGTGCGAGTATACAAATATGTATATTTCTTAAGTAAGAATGGGGGCCGCATTCAGAAGTCCTGCCTCTCCTAGTTACATAGTCTCATCACTTTAACAGTAAAGAATCCCTGATCGATAACTTGTGTTCTTCCACCAGACAGTCCCATTAGAAGACTCCTCCTCTACAGAATACTTGTTCCAACCCAATCCCTAAAATCTCAAAACATTTGCATGAGATATGATTTCTTTTAATGAACAACCTAAAATGAAGGTGAATAGTGGGAATACATGGGGGCATATTTATCACTCTTTTACCTTTGAAATCGGAATTTACGTAAAAAAAAATAATTCTAAAATGCCTTCAACCACATTTCTGAAGGACCCTAAATAGTTTTTAGACAATATTATGATTAGCACAACAAAAAGAGAGGCTTTTCTAAAAAAAGAGGGGTGCAGTAAAATAAGGTAAACACACCAACATTTTGGAGCACTTTGGGCATAAACCAAGCAAACAGAAGGTGTAAAGCTAGACTAGCCATTCTAAGACGTCACCATTTATCATTTAGCTCAGACCCTGTCCTTCTTTTCACTGCCTTAAGCCTCATAAACAGGAATGGAAGGGAGACCGTGGGCCGGCTGCAAATTGCCACAGTCCCCATAGATGTCTATGACACCTGCTTACGGAGTCTCCACACCATGGCTAAGAATGGCAAAATATAGGGCACCCCTGCCCCAAAGCTTTCAATGGAGAGGGGAGGGGTGAGGAGTGCTCACCCCTCCCCTCCCTTGCACCCAAATCGATGCCGTAGCCAGGCTGAGCTTCCGTTCAGGTGCATTAGGTCTTCCTTGTAGACACTTTTGATAAATCAGCCCCATTGTGTTGGCCGCTAAGTACAGGTCTAGGAACAAATGCGTTTTCTCATCAAAACCTCCAGAAATGCGATCAATACTTCCAGAGAGGTGTAACAAGATGTCTGATCCTGTTTAGACCATGTTTCCCATCACGGTATCTTTGTGTGTGTGTCTGCAGCTCAGCACGTGATCAGCATCGTACAGAATTACATCTGGTAAAGACTTTACCTCTGATCCAAAAGTGCCAATATGTGTACAACGGAAGCCGAGTCTTCCTACAAGACAGTAATGTACGAGGAGCATAGAATGATTTCTACCTGCAGACCACCATCACAAGTTCACTTAGTGCCTCACAATTGTTGAGCCTGACAATGTATGGCATTTTATTTGGACACCATATAGAGGTGGTTCCCCACTTAAGGAGACGACCCCTAGTTACAGACAGACCTCTCTTCCCACTGTGACCTCTGATGAAGCTCTCTGGATGTTACTATAGTCCCAGATTGTAATGATCAGCTGTAATGTGTCTGTAATGAAGCTTTATTGATAATCCTTGTTTCAATGACAGCATGAAATTTTGAAAATCCAATCGTCACATGTACAAAAATATTTTTCCGTCTGAAGTTACAATTATAAAACATACCTATTCCTACTTACATAACAAACCTAAAGAACCCACCGTATCTTGTATGTAACCATATTATTCTAGCACTATGTGCAATGCTTCTATGTTCATTGTACAGTGCAGCCCTAACAGTGTGCTTGTCATGGTTATTTGCCTACAAACCATTGTGTTATTTTGTTGCCATATGTTACTGCACTATACTGTATGACTTACGCTACATTCACACTGCCGCATGGGGGATGTATATACGGCCGATACATGTCCACCATAGATGGCAATGGGCGCACGGCGCCCTAGGGTAGTGGTATGGTACAGCACACGTGCTGCACCGTACAGCTCAGTAACTTGTCAAAAGATAGGACATGTCCTATCTTGCCCCGTATTACGACGCCATGCGCCATAGATCCCTATGGAGAGCGGCGGGGTTGAGGTGCTATGGTACGGCGGGCAACGTGAATCCAGCCTAAATTAGCTTTCCACTGTATGCTATTGTTATCTCAACACAGTAGAGAGGTATTATTTTGTGTACTGTATGACCATGTACTTTTGTTTCTGCATCTTATGGTATTATAGTGTTTGTATACTGTGTGGTCATATAACTGTATAGAACAGTACATAATGTTCTATCTGCAGGCAGCATGTTATAGAACAGAGCAGATTGCACATAGTGCCCTATCTGCAGGCAGCATGTTATAGAACAGAGCAGATTGCACATAGTGCCCTATCTGCAGGCAGCAAGTTATAGAACAGAACAGATTGAACATAGTGGCCTATCTGCAGGCAGCGTGTTATAGAACAGAGCACATTGTACATAGTGGCCTATCTGCAGGCACGTGTTATAAACGGCAGATTGTACATAGTGTCCTATCTGCAGGCAGCATTTATAGAACAGAGCAGTTGTACATAGTGGCCTATCTGCAGGCAGCGTGTTATAGAACAGAGCACATTGTACATAGTGGCCTATCTGCAGGCAGCGTGTTATAGAACAGAGCAGATTGTACATAGTGTCCTATCTGCAGGCAGCATGTTATAGAACAGAGCAGATTGTACATAGTGGCCTATCTGCAGGCAGCGTGTTATAGAACAGAGCACATTGTACATAGTGCCCTATCTGCAGGCAGCATGTTATAGAACAGAGCAGATTGCACATAGTGCCCTATCTGCAGGCAGCAAGTTATAGAACAGAACAGATTGAACATAGTGGCCTATCTGCAGGCAGCGTGTTATAGAACAGAGCAGATTGTACATAGTGTCCTATCTGCAGGCAGCATGTTATAGAGCAGGAGGAGCTGAGTAGATTGTACATAGTGCCATATCTGCAGGCAGCATGTTATAGAGCAGGAGGAGCTGAGCAGATTGTACATAGTGTCCTATCTGCATGTAGCATGTTATAAAGTAGGAGAAGCTGGGCAGTATCATAGTTGTACTTTATTATATAATTTCATATCTTATTTTAACTAATGGAGAATGTTAAACTTCATGGTTGTGAACAGGCTGAGCTGAAGTGGGCAGCTTGAAGGGGTCTTAAAGGGGTTTTCCCACAGAACAAATTAGTCCCTAACCACAGGATATGGCCTAACGCGCTGATCAATGGGAGTCTCAGTGAGGAGATCCCACAGATCATGAGAATTGGGAGTCCAATGTATCCAAGTTGCTCCCTGCGATGAGCGGAGCAGTCGTCCGTGTATGGCCAGTCTACCTCATTCATATCTATAGAGCTGACAGAAATTGGCAGGCGCCATACTCGGCAATCTCTGTCAACTCTATAGAGTTGAAAGGGTCAGCCCGGACATGTGCGTCTTGCTGCTCCACTCCTCTCAAGGAGCAATGAGCGGTCCAGCTGGGGTACATCGGACCCCTCGTTCTAGTTATCTGTGGAGGTCCCATCACTGAGACCCCACCAATCAGAAAGTTAGCCCCTTTAATAGTAATGTCATCCAGGGGTGGGCACGGTGGAGCACAGGAGTGAGGATCTTACTTTGCTAGAATGGCGGTGCAGAGCGTGCCGCCCCCTTTATTGCTGTCTGGATGGGTGCTGTATGTCAGTCTGCTGGGGATCTCATAGTATTGGGGGAATCCCTCCCCTAGCACTTCACCTGACTCCGCCTCTAAGTGTTTTAGTCTTGTGATTTCAATAAAGCTGTGGCCATTTTGACATCATAAAATGAAGTGTTTAGTGTATTTATTCCGGTCACAGTGTTTCCTCTTGAGTGACGTACACGGCATGGAACAATGAATACCATCACTAGGAAGGACGATTTGTTACACAGATGTCATATACCTCTGTGCACAGAATTTTTTTTTTAAAAACTTCCGGATTTGAAGTTGGGAAGCAAAAATGGAATCGGTTGCAAGGGGTTAAGTACAATTTTCTTCTGTAGACTGTGAAGTGCTGTGAGTGTTTTATTCTGCATTTGCAGTGATTTCATGTGAAGGCTACATTGTACAGAAAGCTAGTAAATACGTTAGTGTACGGACACAGCTATTGTTATCTGTTATCACTTCTTGCTTCTTTTGAAGGTCCGGCTTGTATAGAGCATCCTGTAACATACAATTCTTCCCACCTGTAATGGGATTTGCAGGCTGCAGCCTCTGATTATTCTGTGCCTTGCTGACTCTGCGTTACATTCCCCAACATTATGCTCTCGCAGTTAGCAGCGGGTCATCAACTTCCATTTTAAATGCTATCTAAACTACATTTTAGCGAGGTTAATAGATTCATTTCTGGAATTGCATTCCTACATAGCGAAGGTGGCTGCAGGTCAGCAATTCCACTTTTACTGTTTCATCCGTAGACTCTGGAAAGAAGTGATCTTGTTTTTGTTCCCAAAAGACTAATATAACCCAGGAATCATAGAGATAGTAATGAGGTTATACCGGCAGAGACATCCATTGCTTCATATCTATGGAAATCGAAAAGTTCCACCCTGAATCTGAGTAACATTCTGGTTCCCATGCTCCAAATCAGCAAAGGGATGAATGAGATGGACTAGGATCACATAAAGGTTTGTACTCTATAGACTGAACACATAGATACTTGTCCATAGAAGAATCTTATAGAAGTCGAATGTTAGGCCATCAATATCTCATTGGTAGATGGTCGACAACCGGCCGCTATATGCAACAGATGGCCATCAAATCATAAACACGTTGTGGTGAGTAGGAGTTACAATGGGTGGCCAATATAGTTTACGCCTCGCTGATCTGCTTTTAGGCCGGACTGAACAGTTGATTGGTGTAGGGGCCAACCAATTAGATATCAATGGCCTAAACAGTTTGGCCACCTATCGTAGGTCCTAGTGAATCCCTCTCAGAAAACCAGTGAATCGTTTTCCTAATGTACTGATCTCTTCATATGGGAAAAAGTAACCTTAGAGGTCCTCTAAGGTTTTGGGGCTCATGCACTACCAAACCTTCTGCACCTCCTCAATTTACACCTTTGCTAGTGTATTACTGCATTTTGCTATTGCTGCTCACACTTTTTACCTCTTAGAGTAGCCCCAATGTCTTGCACTGGTTCCAGCTACCAACCTGATTTATGGGACCCTATACATTAAATATTGGGGCAGATTTACTTGCCCGGTCCTGTCGCGATCCAGCGGCGCGTATTCTGGGGAGGATTCGGGTCTTCCGGCGATTCACTAAGGTAGTGCGCCGATGTCCACTAGGTGTCGCTGCTGCGCTGAATTCCGTCGGAGTTAACTAAAGTTCACCGTCCTACCCTGGGTGCAGGTAAGCGCGTGTCAAGCAACACTTTTTTTTTTAATACGGCGGTTTTTCAGAATCTGTCGGGTTTTCTTATGGCCACGCCCCTGATTTCCGATGCGTGCATGCCGGCGCTGATGCGCCACAATCCGATCGCGTGCGCCAAAATCCCGGGGCAATTCAGGGAAAATCGTCGCAAATCAGAAATATTCGGGTAACGCGACGGAAAAACGTGATTCAGGCCCTTAGTAAATGACTCCCATAGTGTCACTTCCATTGCCTTATTTGTAGTCTTACCACCTTCTGATGTCAGACAATAATATTATTCTATACAGGCGTTTGGAGAATCCTCTATGAAACATTGAGAACTTAAGCTACAGCTGTAGGGAATCTTGGCAGCATTCAAATCTATTAGGTCAACAGAGTTGTATTGCAGACAGGACAGTTCAAACTTCCATTCTGGAAGGCGCTGTCACACTCAGAGAATAGAACGGGATGGTATATCCATAAAAGCAATTTTACCCTTTACTTTTTATTAAAATTGCTTTTATGGATATACCATCCCGGTCTATTCTCTGAGTGTGACAGTGCCTTCCAGAACGGGACGTCTCCTCGTGGATCTTCGCTACACAGCCAAGTCCGCCAACACTGGTTTGCCCGGACCTGAGTCCCGTCGGCAGCAGTCCCTCAATCTATTTTATGACATGCTCCATTTTTCACTAAAACAGGTGAGAGATATTCTTTTATACATTTCCTTTATCAAACAAAATACACTTGAATCCTCTGCGCTTTTTGTCTCCCCCTCCCATTGGCCACGTTGATGCATACCTGTGGATCTCCACATTAACGCATTCAACGCCAGCCCTCCATTTATAACTGGAGTACTGTGAATAAGAGAAGCAAATGTTTATTTGTATCTTATTCACAGTAGAAGTCCCGTCATGTAATGTAAAGTGTTTCCTTTATAGAGCAGTATATATTTTTAATCATATTTATGATATGTTATATATCTTCATGCTGCTGGGTAAAGTCAGTCTTTTAATGTCAGTGATCAGAGTCTGTCATCTATACTAGTATATTATTATAGACCTTATGCTCCTACCCTGACAAGCAGAACAATGAGGTGATACTACTGGCTGCTGTGCAGTTAACACAAGATCACAATGCAAAGAACTGGCAGTTAGGTGAATGACTGAGCATGTGCGTCCACTAGCATGCAGCTCATCAGGTGGACGTTCACAATGTGATACAATTTGCCACTAGGTGGCACTTTACACTATGGGGCACATTTACTTACCCGGTCCCTCGGAGTTCACAGAAAGTGCATTGTCAGACCATAATGCACTGTGCCGCGATTCACTAAGATTGTGCACCCGATATCCTGCATGTGTCACTTCCCAGCTCAGATCCGTCAGAGTTCAAACTTTCTTCTTCCTGGTGCATGTAAGTTCACTGGATGCAACACAATTTGAATCTTAAATCCCACTCTTAGTCCGAATCAGTCCGATTGTCCGATGGCACATCCCCCGATTTCTGTCGCATGAAAGCTAGGGCAACTGCTCCAAAATCCAATCGTGTGCGCCAAAATCCAATTGCGTGCGCCAAAGTCCCCTTCTAAATACCTGTTCCAGCGGGGCAAATCCTGAAAACGTCGGAATATCTGTGGCCGCAGGACCTTAGTAAATAAGCCCCTATATGTATTTTTTTTTAAATAAACATATAAATAAATAACTTACATAGGATCTCCTCTTTAATAGGCCGTTAAACACATCATTATAATCGAGGGCAGGCATAAAAAAGCTAAATCCTCAGTTGTGCCAGTACAGAAAAAAACATAAAATGCTTTCAACTACACAACATAATTATTCTATTTCTTGAACGTGACGAAACTTGTTTCTGCCAGGTTTCCTTATTAAAAATCCTCCTCAATATGCAGATGTGCATGAACTGTAACATAAGGTGACATTGGGACTAACATCGGTTTACTACTCTTTCTATGTATTTCATGTGCAATTATGTATTAATTACACATGCAAACAATGTATATATGTATATATATATCTTTATTTCTGTGTGTTCTCTAATTACATCTTAATTACCTCAATCAGGCTGAAAACTTGTACTAATATTTTACTAATAAGCTAAATAATTATCAACTTATATATGAACGTTATTTTTAGGAAAATACATTTATGGACATATGTTTACTAAACATTGTAAACAAATTGTTCTGTGTAAGGCTAGTAGGCTACATTCACATGGCCATATGGGGGACATATATGCAGCCGACATATATACATAGTATGTACGTCCCCCATAGACGGCAATGGGCGCACAGGCCCGTATGGGAGCGGTACGCTGCGGCACTGTACCGTTCTATAGCCGGGAGAAAGGTAGGTCATGTCCTATCCTTCCCCGGAATACGGTGCCGTGCACCATATATCACTATGGAGAGGAACGGGGGTGAGCAGTGCTCCTCCCTTTCCCCGGCGCCGATGTGTGCCCGCGGTATATTACGGTACAGCAGGCACATCTTAGTGCGAATATAGCCATAACCAGACTAAGCACATATAGATTATATGTATTCCTATACTAATTTTGGCTGTGGAGCATAAAGAATTCTTATGATCTGGAGGGGACTATTGGGGTGCCATTAGGAGGCACCCCTCTAATCTGTGACACCATCCAAATAACACCACTGATCTTCTGGCTGTGGCTACATATCCTCAGGGATACCAGGTGGTACACAAATTAATTCCGACAACCCACAGAGATCGATGAGTGGTGACCTGGAGAGGTTGTCGTGGCTCTCTGGGTTGGATTGAGGGAAAAAAAGTCCAAAAACTAAAATCAGAAACCATATCATGATTCAGGAATCGAATTAAACTTTATGAGGGTCATTTATCTTTAGTGTGAAAAATGTATGCCTGTCTTTTATTTAGGAGGGGGATCGATGTTATGGTTGTTTTATCTATCTTAGAGAGGTATAATTTTTTTTTTGCAACTTTTTATTTTTTTTCAATGCGCACTAAAGTCTCAAATTCTTGAACGACCCCTTCTAAATTTTTTTTCCCCTATGCCAGCGGAGAAGTGTAGTTATTTTGCGCAAAAAAATTTAATTTTTGTGTGGATTGCACAAAAATTTGCTTTTTTAAAAGGTAACATCTGGTGTATAAAGATAAATCAGACAGAGAAAAACTTGGTTGCCGCAAACTTTGTGGGAGGGTAGTTAATTTGGAAATTTTTGTGTAAATCTGCAAAACAGTCACAAATATACGCGAAGAAAGGAGAAAACCGGAGATAAACGATCACTGTGGGGGAGGTTTATGAGAGCTTTTGGGCCAGTTTTCTAGCGTAGAAGCATTGAAATATTGGCAAATTCTTGAGCACTGCAAGAATTAGCGATTATTATCGTGACTATGCCATTCTACACCATAGGGGCCTGGAGAGAGGTGTGGCCGACAGCGGAATACTTTTTAAACCCCTTCCCACCGCAGCCCATTTTCGTTTTTGCGTTTTCATTTTTCACTCCCCTCCTTCAAAAATCTATAACTTTTTATTTTTCCATGTAGAGAGCTGAGTGATGGCTTATTTTCTGCATAACAACTTCAAAATGGTGGTATTGAATATTCCATGCCATGTACTGGGAAGCATTTTTTCTGCGCTGTTTTCTTGTGGGCTTGTCTGATGACATGTCAACTTTATTCTTTGGGTCGGTACAATTATGGGGATACCAAATTTACATAGGTTTCATAATGTTTTCATACATTTACAAAAATTAAAACCTCCATTTTCGGACATGGCAATACCTAATGTGTTTATGATTTTTACTGTTCATTTATATCAGTTTTAGGGAAAGGAGGTGATTAGATTTTTTTTTTTTTTTTATTATCATTTTATTTTACTTTTTAAAACTTTTTATTTATACTATTTTTCAGACCCCTAGGGTACTTTAACCCTAGGTTGTCTGATCGATAATATCATATTGTGCCATACTACAGTATGGCAGTATATGGGGATTTTCTTCCTCATTCATTACAATGTGTAAATCACACATTGTAATGAAAGGGTTAAAACGAGACAGCCTCGAGCCTTCCGAAGACTCGAGGCTGTTATGGTGACCGATCCCCACTCTCCAATGAGGTGAAGGGGAGCAACGATCCTCGCCTAAACGGCGGCTCCCAGGCAAAACTATGGCTTGTCGGACATGGCATAGTTGTGCCCGGAGGCCGCATATGTTGGATTCCTCCTTATATATTCAAGAATATATAATGACGCAAAGTGGTAATAATAGTATAGTAGGTTTATTTTGGCCTCCTAGAAAAACACTATAGCATTATAGGCAGTGAATCTATTCTTTGTTTCATAGATTCGGTACAAATCTGCCATTTTTAAGGGACTGTCAAATCTTTTCTGCCCTCTATCCCAGAGTCCTTAAAGGGGGAACAGGTGAAGGAAAATTGAAAATATTGTAAAAAAGGAATTTAAATGAGATGGGAGCATTAGGGTTAGGGTTATTTTATGAAAAATATTTGTGTAAAAGGGGGCTATATACCAATTTTCAAGACAATTAAAGCAAAATCAATTAGGACCAATACAGACCCAAACACCATTTGTAGAAAATTTGACAACGCTTCTATGCATCTACAAACAGATCCTTTAGATTCCTCCTAACATTTAAGCCCTAAGCTATGTTTCCCTATTTAATACTTCCTAACTTAATTTAAAATTTAACTAATCAGCACAGTTTCAGCAGAGGCTACTGTAGTGTGGAGTAGCTTCTTTGGAATGTGGGAGCAAAGTCTACTCAATGCCGCAGTAGCCTATGCTGTCTCACCTCAAGAAGATCCTTCACGCTACATGTTAAAGGCTTAACAATGCACTTGTGGCACTTGAAGAAGCCAATGGTGAGATGGAGTGTGCAGAGTATGTGCAAGGGGATGGATAAGCATAGGTACCTGGGTTATGGAGTAGCCTTAACTCCAACAGCTCAGAGAGGCTACTCCACACCCCAGTAGTCTCTGCCAAAAACGTGCATATTCATTAGATAAAGTTTAGATCCGGTGAGGAAGGAAGGAAAAGGAATAGGAAAAGATAATTTAGGTCTTAGGCTACATTCACACTAACGAATCCATGCATGGAGGAGGGGTGGACATGTACTATCTTTACACTGTGTACAGCACGGGACAGTGCCACAAGTGTGTGGCACTGTAACACCCCCGGGAGCCTATTGCTGTCTATGGGGACGTATATACAATTGCATGCATGTGACTGTATACATATCCCCGTGATGGTTTTATGAACGCAGTCTTAGGATGTTAAGAGGAACCTACTATTGGATCTACCTTAATGTCATGGGTGCCCCTGTGATTCATATCTCGGGTCACAGACGCGACTGTGTGCCTCCATGTGCCCCTCTGTCCATGCCTCTCTTACCCTTCCAGGTTCCAGCGGCGTCTCCCGCGGCTGGTCCAGTGCGCTTCTAATTGGCGCTTGCCAGCCGCTGACCTGTTAAATAGCCAGCCTCTTCCTTGTGCCTCGTTGCCATTGAGAAAGCCTGTCCCCTATGTCCCCTGCGTTTATAGGGATTTCCTGTTGTGATCTCGATTCTGTTCCTGACTACGCTCCTGTGCTGCCTGCCCTGACCTTCCACTACGTTCCTGACTCTGATCCTGTGCTGCCTGTCCTGGCCTGCTGCCTGTCCCTCTGTACCTAGCCTAGGAGGCCACTGTGGATAAAGTCCTGCCTGTGGAGCAACCTGGTGGTACCACGCCACAACAAGTCCAACCACTTTCTGGCGGGCTCTGGTGAAAACCGAGTGCCACTTAGACTCCAGTCCCAGGTGTCGTCTTATGTCATTGTCCGCGGTGGTACAGAGGATCAACTACCTCTGATCCTGACACTTAAAAGTTAGATTCCTGTTGGTAGGTTTCCTCGGATCTTGGATGATTTCAACATCTAATTTTGGGTTACACTTGATGGACTTGCATCTTTTATTCCCTGGATACTGTGTTATCATTAGCGTTAATGACATGGCAAATAACCTAGAACCAGGACTGTTATCGGGGTGGAGGCAGGACATAAATCTTGGGGATTATGTCCCTATTCGTTTTTGATCCTAGCAATGCCTATAGTTGTGTCTTATTAAATCTGGGTCATAACAAACCTTCTTTATTTCCTATATTTAGAGTGGAGTCAATGGTGCCCTGGGAACCCCTTCAATACATAGCTGTGGGGCCTGTCACTAAGCCCCTGGCTAAACCACAGCTTTCCTTTGCATCACTTTTATACATCCTTCTCAATGTTTGTTGCTAAAAAAGCCTGAACTATTTGAGACAATAAAGAGGAGATTATCTCAGGAATACTATATTCTTCTGAAAGTACTGAGCCTCCTAATGAATAGGTTGTCACCACAGCGCCGGAATCATTCCCCTTGGATCTGCGGCTTTTCATTCAGCAAACATAAAGCTGGATAGGATTTACAAATAGCTCTCTCTCTATGTATGGCACAGGTGGGGAACAAATGGTTTTCCACAGATTTGCAGACACCCATAATAATTACTGTGCCCCATTGCCTCCATTTACATCTTTCCCAGGAGCAGCCGCTCCATCTACGTTGACAATCCTTAGCCCCTAGTGGTGTCAGAACTTCTATGTGTGAAGCATTGCTGCTCCCGCTGTGGTGGGATGGGATTATGAATGCTATGCAGATACCAGGGGTAATAATATCCTCAGACCGCTCGCGGAGCAGGGGACAGACAGAGTTATTGCAGCTAGCTCCACATTGCTCTTCTGGGTCCTGTGCTCTGAAGGTCAGATTCATAATACTGTCGTAACTTCTTTAGTCTGGAGGATCTGAAGGGATGATGTTTCTGACTATACGGCACATACATCATTGTTTATTCAAGCTGGAGTGCTTAAGCCCTTAAAAAGGTTTAAAGTAATGTCACTGGTGGGTATAAATATACTTCACAGGCTGCGCACTGCTGATCTACATAACACAACAGAGAGAACCGATATGATTATGGGGATGTAAATCTATTCTGGACATCAATTAAAGGGGGATTCTTTTTTTCTTTGTATTCCATCCTTAGTATAGGTAATTCTTTTCTGATCAACCCCCTCCAAGTGAATGGTGTTGTGGAGCTGTAACACCAAGTCCAGCCAGTATAGAATGATAAGGGGCCCAAGATTGACTAATTGGGGGAACACATAACTGCACAACCCTCCTTTTCCCCTTCAGTTGTCATATACCATATTTTACTGTTAAGGGTTATGTCTAGAGATGAGCGAGCACTAAAATGCTCGGGTACTCGTTATTCGAGACGATGATTTTTACCAAGTTGCCAAGTGATTCCCCCTTTAAAAACAAACGAACTGATGCCTTTACAGGCGGTCCCCTACTTAAGAACACTCGACTTACATACGACCCCTAGTTATAAACGGACCTCTGGATATTGGTAATTTATTGTTCTTTAGTCCTAGTCTACAATAAACATCTGTAACAGTTATCACAGGCGTCTGTAATGAAGTTTTAGTGTTAATCCTGATTCTCATGACAACCCAACTTTTTTAATATCCAATTGTCACAGAGACCAAAAAAGTTCTGGCTGGATCTACAATGATAAAATATACAGTTCCGACTTGCATACAAATTCAACTTAAGAACAAACCTACAGACCCTATCTTGTATGTAACCCGGGGACTGCCTGTATTGTGCTGCTTATCCTTTTCTTTAAGGAGTTATGGTATTTTCTGTTGTTTAAAAAGCTGTTTGTTAAAAATCTTCAACAAATGACTTACCCAGAATCTGCCCACAGTTAATGTAATTTTCCATGGTAGCGCATTTAAAGGGGTTTTCCCAACTTCAGAAGTTACTCCCAATCCACAGAATATGCAATATCTTCCTAATCGGTGAGGGTCCGACAGCTAGGACCCCCAGCAATCAGGAGAAAAGGATTCTATTTGATCTGATGGGTGGAGTGAAAGGCCAAGCATGTGCCCTATCATTCCATTCAGTTCTATGGAATTGGTCAGAGATCGCCTTCTCCTAATTGCATTGGGTCCTGTTCTCATGACCAGTGAGGATACTATCTGTTGGACCGAATAGCAAGTTATCCCTTATCCTGTGGATTGGGGTTAACCACTAGAGATGAGCGAGCACTAAAATGCTCGGGTACTCGTTATTCGAGACGAACTTTTCCCGATGCTCGAGTGCTCGTCTCGAATAACGAAAGTCAATGGAGGACCTCGAGCATTTTCAAGGGGACCAAGGCTCTGCACAGGGAAGCTTGGCCAAACACCTGGGAACCTCAGAAAAGGATGAACACCACTGAACAGCAGGGGCAGCATGCATGGATGCCTCTGAGGCTGCATAATCGCACCATTATGCCAAAATTATGGGCAACAGCATGGCCATGACAGAGTGACAGAATGAAGCTAGATAGCATCTAAAACATCCAATAATTGACCCTGACACTATAGGGGATGGCATGCAGAGGCAGCGGCAGCAGCGGCAGGCTAGAGAGTGGCATGGCGACATACCCTAAATGGACTCAGGCTTCAAACCAATGGGTGGCAGAGAGGAACCAAAGGAGGTGAGCAAGAAGCGCTCAAATAATATCGGTACATGATAAAAGTTTGCCAGTATATTTTGTGGATTACACAGCAGGGTGGCGACAAAGTTAACATGGAAGCCATGAAAACAACCCAAAATTCTGCCTGACATAGCTCGTTTGATAAGGGGACCATGTATGGAGGCAGTGAACTAGTAGTAGATTAAAGGTGCTGCAGTTAAAACTATGTTAGTTGGATCTTGGCATGGAGCTGGCGCTCCGCTGCCAGGCGAGCTTTCGCCAATCCAAGCCCCTGTCTCTAGGCTACTCCCCAAACAGCACTTCTAAGAACCTTTTGTATAAGATCAAGTGTAGTAGCGTTCTTATAAGTTTGGGATATGGCGGGTGAGGGGAATGTAAACATCTGCGCAAGAAGCGCTGAAATAATATCCGTAAATGAAAAAAGTTTTCCAGTATATTTTGTGGCTTACACAGCACGGTGGCGACAAAGTTTGTTGTGGAAGCATGAAAACAACCCACCCCAACAATTCTGCCTGACACAGCTCGTTTGATAAGGGGACCATGTATGCTTACAGTTCATGCCAGTTGCTGCACTGGCTGCCAGTCTCCTTTCGAATACAGTTTAAAATAATAATAACCCTCATCCATAAAGCTCTGTATAATGCTGCACCCCCCTACCTCTCCTCTCTTATCTCAGTCTATCGCCCAACCCGTGCTCTTAGATCCGCCAGTGATCTTAGATTAACCTCTACCCTAGTGCGGACCTCCCACTCGCGTCTCCAAGACTTCTCTAGAGCTGCACCAATTCTATGGAATGCTCTGCCCCGGACTATCAGACTAATACCTAACCTCCAAAGTTTCAAACGTGCTCTTAAAACCCATTTCTTTAGGCAAGCCTATAACACTCATTAACTGCATGAAGTTTTAACTCTTCTACTAACCCGTCCTGTGTCGTCCTCCCATCTGTTATCCAGCAACCAACAGGCACCAGACTTCTCTGCAGTCCCATTCACCCTGGACCTGGTATATAAGATGACGGCTGAGTGGTTCAAGCGACAGCAATTCCATTTATTATATTTTGTTCTATTCCCTAAGAAGATGGCTTGACCATTAAATATTCTTTTACCTCGTGTTACCCCTCATCTTCATAAACCGTAAGCTCTGGCGAGCAGACCTCACTCCTGTTGTTCCATACAAATTGTGCTCTGTTACATTACATTTGTATTTGTTTCCGTGATTTGTAAGCGCTACGGAATATGATGGCGCTATATAAATAAAGATTATTATTATTATTATGGAGGCAGTGAACTAGTAGTAGATTAAAGGTGCTGCAGTTAAAACTATGTTAGTTGGATCTTGGGATGGAGCTGGCGCTCCGCAGCCAGGCGAGCTTTCGCCAATCCAAGCCCCTGTCTCTAGGCTACTCCCCAAACAGCACTTCTAAGAACCTTTTGTATAAGATCAAGTGTAGTAGCGTTCTTATAAGTTTGGGATATGGCGGGTGAGGGGAATGTAAACAGATGCGCAAGAAGCGCTGAAATAATATTGGTAAATGATAAAAGTTTATTAGTATATTTTGTGGATAACACAGCTGGGTGGCGACAAAGTTAACAACTTTGATGTGGAATCCATGAAAACAACCCAAATTTCTGCCTGACACACCTCGTTTGATAAAGGGACGATGTATGGAGGCAGCTATATGGACGACTTTTGGAGGTAGCAATGGAGACAACGTGTGGAGGCTGCTATGGAGACAATTTAATTTGGATAGTGCCTGTATGTGGCAGTCCCAAAAATTTTTCAAACCAGAGGAGCAGGTAGGTGGCCCTCCAGAAAAATAGAATAGATTGAGTGCCTGTATGTGGCAGTCCCAAAAAGTTTTAAAACCAGAGGAGCAGGTAGGTGGCCCTCCAGAAAAATTGAATCAATTGAGTGCCTGTATGTGGCAGTCCCAAAAAGTTTTCAAACCAGAGGAGCAGGTAGGTGGCCCTCCAGAAAAATTGAATAGATTGAGTGCCTGTATGTGGCACTCCCAAAAATTGTTTAAAACAGAGGACCGGGTCGGTGGCCCTCCAGAAAAATTAAATGCATAAAGTACTATAGCTAGAGCCAGTGGGCCCTGTCAAAAAATAGCCAGTTTCCTCTGCTTTACTGTACAAAGAGGAGGAGAAGGAGGAAAATGAGGAGGAGGAGGAGTGGATCAATTATTCAGGTTGAGCTTCCTTCACCTGGTGGAGATTGGAAATTATGAGAAATCCAGGCTTTATTCATCTTAATAAGCGTCAGCCTGTCAGCGCTGTCAGTCGACAGGCGTGTACGCTTATCGGTGATGATGCCACCAGCTGCACTGAAAACCCGCTCGGACAAGACGCTAGCGGCAGGGCAGGCAAGAACCTCCAAGGCGTACAGCGCCAGTTCGTGCCACATGTCGCGTACTCGAACTGCTCGTTGCTCGACTAATACTTCGCCCGCTCGAGAAAATGGCACTCCCGCCGTTTTGCTCTTTGGCGGCCAGAAACGGCCAATCACAAGCCAGGAGAATCTGCAACTCCACCCCGCCATGACCGTGGTACCCCTTACACGTCGATAGCCGTGGTTGGGCCTGGCCATATCAGGTACCCGGGATAGACTAGCGCTGCCCGCGCTGCTCGGATCATTCTGGTTCGATGCCGCAGGGAGAGACTGCTGCTGGTCAGGGAAAGCGTTAGGGTGTTTCTATTATCTTACGTTAGGCAGGAGTGATCTCCAGAACCCAACAGCCCTTCTTAGGGCTACAATAACTTCTACATTTTTTTTTTTTTATTGCAGCTAGTATCAATTGTGAGGAATTGCGGGGACTTGCTACCTGTTGGTTTAGCTCTTATTGACCACACTATTCCACCTCAAACACCAAAGTGGGAAAATTTATTAGGGGTTTGATTTCAATGTAGGCACAGTCTGCCATTTACTTTTTATTTTACTTGTTATTTTTTAATAACTAGTGTCATCTCATCTGGCATAGTAGTGTGCTTTCATACTTGGCTAGAAATATCATAGGAATCCAAACAGCTTACTTACGCCTACAGTCGTATATATTATTTGATTTCTGGTTGATTGCTGGGGGCTGTACTTGCTGCAGTGCATCTACTAGCAAATTGTGAGCAATTTGTAGTGAGACTGCGACCGCTGTTTTTGCGCTTAGTGGACGCACATATCCATTGCAAGACCGAAGTGGAAATTTGTAGGGTTGGATTTCATTTAGGCACAGTCGCCATTTTTTCTTTTTTATTTTACGTTTATTTGTTTTTTCATAATTCTGCGCATCTCATCTGGCATAGTAGTGTCTTTCATACTTGGCTAGAAATGCCATAGAGAATCTAAACGGCTTACTACCTACAGTAGCGTTATATATATTTGATTTCTGGTTTATCTGCTGGTGGCTGTACTTGCTGCAGTGCACTACTACAAATTGTGAGCAATTGTAGTGAGACTGCGACCGCTGGTTTTGCGCTTAGTGACGCACATATCCATTGCAAAGACCGAAGTGGGAAATTTAGATAGGGGTGGATTTCATTAGGCACATTCTGCCATTTTTTCCTTTTTATTTTACGTTATTTTGTTTCATAACTCTGCGTCATCTCATCTGGCATAGTAGTGTGCTTTCTACTATGGGCTAGAAAATAGCCATAGGAAATCTAAACGGCTTACTTACGCTACAGTAGCGTTATATTATATTTGATTCTGGTTGATCTGCTGGTGGCTGTACTTGCTGCGTGCATCTACTAGCCATTTGTGAGCAATTTGTAGTGAGACTTGCGACCGCTTGTTTTTGCGCTTAGTGACGCACATATCCATGCAAAGACCGAAGTAGAAATTTATAGGGGTTGGATTTCAATTATGCACAGTCGCCATTTTTCCTTTTTTGATTTTACGTTTATTTTTTTTCATAACTCTGCGTCCATCTCATCTGGCATAGTAGTGTGCTTTCTACTTGGCTAGAAAATAGCCATAGGAGAATCTAAACGCTCTTACTACAGAAAAAAATAGCGTTATATTATTTGATTTCTGTTGATCTGCTGGTGCTGTACTTGCTGCAGTGCATCTACTATCAATATTGTGAGCAATTGTAGTGGAGACTTGCGACGCTGTTTTTGCGCTTAGTGAACGCACCTATCTTGCAAAGACCGAAGTGGGAAAATTAGTTAGGGGTTGGATTTCAATTATGCACCGATCGCCATTTTTCCCTTTTTTATTTTACGTTATTTTGTTTCATACTCTGCGTCATCTCATCTGGCATAGTAGTGTGCTTTCATACTTGGCTAGAAAATAGCCATAGGAGAATCTAAACGGCTTACTTACGCCTACAGTAGCGTTATTATATTTGATTTCTGTTGTCGCTGGTTGCTGTACTGCTGCAGTGCATCTACTAGCCAATTGTGAGCAATTTGTAGTGAGACTTCGACCGCTGTTTTTTTGCGCTAGTACGCACATATCCATGCAAAGACGAGTGGGAAAATTTAGTAGGGTTGGATTTCAGATGCACAGTCTGCCATTTTCCTTTTTTATTTTACGTTTATTTTTGTTTCATAACTCTGCTTCATCTCATCTGGCATAGTAGTGTGCTTTCATAACTGGCTAGAAAATATCCCATAGGAAATCTAAACGGCTTTTTAGCCCTACAGTACTTATATATTTTGATTTCTGGTTGATCTGCTGGTGGCTGTACTTGCTGCAGTGCATCTACTAGCAATTGTGAGCAATTTTAGTGAGACTTGCGACCGCTGTGTTTTGCGCTTAGTGACGCAACATCCCTGCCAAGACGAAGTGGGAAAATTTAGTAGGGGTTTGGATTTCAATTAGGCCGTCTGCCTTTTCCTTTTTTATTTTACGTTTATTTTGTTTCATAACTCTGCGTCATCTCATCTGCTAGTAGTGTGCTTTCATACTTGGCTAGAAAATAGCCAGAGGAGAATCTAACGGCTTACTTACGCCGACAGTAGCGTTATTATATTTGATTTCTGGTTGATCTGCTGGTGGCTGTATTGCGTGCAGTGCATCTACTAGCCAATTGTGAGCAATTTACAGTGAGACTTGCGACCGCTGTGTTTTTGGCTTAGTGACCACATTATCCTTGCACAGACCG
>CM033644.1:21086778-21218296 GCA_019512145.1 Engystomops pustulosus
GGGATAGACTAGCGCTGCCCGCGCTGCTCGGATCATTCTGTGTTGGATGCCGCTAGGGAGAGAGCTGCTGCTGGTCAGGGAAAGCGTTAGGGTGTTTCTATTAGACTTACGTTAGGCAGGAGTGATCTCCCAGAACCCAACAGCCTTCTTAGGGACAATAACGTTCTACTTTTTTTTTTTTATTTGCAGCTAGATATATTGTGGGAATTGCGGGGACTTGCTACCTCGTTGGTTTAGCTCGTAGTGACACACATATCCACCTCAAACACCAAAGTGGGAAAATTTATTAGGGGTTTGATTTCAATGTAGGCACCAGTCTGCCATTTACTTTTTATTTTACGTTATTTTTTAATAATCGTGTCATCTCATCTGGCATAGTAGTGTGCTTTCATACTTGGCTAGAAAATAGCCATAGGAATCAAACAGCTTACTTACGCCTACAGTAGCGTTATATATATATTTGATTTCTGGTTGATTGCTGGGGCTGTACTTGCTGCAGTGCATCTACTAGCAAATTGTGAGCAATTTGTAGTGAGACTGCGACCGCGGGTTTGCGCTTAGTGGACGCACATATCCATTGCAAGACGAAGTGGGAAATTTGTAGGGTTGGATTTCAATTAGGCACAGTCGCATTTTCCTTTTATTTACTTTATTTTGTTTCATTTGTTTTAAATTCTGCGTCATCTCATCTGCATAGTAGTGTGCTTTCATACTTGGCTAGAAATAGCCATAGGAGAATCTAAACGGCTTACTACCTACAGTAGCGTTTATATATTTGATTCTGGTTATCTGCTGGTGGTGTACTTGTGCAGTGCATCTACTACAAATTGTGAGCAATTTGTAGTGAGACTTGCGTACGCTGTGTTTTGCGCTTAGTGACGCACATATCCATTGCAAGACCGAAGTGGGAAATTTAAGTAGGGTGGATTTCATTAGGCACATCTGCCATTTTCTTTTTTATATTTACGTTTATTTGTTTTCATAACTCTGCGTCATCTCATCTGGCATAGTAGTGTGCTTTATTACTTGGCTAGAAAATAGCCATGAGAGAATCTAAACGGCTTACTTACGCCTACAGTAGCGTTATATATATTTGATTTCTGGTTGATCTGCTGGTGCGTGTACTTGCTGCAGTGCATCTACTAGCCAATTGTGAGCAATTTGTAGTGAGACTTGCGACCGCTTGTTTTGCGCTTAGTGACGCACATCCATTGCAAAGACCGAAGTGGGAAACTTTATAGGGTTGGATTTCAATTAGGCCAGATGCCATTTTTCCTTTTTTATTTTACGTTTTTTGTTTCATAACTCTGCGTCATCTCATCTGGCATAGTAGTGTGCTTTCATACTTGGCTAGAAATAGCACATAGGAGAATCTAAACGGCTACTTACCCTACAGTAGCGTTATATATATTTGATTTTTGGTTGATCTGCTGGTGGCTGTACTTGCTGCAGTGCATCTTACTAGCAAATTGTGAGCATTGTAGTGAGACTTGCGACGCTGTTTTTGCGCTAGTGACGCACATATATCCATTGCAAAGACCGAAGTGGGAATGTTTAGTAGGGTTGGATTTCAATTATGCACCAGTCTGCCATTTTTCCTTTTTTATTTTACGTTATTTGTTATACCTCTGCGTCATCTCATCTGGCAGTAGTGTGGCTTTCCATACTTGGCTAGAAAATAGCCATAGGAGAATCTAAACGGCTTATTACGCCTACAGTACGTTATATATATTTGATTTGTGTTGATCGCTGGTGCTGTACTTGCTGCAGTGCATCTACTAGCCAATTGTGAGCAATTTGTAGTGAGACTTGCGACCGCTGTGTTTTGCGCTAGTGACCACAATCCATGCAAAGACGAAGTGGGAAAATTTAGTAGGGTTGGATTTCAATTAGTCACAGTCTGCCATTTTTCTTTTTATTTTACGTTTATTTTGTTTTCATAACTCTGGTCATCTCATCTGCAGTAGTGTGTGCTTTCATACTGGCTAGAAAATAGCCTAGGAACTAAACGGCTTACGCCTACAGTACGTTATCTATATTTGATTTCTGGTTGATCTGCTGGTGGCTGTACTTGTGCAGTGCATCTACTAGCAATTGTGAGCAATTTTAGTGGACTTGCGACCGCTGTGTTTTGCGCTTAGTGACGCACATATCCATTGCCAAGACGAAGTGGGAAATTTAGTAGGGGTTGGATTTCAATTAGGACAGTCTGCCATTTTCCTTTTTTTTATTTACGTTTATTTTGTTCATAACTCTGCGTCATCTCATCTGGCATAGTAGTGTGCTTTCATACTTGGCAGAAAAATAGCCATAGGAGAATCTAAACGGCATTACTTAGCCTAACAGTGGTGATATTATTTGATTTCTGGTTGATTGCTGGTGGCTATTTGCTGCAGGCATCTACTAGCCAATTGTGAAGCAATTTACAGTGAGAACTGCGAGCCGCTTGTTTTTGCGCTAGTGAGCACATATCCATTCTGCAAAGACGTGAAGTGGGAAAATTTAGTAGGGGTGGATTTGTCAGATTAGGCACAGTCTGAAGTTTTCCTTTTTTATTTTACGTTATTTGTTCTAACTCTGGTCCATTCATGGAATAGTAGTGTGCTTATACTGGCTAGAAAATAGCCATAGCAAAGGATACATCGTTGTTTTAAAAACTCAAAAACACAAAAAAAAAAAAAACACACAAAAAAAGTAAAAAAAAATTAAAGTATAACTCTCATTTTAAAAAGTTTAACCCGAGGATGGGGTAGGACGAGGCGGGGACTGGGAAGTCCAATACTGCAGGCGGTTCAGAGCGTGCACTGGGCGGGGTAGACACCACTGCTATGAGGGCGGGATCGCCGCAAGATACCCCTGGTCATGTCTGAACTTACATGGACTCGTGTAGAGCCACTGTTGAGGCCAGGAACAGTGCGAAAATGGTGATGTTGGATTGCGACAATGTTCGAGCCAATTTGTCCACCAGTAGTAACTTCACGCAAGTCCACCCATGTCACCGAAATCGGCATCTCAGCCTGCACCTAAGCCTCCTCCCCCCAGTTGCCACCTCCAGGAAATTGAGCATTTGAACCGGATACGCTGAGGAACTGTTTCTGGACCCTGTCCACAGTCCAAACCACTGTCCGGTTGCTGTGAGCAATTTTCCGATGCCAGGTTCACCGTCCACCAGTGTGGGTGATGATGACCTGAGTAGTGGAAGTCGTGTAAGGGTGTCGACGATAGGAGACACGGTTGTCAGACGTGGGGAAGTTTTTTCAGGGCAGTCCGAGGGGGGACAGACTGATGGATTCGGATGATGAGGAAGACCAGCTGGGTTGAGGTATGGGGAACACATGCTCTGAGAGGAGGAGCCTCGACGAAAGGTTGGAAGAGGCAGTTTGGGACCGACGAGGCATGGCAGAGCTGGTCATCAGCGCCAAATGGTGTCAACTAGGAAGCTCCCGTGCGAGGCTCTTGCCGGCGAGGGCTAGATTTTCAAACTCTGGAGGTTCTTTAAGGAAACACCGGATGACCGACAGACTGTGGTGTGAATTTGCCAAACCAGGCTCAGCAGGGGTTCCACCACTACTGAGCTTACTACCACCAGTATGCGCAGGCATATGAATCTAAACACCCACTCAGTGCAACAAGCCCGTTCACCTACGCCCGGCACACCACTGCTCTGTCCCCTGTGTCAGCTGATAGTCAGCCCCTGCCCAGGACCCTGCCACAAAACCCCATCGTCGCTCCACGATCCTCCACACGCAATCCAACCGACGTTCAGCTTCCATACCCCAGACGCTGGAGCGGAAACGCAACATATAGTGCAACCCACCCGCACGCCAAGCCCTATGTCCACATCTCCAGATTGCTTAGCTCGAGATGCTGCCCTATAGGCTAGTAGAGGACCGAGGCCTTTCGCAACCTCATGGCGGCGGCCGCCCCTCGGTATTCGGTCACCCAGCCGCCACTACTTCTTCCCGGTGTGCGTCCCAGCCCTGCACCAGCATCGTGCCAGACAACATCCACCGTGCCTGACCAACGCCGTTTCTTGACAAGGTCACCTGACCACGGACACGTGGACGAGTGCTGCCGGGCAGGGCCAAATATATCGATGACGGCACATGGGTTAACTTGGTGGAGGCTGGGAACCGAGTCTGACCTGGGATGGCGGTCATATACTGACCGACGCGAGGATTGCGGGCCTACCTCGGTCCAGATCTCAAAGAGCTACTATGGCTCCTCCTCCTCCCACCCCTCTCCACCCTCTCCTCCGAACTACCATCCGTGGAACGGCGCAATCAGTCGGTAGCTCTAGGCAGCAGCAGCAGTGCCGTCGCAAGCGACAGCAGGCGGTGCTCAAACTGTGAGCCTAGGCGATAAAGGACACCGCCCAAGAAGCTATACGGCATCACGCGCAGACTGATCTGTGGCTGGCACCGCTGAACCTGAAGCAGGCATGATTGTGTGTGACAACGGCGTAACTGGTGGGCTCTGCAACTCGGCAGACTGACATTGCCTGCCTGGCCATGTGTTTAATCTGATAGTCAGCGTTTCCTCAAGATACCCCATCTGTCAGATTTGCCACGAAGGTGCGCGCATCTGTGGCATTCTTCAGGAGTCCACACAGATGCTGCCACTCTCAGGGCAGCGCAGCGCCGCCTCAACTGCCCGCTCACCGACTGTTGTGCGACGTGCCACACGAGGTGTGGAATTCAAACACTGACCATGTTATCCAGAGTTTACGCAGCGCCCGAGCCATGTAGACTGCCAGATGTCAACTTCCCCAGAAACTGGTGTAGTCAGGTCAGTCAGCTTCCTCAAGTCTACATGAGGAGTGGACGGTGGATGTCTGATATCTGTTCAGGGCTGAGTAACTTTGAGGATCAACACAGATGGTCAGTGCGATGCCGCATCATCAGCCTCACCCATCCACGACTGCTTGGCCTGTTGAAAACTCTGATCAGCATGAACGGAAGCTTTGCGCTTGTCACAAGAGACTGGGAAGAAGAATTCCCTTGTTGATAGCCAAAGCACCCTTAGGTCTGTTTCTCAGCGCTATCGGAGGAAGGGGGAGGTGGGAGGAGGATGGAAGAGGAGAGATGTTGGCGGACGAGACACAAGAGGGGACCATGGTTTGAGTCCTCATGTTACGTTATGGGCAGGAAGAAGAGGAGTTGGAGGAGTTGAGGAGGAGGAAATGGACATCAGGCCATGAGGGATGTGAAGTTCTTACGCGTGGGTACTCTGGCGCATATGGCAGATTTCATGCTAGGCTGCCTATCCCGTGACCCTCGCGTTCAAAGAAATTTTTCCAGCACCGATTACTGGTGTTCACTCTCTGGACCCCACGTACAAGCAAATCTTTCCACTCTCATCCCTGCAGGGAAAGGAGTGTGGAGAATGATGAATACCAGCAGGCCTGGTGCACAAGCTGAAACAGTATTTCCCCTTGACAGCGCTAGCGGCAGAGTGCGTAGTTCTGCGGGACCAGTAGCTGAGGGAGAGTAGGCGAGCAGGAGCTTGTCCAGCATGGAAAGGGTACGCTTTTACAAGGCTTTTGCCGCGCTTTATGTCCAACCCGCAGACACATGTCACCTGTCCCCCAGTCTCGGCAGAGTAGGGCTGATCTTTAAGACAGACTGGTGAGGGAGTAGTAGCTGTCCATACCATCGTCCTACATGATCACACAGCTCCCTACAACACTGGGTTTCAAAGCTGGTACCCTAATGCTCGACCGAGCATCAAGCTCGGACGAGCATGTTCGCTCATCTCTAGTTATGTCTGTTTTGCATGATTTCTCTCTCTACGGCCCTATTTGTTTTTCATAAAAGATGGTACCGTCCTACTCAGCTGTTAGTGCCTTACATTGGTACCTTCCTCCTTCTAGAAGCTTCGGAGTCTCCAGGAACAAAATTATCGACGTTGGGAGAGGGAGCTGGAAATGTATTTAAACAGCGGCAATCGTGGACTAGTGGTTGGTTTTTAACTAATAGATTATTTTATGGAATGTAACTTATTTAGTTATTAGTGATATTTTAATTATTGTTTAATTAATGAATTTAGTTATTTATTTGGAACCCCTAATAAACACTACAGCCATTATTTATCCAATAGCGTTAGTTTGTCTGGTCTTGGGGTTCTTTTTTTGGTTACGGTTTGTGCTGCCATGTATGGAGGTGTGCTTGATATGAAATCTTCACTTGTAGGATTCTGGACAACCAAGGGCATAAGCCCCACTATAACAGACATAGTACTTGCTCTGGGGCCCAAGACTTCAGTGTTTCACAGTAGCCTAGACTTGTTAGTAGCCAAAAGAACAGACAGTCCCCAGGTTATAAACAACAGCTTCAACTACAAATCTGCCCTTGCATCTTCTAAACCGGATTACTCCATTAATCTTATATCTTCTCTATCTCACGACCCCAGACAATAATTTTCTACCTTTGATTCCCTTCTATCCTTCTACTCCCGCCAACCTTCCTCATTTCAGCTAAGGATTTTGTTTTACGCTTTAAAAACAAAATAGACAGCATCAGGGAAAGTGTCAACCTTCAGTCCCTGACACCCACCCAGAATATCCAATGCCCGATCACTTAACCAAATTTTCTTCCCTCACTGATAAGAAAGTTTCCTCTCTGCTGCAAAGCTCCCACCTCACTACTTGTGCACTTGACCCAATACTGTCTCATCTCATCCCCAATCTCAGCCCTGTGCTCATCTCAGCTCTAACTCACCTCTTTAACCTTTCACTATCCACTTGTATTGTTCCATCTTCCATTAAACATGCGACTGCCACACCAATCCAAAAGAAGCCATCTCTGGACCTGTCTTTTCTACCGAATCAGCCTTTCCCACTACTTCCATTTTCTTCAAGACTCCTTGAACAACATTTCCATCTCCTACCTTTCCATCAACCCGCTCTTTGACAAACTTCATTCCAACCCAATAGCTCCACTAAAACTACCCTGTCCAGGGGTGACAAAAACAAACCTAACACCCTGAAGCTGCATTCCCATGTTAAGTTTTTTCTAAGCAGTTTTTGAAGCCAGAAGACGGTGTGGATAATAATGGATGAGAGCATGTCATTGAAAAGTGCTACTCTTCTCTATTCACTCCACTTTGGACATCAAAAACTGATGTTTACAGCATTTATAGAGGAACACTCCATTGATGAGTAGGAAGAGAAAAGGAGGAGTGTCAGCTCACCTGTTGTGGAAGGGGGTCGCTCCGTGTGAATATGGCTGTGCTCGCCTGGACAAGAGGAGCCTGGTCCGGTCCCAGGTTGGTAATGCAAGTTCGGAAAAAAGAAGAAGGACTTCTTCTTTTTTCCGAACTTGCACTCCATTGATGAGTGCCAGCACTGATGGTGGATGTCACCGGGTGGTTTGAGCATTTAGGTTTGTCCCACAACATGAATTGACCGCTCATTACTAATCACTATACCCACTGTATGTAGATAAAAGCCATCCTGGAATTATATCTGATATCTCCAGCCTGACCCAAGTTTCCAATGTTAATTTCCTTAGGCACAAAATTCTTGCAACTTTGTGTAATCTTGTGTTGTCCATAATCATAGTAATAGATTTCCAATAAATCAATTCCATATAAAACCTTTGTAAAACATAACATTTCACCTGCATATATATTCAGTTTGGGGTCATGGTCTCCAAAACGCCTTGACATCCAAACAGAAGTATTGTACAGGTTTCTTGGGAAATGTAAGTGGTGAAAGGTCTCCTTTAAATTATTCCATAGAAGCCAATCTTACCTTGACTTAAGAACAGGACAAGAACAGATCGGTGGCAGCGGTCATCTAAGGTCTCACTTTTTATTGTCTCTACAGGGCCATTAAATGAATAAATAACCTTGAGAAATTCCCTGTAAGGCTGAAACATCTTTATTTTCAGAAGATTTGCTGTGATGAGATTCTCTATCAGTTGTTCTTTTAAAATTCTTTTCAAGAGATTTCTATGACTATGAACATAGGAATTCTGAAATATATTCAAGTGGTTTATAGTTCACATTAACAGGAATTAGGCGGGTGAAAGTATGACAAGTGATCACAGGATAATTTAATAATGGACTGTATAAGATATATATGTCTGCTCTGGATTAACTGTTATATGGTTTCCGACAGATTTTGGTACTACTGTAGGGTGTAATAGACACTTTTTCCCTGCTGTACAGTGTTCTCTTTGTTTAGATGAGACACCATCAGATCTCCTTGCTGTGTGATGTATTGTATGATGTTCTGCATCACATAGTTAGCTAGAGACTGCACCATTTCTACCTCCTAGGGGGAAATTGGAAATTTAATACACTGAGGTATATGCTAGTATGATGAAATTCCACCCTCAAAACCTGCCAAATTTATTAGGAGGCTCTGGCCCCATGATAAATCCCGGCAGGAGGGAATGCTGCTCTGACCATACTTATGCAGCTGTCATTTAATATATCAGAAGTATGCATTGTTCCCAACCTTTACGGAGTCAGTGCGATAGTCCCATTTTTTCAGTGGTTGGGAGAATGTTGCATGCTGTACCGGTTTGCCCTGCCTCTTGGTCTCAGTCCTGACACAATACTGCTGCAGAACCAAGACCAGGAGATGGTATCAGCTTCTGCTGCCTCCACACATTTTACTCTTCTCTACAGGTAGACGTTTGAAGTTAGCTCCTGCCCTGACTGGCCTCACCCCATCCTTCGTCATCTCAGACTCCTGGGAGAAAAGAAGCATGACTGCGGTGGAACAAAGGAAGGGTAAGTATCAAAGTTTTTTTGTTTAATAACCGCAAACAGGGGGGGCAGCGGATCCCAATATGAAAGGGGGGAGGGGGCCACAATATGAGAGAGGGGAGGGGCCACAATATGAGGGAGGACATGGGGGCCAAAATATGATGGGTGCACATGTTTCAGGGGAGGACAGTGGGCCATAATATGAGGGGAGGACAGAAGGCCACAATATGGGGAGAGGACGTTTTGCATGTGGCCACCGCTGCTATGTTAAATCTGTAAAATATGGACCATAAATTGGGCATAAAACCCCAAGCACTATGATGTAAGAGTCCAAGGTTTATGCCCAGCCAACAAAATATGGCCAACATACAGTTTGTATTAAATGGATGAAACTTGCATTAAAGGATTCTATAGGTATTTTGGAAAGGCCGGAGAAGTGGCACAGAAAAGCACTGGTTAGCATGTTACACTAGTAGTTCTGGTCAAGGGACCTACTTAATCTGCTTTCGTACATCAGTGTGCTTGCCTGTACCAGATCCCTAGCGAGTACAGGGGCAGGAGGAGGATGGGGCAGAGTGAGCGCTACTCCCCCTTCTCCCTTCATAGGAAGACTACTGGCCTGACTTGGTCACAATGCGGTGACAAACCATGCAGAGACAAAGAAGTCTATGGGACCAGACGCAAATTATGCGACCAGATCAGAGGCCCCCGAATGGACGTGTGAATAAGCCCTTACTCTTACTTAATAAGTGATGTCTTGTGGTCTGAGGAGGCCACTGATTGACTGAAGAGGGTCCTGTGATTTTTGGCACCTCCAGAAGTCAAAAAGTACCAGAGCGCCCTGGAAGCCACAGCAGAATAGCACATGACACACTCCCCACACTGGTCACATGATCAGACATCAGGTAGTCACACGTGTGAAAAGTGATAACGCTGAGTGCCACCATTTTGAGGTGGATCGATGCTCCAGAGGCCATCATCCTCCTCAAAATAATGGTGCGTACATGCCCCATGGATTTGAAGGCAGCCGGCATGGAAACATCTGCAATGTGTTCTTCACTGAAGAACACATTGCAGATGTTTCCGTACATCTGCTAACTTTTTAGAAGACACGAGTGCAGAATGGTGTTCTTCACAATAGTATGTGAAGAACATTGGGGGTCATTTACTAAGGGCCCGATTCGCGTTTTCCCGACGTGTTACCCGAATATTTCCGATTTGTGTCGATTTCCCCTGAATTGCCCCGGGATTTTGGCGCACGCGATCGGATTGTGGCGCATTGTCGCTGGCATGCATGCGATGGAAATCGGGGGTCGTGGCCGAACGAAAACCCGACGGATTTGGAAAAAACGCTGCTTTTAAAAAAAAAATGTGTCACGAAAATTGAACTTACCTTCACTCGGCCCGGCTCGGTGTATTCCAGTGCGTTCCGATGCTCTTCAGCGCAGCAGCAACATCTGGTGGACGGCGGAGGAACTACCTTAATAAATCCCGGCTGGACCCGAATCCAGCGCAGAGAACGCGCCGCTGGATCGTGAATGGACCGGGTAAGTAAATCTGCCCCAATATGTGTGAAGATTCTTCACACATATTGTTCTTCACATACTATTGTGAAGAACACCGTTCTGCACTAATGTCTTCTGATAAGTTAGGAGATGTATGGAAACATCTGCAATGGGTTTGTCACTGTGTTCACTGTGTTCTTCACTATGTTCTTCACTTAAATGATCCTTAATGATCCTTAAATTTCACTGTTCTTCACTGTTCTTCACTGTGTTTCCTTAAGTGAAAGCTTGTTAGCGAACAGGCGAAATCCTCGTCCGAGCAACGAGCCGTTTCGAGTACGCTAATACTCCAACGAGTATCAAGCTCGGATGAGTATACTCGCTCATCTCTAGTAAAGATGCCTGTGAAGCTTTTGCTAGGTTATCTACTGTATATGAGAATCTTTAAGATAACACATTGGAACCAGAACAATATATACTTTATGCATAGTGTTTTCAGATTTTTTATTGATAAAAACTACACAAAAGCTATAACTGATCATAATAGTATTTAAAAAAAATTATACTCTTGTGATTTAACCTTGTCAATAAAATCCAAATAAACCAATATGGGAATAATAATCCTTATATGTGTGATGGGGCCAGATGAAGGCTTCCCACCGCCGGCACATTTTCCGTTATTCTAACCCATCAGAATGACCCTAATTGAGGCTGGTCTCTCCCCAGCGCTGTCCCCCGTGGCTGGCGGTCTGAGAAAAAGCAAACCTTTCTAACAGGTAAAACAGGAAAGAAACACAGTTCAAAGAGATCCACTGGGTTATTCGACATGAAACAAGAAGCATTCCCTACCCCCCGAAATCCCCAAAGTCTCCCCATTTTGGTTCATCTGTATTGGAACCATGCAACGTGTAGAAAAAAAGAAACCAAATGTACAAGCAGATATTACTCCCGCGATCACCGGAAGCGGATCCAAAATTGGTTAAGAAATCCTTTTTGCGTGGATCCTGTGTTATGTTTTTATTTTATTATTTTATTAACTTTATTTATGTTTTTTTAGCTGTTTTTTTACACCAGTGGGGCTTAGGATAATACTTTAAAGCCAAAATAAACCCCATGCTGTTCCTAATTCATCCGATAATGTTCCACGGCCCTTCAGCCACAAGTCCGCTCCGTGCTCAATGTTTTTAGTTTTGCGTTATTTATTGATTATAGGAGCACGCAACTATTCCAGGGCGCTCCAAACATCTGTGATCCATTACTGCGCGTTTGTCCACTTCTTCTTCTCCCAAGATGCACAATCCAGGAACAAGACTCCTGACGTTATTGGTTTGGTATCCTCTCAATGTATATGGCAGGTGCTGCTGAGCGAGCTATGGTGGAGATGTAGCTCTGGTCCCTACTAAGCTCTAGGTTGGTGGTCTCTCTTTGCTCTCGAGATGTTCCATCATAGCCCTTATTTACAAGGAGGGTCTTGTGTGTCTGGCAATATCCGACCATGGGCGGGTCATAGCTGTAGTATGGTAGAGTCTTGATGTGCCGCGGAATCTGGTAAAGAGAAAGAAAAGAAGTTAGATTTTTGTATGGATCTTCAGAAATTGAATGATTCTACTACTTTTTGTTAACTTTTGATACACAATCTATTATCTTTGCACTCAAAAGTTCTGTAAAGTATTTGGGCCCACTTGTGCAGTAATTTAGCCTTTTTATAACACTTAGTGGGTGGCTAGTGGGTATGGTTGGCTTGTTAAAGGGGGTGCTTCAAGTTCAATTGTCATTCCCTATCCACAGAATAACAGTCTGATCAATGAGGTCTGACTTCTGTGACCTCCACAGATCACATGGATTGGGGCCCCTTTCTCCCTAAACGAATGATACGGCAGGTCAAATCCTGCCATGCCTTTAGATTATATGGGAGTGTCAGAAATTATGGAAACTTCCTTTCAGTGTCTACCAGTGCACCGTTTTTGGCAGTCTCTAAGACTACCTTTGGTTTTAAATGATGCATCAAAACACATCTTTGACCTATGGTTCGATCAATTGAGAATGGGGCCCGCCTACTTTTCATAGGTTTGGGCCCAAAATTTGGATCACAACCATTCAGATTGTTATCCAATATCTTGTGTCAGTTTAACTCCAATGCATAAAAAAGTCACAAAAAATGTCTCTGCTTCGACCCTTTAAAGGGGAAGCATAGAATGTGGAGTAGAAGTAATTAAAGATTAGTGATTAATTTGGTGTAAATTTGTATGGATTTT
Organism: Engystomops pustulosus; assembly: GCA_019512145.1. Classification (NCBI taxonomy): domain Eukaryota; kingdom Metazoa; phylum Chordata; class Amphibia; order Anura; family Leptodactylidae; genus Engystomops; species Engystomops pustulosus. The sequence goes on from CM033644.1 coordinate 21,099,257, forward strand.
ATCATTAGCATGATGCAGGTGGCAAAATGAAGTAATAAATTCATGACATTCATGGCTTGTTGCAAAATTGTAAATCCATAGGATGCCATAAAATTCCCATTGATTTGTTTTTGACCAGATGTAAATAAGGGTTTGTAAGAAGTGACAATCGGGCATTGTACAGTACAAGGTCATTCATACTTCACTATGACAACCATGCAGCTGCTACAGAAGAAGATAAGGTACACAAAACTAGTTGGTCCATCATCTCTTATATTGATTGGGAAGAACTTTAAGTAGAGTTGTCCACTGTCGCTCAAGATGCAATATGGGACTGGCCCAAGTCTTAAAGGTTACTTATAATTTCAACAAATGCAATGTCATTGAGGGTCAACCTGGTATTGAGAACCCCAGTGTTGATCACTAAAAGAGATCCCAGTTGCAATTAGACTCATACTCTTGTGGGACCCATAAGAAGTTGAGATTTTGAAGATCTTAGGATAGCCAAAGGGAGCCAACTCTATTCTGAGAAACTCTGCACTTCCTTTGAAGAAGACCTTTCACCACCTCACACATGGAGAGATTAACATACTATAGTGAAGCAACTACTACACAGATTCAGAGGCACTTTGAATTTAGATTTTAGTTGCTGTTAAGATATCATTCCCAGTATCTGACCATTGTAATCCTCTCCACTATAATCTTCTCTGACACTGTCTACAATTAGCATAACACAGGTTCCCTTCCTCCTCTGCTCCAGCACCTCCTCTCTGACAGTGGAGAGGATTATAATGGTCAGATACTGAGACTGATATCTCAGCAACAGTGTCTGTTAGGAAGAAAATTCAAAGTGCCCCTTAATATATGTAGCAGACTCTACAAAACGATATGTTAACCTACATACATGTGAGATGGTAAAAAGTCCCACTTAAGTAATCCTTAAAGGGGTATTCCGGGAATATAAACGTCTGACACAAAAACCCATGATGATATAAATAAATGAATACAACAATACTCAATGTCATTAGTCACAAAACGCATCACAAATAGTTTGATTTTATGATTTACAAAATTTATGGCCTCTCTAAAGTAGGTGGAGTTATCACTAAGATGGCCGCCACTGGAAACTACAAGTTCCATGATCCTTTAGTTCTCAGTAACTCCTCCTCCATCTTATGCTCTGCTCCCAATGACGATGTAACAGACTGTGCTGCTCTGTTACCATAGTAATGATGTGTAACTGCCATCACTGCACATCACCACAACACTTGCCATACTGGATGCACTTCAACCAAATGTAGTGGTGATCACATGACCTGCCCAGGCAGGTGCAGGACATGTGATGTGGACATGTGACCAGCGACCACCTTCTGTCCTGTGTCCGCTCCGCAACGGACCGCGTTGAGGAAATTAACGGACTGATTAAAGGGCCAGTAACATTTTAATTTTCCATTACAATCTATGTCATCAGCATTTTTCTGCTAAGGGGAGCAAAATGTTAAATAACAACTAATTACATATTAGCTTATATTTTGAGTACCCATTTCTTTATGAATTATGCTGATTCCTGGAATACCCCTTTAAGCGTCCAAGTACCCAGATCAAAGGTTGAAAAATCTTTCCGACTCTCTCACTATGTCATATTAAAAGATTGATGAAACAACAGCTATAATTACTGCACAGTAAAACCTAGTGCCATAATGATCATCTAGGGAGCCATTTTTTCAATGATTTTTTATGTGAGAAATTTACTTCTTCTGAACAATCACACTTCTGCATTGGCTGGGAAAATTAATATGGATGCAGCTAGATATTTTTTAGGTAATGCTAATTTGTCTCCTTATGCTATAAAAAAGTCTGGATGAATCTTTGAACTATGATAAACAATCCTCCAGCTGTATCAGGCGGACAATAATGTAACATCGAGTGACAAGGATTATGGGTCAGGGATTATCGTCTGCCCTCAAAAATATAAAAAGCAAGTTATAAATATAAGTATTTCTCTATTTCTATCCATAATTTGTAGAAGTTTACTGCATTAACCAATTTTATATGCCATCTGAGGATCGGCGCTAATTGAATACAAATAGATCATCTTAAAGTAGAGCTAATGACAAAGCGCAATTAAGTCATCCATAAAGTATTTTCACAACATTATTATTATTTCATGGCATTTTGGAATTATATACTGTACATGGACTTCTGTTCCTGGGGGTCAGGCGGAGGTTGAGTACTTAGACGGTAGGCTGTTTTCTACGTTTAAATCACTTGTCCACAGGATGAATGAGACAACTAATAATTAGAGGTCCCTCAATCGTAAGATCTGGAAAATGGGGGCCCTTGTTTGATTAAGGTGATGGTAACAGATGTCGTCACTCCATTTGTAGGTGACCTTTCCCTGCCATCACATACCCCAACTCTTGCCTCCAATACAAGATATTGTTTACTTTATTTGGCCCTGATTGAAATATTTTTTGCTCATTTAGAGTAATTATAGTCAATACTTTAAATTCTCTATTATCAGATGGGTGGAGTCAGACTATCAGCAGCAGCCCAGGAACACCCAGCAGATAGAAAAGAGCCTAATTAGCCAAAGTTTCAGGATAGTTCCAGTACCCCAAATTCAAATTATACTCTCTTCTGTCAAGTGGGTTGTCCTAGGCTGTAGAGGACTGCCCATCTGACAATTGAGGTCCAAATATTAGGATATTGTTTGGGAATGGTGAGGACTACTTCCAACTATAGCAACACCTATTGAAGGACACATAGAATTGGAGTTGATGGAGGTGGTGAAAGGTCTTCTTTCGTAGTTCATACGGTTGAAAAGAAAAAAAAAAACATGTCCATCAAGTTCAACCAAGGAATGAAGATCACATTGACAATGATCTCTATCACTCCTATAAGGATTGAGTAGGGTGATAAAGGGTTGTGCTGTTACTTTGTCAATGTTTTTACAGGGTGTTACGATCCTCCATGCCAATAGAGTCAACACAATTGTTATTTTATGTAAGTTTTTTGCTAAACTAGTCATGTCCCGAGAGGTAGTCACTGGGGCAGATTTATCAAGCAGTCTGAAAGTCAGAATATTTCCAGTTGCCCATGGCAACCAATCACAGCTCAGCTTTCATTTCACCAGTGCTCATGAATATTTTAAAGGGGAGCTGTGATTGGTTGCCATGGGCAACTGGAAATATTCTGACTTTCAGACTGCTTGATAAATCTGCCCCATTATCCACAGGATGAATGAGACAACTAATAATTAGAGGTCCCTCAATCGTATGATCTGGAAAATGGGGGCCCTTGTTTGGTTAAGGTGATGGTAACAGATGTCGTCACTCCATTTGTAGGTTACCTTTCCCTGCCATCACATACCCCAACTCTTGCATCCAATACAAGATATAGTTGACCTAATTTGGCCTTGCTTGAAATATTTTTTGCTCATTTAGAGTAATCATAGTCAATACTTTAAATTCTCCATTATTAGATCGGTGGAGTCAGACTACCAGCAGCAGCCCAGGAATTAGCCAAAGTTTCAGGGTAGTTCCAGTACCACAAATTCAAATTATACTCTCTTCTGTCAAGTGGGTGGTCCTAGGCTGTAGAGGTCCGCCCATCTGACAATGGAGGTCCAAAAATGAGGGTATTGTTTGGGAATGGTGAGGACAACTTCCAACTACAGCAACACCTATTGAAGGACACATTTGGGCAGATTTACTTACCTGGCCCATTTGCGATCCAGCGGCGCATTCTCTGCGGTGGATTTGGGTCCGACCGGGATTCATTAAGGTAGTTCCTCCGACGTCCACCAGGTGGCGCTGAAGTTCCCCGGAACGCCCTGGAGTTCACCGAGCCAGGCTGAGTGAAGGTAAGTGCAAGCTCCGCAACACATTTTTTTTTTTAAATGCGGCGGTTTTTCCGAATCTGTCGGGTTTTCGTTCGGCCACGCCCCCCAATTTCCGTTGCGTGCATGCCAGTGCCGATTCGCCACAATACGATCGCGTGCGCCAAAATCCCGGGGCAATTCAGGGGAAATTGGCGCAAATCGGAAATATTCGGGTAACACGTCGGGAAAACGCGAATCGGGCCCTTAGTAAATGACCCCCATTGTTTACCTTATTTGGCCCAGATAGAAATATTTTTCGTTTGTTTAGAGTATTTATAGTCAATACTTTAAATTCTCTATTATTAGATGGGTGGAGTCAAACTATCAGCAGCAGCCCAGGAACACCCAGCAGACAGAAAAGAGCCTAATTAGCCAAAGTTTCAGGGTAGTTCACCAAATTCAAATTATACTGTCAAGTGGGTGGTTCTAGTCTGTAGAAGACCGCCAATCTGACAATAGAGGTTCAAAATTAGGATATTGTTTGGGAATGGTGAGGACTACTTCCAACTACAGCAATGCCTATTGAAGGACACTTAGAGTTGGAGTTGATGGAGGTTGTGAAAGGTCTTCTTTAGTAGTTCATACAGTTGAAAAGAAAAAAAAACACATGTCCATCAAGTTCAACCAAGGAATGAAGATCACATTGACAATGATCTCTATCACTCCTATAAAGATTGAGTAGGGTGATAAAGGGTTATGCTGTTACTTTGTCAATATTTTTGCATCCATGCCAATAGAGTCAACACAATTGTTATTTTATGTACGTTTTTTGCTAAACTAGTCATGTCCCGAGAGGTAGTCACAGTTTTTTAACCACACATACATTTACAAACCATCTCTCAACCCTCATGATGACCTTATACCAATGACAAGGAACTGGTGTGAACTTCATGAAATTTCAATTAGTTCCCAAATTCCTCAAAAACATTTATGAAGAATGGTGGTGAAAGGGAACCTGTCACCTAGGTTGGTGCCACTGAACATTGATTATGAATCCAGGATGAGGGTCCCAAACCTTTCTATATAAAATCCACTGGTCCTTACAACTTTGCCTATAATCATGAGATATATCGAAGAAAAAAATAAAAAATAGATAGGTGCAAATTATATTGTGGTATCTCCAGGTGGATACTAAGATAGGTCACATTTAAATGTGCGCCCACCTTATCCACTTATGGAGTTTCAAATGTGGTTGGATCCAAGCCTGCCGGAAAATGGATTGAGTGTGGTCACATAACAAGGTTTATAGCAAAAAAAAAAATCCCATTGAGGTGCTCCTCCGGTAAAAACTTATTTATATGAAAAAGGGGGCACAATTAAACCCCTAAAGAGATATTTACCATTAACATATGGGGGCACATTTACTAAGGGTCCTGTAGACGCGATTCCATCGCGCTTTCCGAATATTTACGATTTGCGGCGTTTTGCACTAAATTGCCACGGGTTTTGGTGCATGCGATCCGATTGTGGCGCATCGGCGCCGCAACAGAAAATCGGGGGTGTGGCCGTCGGACAACCCAACAGATTCGGACAAACCGCGGAATTTAAAAAAGAATTGTGTCGCAAGACGAGCCCTTACATGCACCAGGAAGAAGAAGGTGAACTCCGACGGACCTCAGGCGCATGACCTTAGTGAATACAGGCAGACCCGAATCCTCGCCGGACAACGTGCCGCGGGATTGCGACTGGTCCAGGTAAGTAAATGTGCCCCAGTATATATTCAAAGAGAGACGCATTTCAGGTCTGAAGCAGAGGACTAAGGACAGGTCAGGTTCAAACCCGAAATGTGTCTCCTTTTTAACATATATTTACCATATATACTCGAGTATAAGCCTAGTTTTTTAGTACAAAAAATGTGCTGAAAAACCCTAACTCGGCTTATACTCAAGTCAAGGAAAAAAACAAAAAGTGAACTCACCTTCTAACGCACCCCGGCATCCATCACAACTCCGACATTGGGTCCTGGACCATCACAGTCTTTGTGACATCAGCTGCATTGGCACACACTAGGATGTCAGCTTGCGGCTGACGTCATGGTGCCTGTGACGGACCGGGAGGGGCTGGAAGGCCATATACTCGAGGGGGCAGGAAGGCAGGCTATATACTCTAGGGGGCAGGCAGGCTATATACTCCAGGGGGCTGGCAGGCTATACTCTTGAGGGGGCTGGCAGGCTATATACTACAGGGGCTGGCTATATAGTACAGGGAACTGGCAGGCTATATACTCCAGGGGGCTGGCAGGCTATATACTGGGGGGCTGTGACCAATGCATTTCCCACCCTTGGCTTATACTCGAGTCAATAGGTTTTTCCAGTTTTTTGAGTCAAAATTAGGGGTCTCGGCTTATACTCGGGTCGGCTTATACTCAAGTATATACGGGTAGTTCTAAGTCTATAATTAATTCTTAATTGAATCCTTTAATTGTGCTTTTATATAGATAATAATAGATTTTTTAGTTTAATAAATATGTTTTCACCTGAGGTGCGAATCTGTGGGAAAGTTTTGACCACGTTGACCATTTGACCATGCTGATTCTAACCTTGCCTATAAAGCTGTAGATAACCCTTTTCACAACGTGGATCGATTTATTCTGTTTTTGGCTTCATTTTCCCCATGGCAAAAGTGTTAATGGGTGAAGCTCCTCAGACTCATATCACCCATAGAATATACATCCAATTAGTAAAGATTCTATATAGACAACCAGCAGTTTATTGGCCCCAAAACCGTGAACAAGTTCCCATTAAAACTGACAACAAAACAAGTTAGGACAGTAGCTCAGTACAGTAGTTCTGGCTGGACCCATACCGTGCCGTTCAGCTTTTACTGTGGCTGAGAAAGTGAAGACATGAGAATTGCCTGTCTAGCAGCAGAGTAAGTAGTCTGACAATCAATGTGAGGCTTTTATGCAAAGCCTTTATGCATTCATGTAGGGTCACGTAAGGTAAAGTAATGGTGTAAATTATACATGCAGTAAACTCAGAGGAGATGTAGAGTATGGCAATATTACTATGCAACATTGATCCTGGAGAAGGCAAATATGTGGATACTGTAAAGGACTGTAGTATTCTGACACAAGATGGGGAACATTTATCAGGACTTGTACGCCGGTTTTTGTAGGTATACATGACTTGTAATAGTCACAATTACAAGTTACGGGTGCTTGAAATCAGGCCTGAAAGTTTGCAGGCTGTAGCACAATTCTATGCCCTCCATTATGTCCTGATAGTTTTATTCTACAATAGGGACATCTGCCTGTGCCAGGGAGAAATTTACTAGCGTTGGATCCATCCATTGATCCGTTGTCTAATGCATAATCATACAGGGAAGCACTTAGTAGAAACGACCACTTGACAGAGTAAGCCAAAATTGAATTTATTTTGGAAATTCACAAAAACACGGGTTCACAAAGGGTGTTACTACTTTAGGCACCACCCACTGCATTAGTCTTATTTGCACTTGAAAAACGGTATTCTCACCCCATTCATATTTATTCTCTGTGACAAGAGTGCACCATTCAAATAGACCAAACCAGTTCTATTTGTATGTGATGGAAGAAGCCAAACCAAGATTGGATGTGAAGCAGGAGTGCAGAGTCCCGTGGTGGCATGGGTGGCATCCTCCAACTAGTGAAAAGTTTGAGCATGCTCCCTCTGAATCTACTCTCTGTCTATTCTATGTCTTTCAGTGTCCAAACTATAATCATCATCCTTAAATGCTTTTATTTTGTATGCTTGCTAAATGCTGGAACTAAGATGCCTGTGGACCGACCCCCACTATGTGCCATATACTCGTAGCACACTTCCTGGAATAGATGGATGTCTTATACACAGCCAATTCCTGGAAAATACAGAGAAGTTCTGCTACCAACGTCACAGATCCACTGAGCATGATCCAAACTATCACAGCCATATATGGACTATGGGGAAAAGATGCTAAAGTGCAACATGGCTTTGTGATGACGAGACAACCAATCATATATTTAGTCCCTACTTACTAACTGTGAAGTCCCGCCCACCAAAGTAGTTTGTATAAAATGTTATGTGTCAGCAATAAAGGCAGAACTACTTCCTCTTTTCGTAGGTACCACTTCCTGCTGAGGAAGATATTTATACAATACTCCAGTTTTGGTGATTTCTTTGAGCTCACTCAGCAGCCTATGTAAACTATTAGAATACCTAAGGTCGTGTAAGAGAGGGGAACCTGACATGCACAATTTTTGTTTTTGAGCTGCCGCAACACAAAACTTGTACAGATACTTTTTAAATACATGTGCAAGCACTGAAGACGTACTTTCTAGTGCAAAGCCAGACAGATAACAGATCTGGGCCAATCTGTTTTTCGAAGACTCAAAGGAAAACTACCCTGAGTATTCTCCTATGAGAAGTAGATGTGATGGTAGATTCCTCCTGCTGCCTCTACCCTAATCTGTAATGTAATAATCCTGGAACCTAACTTGTAATATGTAAATTAACTGCAGAGTTTAGTGGCCGGACAGTGGGAGCTAAGGCTTCTTAACGCCCCAGTAGCCTCTGCAGTTAATTTACATATTACTAAAATAAAGTTTGTAACAAGTTAGGTTCCAGGATTATTAAATTGCAGATTAAGGCAGAGGCAGCAGGAGAAGTCAACCATCAGATCAGTAGAATCCTCATGTTAGGTTTTCTTTAACTTTTTGTGCAATTTCCTTGCAACACTTTGTACAGACAGCTGAATCTTGAAGCAGACTCGTAGCTCTCTGTGCTAAACCTGCTTCGAAATTAGACCCCATTATCACCGTGAATCTTCCTAGCTGACATTGTATTATACTTCTATAACATTACAGTGTACACAGTTATCATAACACATGCATTATACAGATAATATACAACTTAGCAGAAACTTTCCAATTTTATCCATGTTCTTCAGTGACTACAAAAACTTCTGCCCTATTAGACTCCTGCCATTCGCTAATACATAGAACACATTTTCTTATCTGGTCTCGACAGATTTCCCTTCCATTGCTAAATTAGTCCCTTATATGCCGGGAGTTGGAAATATTAAAAGGAGAAGTGGAATAATGCTCAGAATTTTACACTTGTACAAATGTGTCTAGAAATTAGAATTTTGGGAGCAGTAAATATTTTAACTGCAAAGTATCAGCATACGGCAGGATCCAAATTCAGGATTGTTTAATTTCTTATATATTTTACGGTTTTAATGTATTTTTGGGCCAAATGCAAAAATTACAAAGAGTAGTAACATTGTTCTGTGCCCAAGTACTGTGCAGAATAGTAGTAGCAATACTGCACTGTCTCATATATATATATAGGATATTAGTAGTATTACAATGCTTATATATGCAGAATAGGAGCAGCAGTACTGTGCTGTGTCCATATATACAAGATATTAGTAGTATTACAGTGATGTGCACTTATATGCAGAATAGGAGCAGTAGTACTGTGCTATGTGTATAATAATACTCCTCTTACCGTTTTTAAGAGTACTTTTTAGGCAAGGAGGAGTATGGAATTTTCACTAATACACATAAATAACTAATAGGCATAGATAATATTAATAGAATGCTGTTTATGTGAGACAATCATTACAGAGCATAAATATCACATTCTCGATAACTAGATTAGTTGATCAGTCGTCAAACAATCTTTGCAAATTAAGGTAAACTTTTGATGTTAATCCTTATGTATCATCGACATAAAGCGAGCACGCTGTGTTCTAGGGAGGAATTCAGGAGGGGCACTGTAAAAAAATGCATCATGTACAATACGTAATAAGAACCATTAAATGCACAGTTGCTCTGTTGTTGAAAATGTATAATTGTAAATGCTTAATATTCAGTAAAGATGAAGTGTGAAGTATAGTACATGCAGGTATACGGAGGCACAGGGAAGCGGAGGTACCGCTAGAACCACGTTCCTTAATGGCAGTAAATAAATCATTTCATATTGTACAGTCCAGAAAAGCAGCGTGAGCCCGGAGTGCGACTCATGCAATCAGAGGCAGAGTTAATGGGGTGAGTGCTTAATTTGAGACATAGACGGCGTCTCATTCATTAATGTAATCAAGCGTGTCTTACGGGCAAGCTCCGATCCCGCAGTGTCTCACCGGAAACTATCATCGCCATCAGGAAGAAGAGCAGTTTGTATATTGACGGAGGGGATAATTTAAGAGCGAGCAAGAGCAGATATGAAAGATATGAAAAGATGGTACAGTAGAAAATATTTAGCATGTGGACTCCTAAAAACTTAGGGTCATCTTTAAGTCTCCATTTCGGAACCCTATTCACCCTCTGATGATGACATTGCAACACACTGATGCATATGTAGCCAGGGCCGGTTTTAGATAAAGTGGGGCCCCAAAATAAAACTATTTGATGACCAGTCACAGTCAGTAAGAGGCTCCTTTAGCCCAGCACAATAATAACACTTTGTAGTTACACCCAGTAGTAGGTAAGTATCTGTAATATGGGGCGGTAGGAGAATGTTATAGGAGAGAGACAGATTGATGATAGAAGATAAATATATACATATAAGAGATATATGATATATAGATAGATGATATACAGATTTATATAGATAGATAGATAGATAGATAGATAGATAGATAGATAGATAGATAGATAGGCAGGAGATAGATGATATACAGATTTATATAGATAGATAGATAGATAGATAGATAGATAGATAGGCAGGAGATAGATGATAAACATCTTCATTCAACCAAGGGGGCCCCAGTAGGACAGGGGACCCTGGCCAAATGCCCAGTTTGAAGCCTCCTAATGCTGCCCCGCCCCTGCATGTATCATTAGTCTGGGATTGTACACCTGCTTTTTTTCCCTGCTTTTCTGCTCTCAGATATATCTTAGTGTTTGACACATCTGGCATTGAAGGAGCTAAAGGGAATCTACAATTGAAATCCATCATGATAAACAAGGGACACTTACTCATAGATCCACTGAGACTGTGGTAATATTTTTATATTTCTTATCAATGCCCTCCTTCCTTTTAAAATTATTCTAATGAGCCAGAAGGCCTATAGAGGCTGTTACCTTAGCCCCTCCATGCTATAGCAATACAGGCTGTTACACTGTCTTATCTTTGACCACTCTACCATGGGAAATTGTTAATGGGAGGTGTCTTGGGTGCAAAAGGCACACATGCACCCTAAAAAGTTGCAAAAAAGCACAAAAACACACAAAATAAATAATTTGCCTCATAGATATGTTTTAGCAATAGTACCAGGACCACAGCAGTACCAAAAAAGTAAAAAAGAAAATGTTTTGATGAGTGATAGCCTAGCAAACCACCAAAAGCACTTGTGGAACACCCCTGCCGATGCAAGGCAGACCGGTGGTTGCGAAAATGTAGCTCGCTACCTGTGTGGAGTCTGATCAACCCCACAGCAGGTCACTAGACAACACGGGGAACACTGCAGCATTAGATTCTGCCTGGGAAGGCAGGAGTTAATTGTTTAATGTGATGTCTTTCCATCAGCCAATCACACCTGTTCTCATATTGTATTGTAAGCTGGGATGCAATTGGAGGAGTAACCACCACCTGACCAGTGGGAGTAATAAAACCCCTGGTCAGGAAAGTTCTAGAGACTAGTTAGTCTAGTGAGTAGTGAGAAATAGAGTGGAGTCAGACAGTAGAGCTCTGAGGAGTTAGTGAGAGTAAAGGGGTATCATCCTACCTTCAAGGGTGATATCTGAAGTAACCCAGGACAAGCTGAAGCATCCTACTAGGACACAGCCTCCCAGCCTGCCCTTGCATCCAGGCTGGTGATCAATACCTGTGGTTCCCTCTCCAAGTGCATCCCCAGCATTCTACCATTGTCAAGATTCATTTGGCACGTTATCTATTGTTCCTGTCGGTTCCAATAAAGAACTGTAAGTTACTTTTGTACAACGTCTGCCTCCGTCTGATCCCTGCTACTACGACTGTCACCATCACAGGCACCCTATCCACTACACAGGGACTCATACTCCAGACCCCAAAGGGTTGCTCCAGGGAGAACTACCACAGCAGCCTCTCCCTCATCATTTCTTGCCAACACCACCTGCTGGAGACCTGCCAGGCTGTAGGACAGCCCTCCAGCCCCCATACCAAGCACCGTGACATTAGCGTGCCTAGGCCGCAACCGCCACCCACTCCGGTATTCCGGGGCCCCGGCTGTCTCCAGGTCCCAAGAAAAGGCTAGGCCCCGGTGGGGGATGTTGCACTTGTTAGTAGATAAATAGATAATAAAATTATGCAAGGCATAAAACTGACAAGTTGAACCACAATGTATTGTTTAGCTCACCTCTGTGGTTCCACGAATCCTATAGTGGACGGGTATAACTCCTGTAGTGTATAGCTGAAAAGTGTCCACTGGGTGTTACCAAGTCGGGGAACTGGTTTCTCAACCCTACCCAATTTCTTCACTTTTGTTGTGAACTATTGGCATAGTATTCCCTTGCATAATCCACTGATCCATTTTCATGTATAGCAGGCATTGCTCAAGAGCTCTTAAAGAGGAAGACTTTTCATGATGATGATGGAAGCCCCACGCCTCAGGCTTCAGTCTCCTCATGTCTCTTGGTAGCTGTCCCGGTGGCCAAATCTAAATGGTGTGGTTATGCACAAAAACTAAGTGAACAATGACGGAGAATGTTTCTCATGGTCTAGATAGTGCGCAGGCGCGGGACAAGAACTTCCCACATGGGCCATCTTGCTGGCATACCCCTTTCATGCCCACTTGACATGGAGATGCTGACATGGAGATGCTGCTCCTGGAGCACAAACTCTCTGGGGAAGATGGTTGTGGGGAGGGAAGTATGGAGGTGCAGAATGAGGGGGCAGCTAGTTGGGTAACATGTAGAAGGCGGGGTAGAGGGAAGAGTTGTAGAGAGTCTAGTCCTGATCTGGTGCACCCCAATAAGTTTGCCAGGCTGGTGGATGAGGGGGATATCAGCTCTGGGGTAGCAATGCTGCAGAAAGACGTGGCCGCTAGCAACCAGGGGAATGTCTGCTCCAGTAAGAAGGGTAATGGGAGCAAAGGCAAAGTCAGACAGGTGCTGGTAGTGGGAGATTCCATTATTAGGGGAACACACAGGGCAATCTGTCACAAAGACCGTGCATACCGAACAGTGTGTTGTTTGCCGGGTGCTCGGGTTCGGCATGTTGCGGATCGGGTTGACGGATTACTGGGAGGGGCTGGTGAGGAACCAGCGGTCATGGTCCACATTGGCACTAATGACAAAGTAACAGGTAGGTGGAAGGTCCTTAAAAATGATTTCAGAGATTTAGGCCATAAGCTCAGGGCAAGGACCTCAAAGGTTATTTTCTCCGAAATACTGCCTGTACCACGTGCCACACCAGAAAGGCAGCGGGAGATCAAGGAGGTAAATAAGTGGCTCAAAAGTTGGTGTAGGAAGGAGGGGTTTGGGTTCATGGAGAACTGGGATGACTTTTCTGTGGGCTACAGGCTCTACAGTAGGGATGGGCTGCACCTCAATGGGGAGGGGGCCGCTGTTTTAGGGGAAAAAATGGCTAGAAGGTTGGAGGAGTGTTTAAACTAGAGACCTGGGGGGAGGGCAATTACACTTGTGCAGGGCAAATAGACGGTGTACATAGAGAGCTGGGAAGGGTCATAGTCCATGGGGGAGGAAGGGGGGCTGGAATGAGATTGGGGAATAAGGACAAAAGGAATACGGACAGGGAAAACCATATAAAGTGTATGTACACAAATGCCAGAAGCCTCACAAACAAAATGGAGGAACTGGAACTGTTGATGTTGGAACGGAAATATGATATAGTGGGTATCAGCGAGACATGGCTGGACAGTAGCTATGACTGGGCTGTTACTATAGATGGTTATAGTCTTTTTAGAAAGGATCGTATAAATAAAAAAGGGGGAGGGGTTTGTTTATATGTGAATTCTTGCCTCAAGCCCGTCCTGCGAGATGACATCAGTAACGCAAATGTGGAGTCCCTATGGGAGGAGATAAGAGGAGGGAAAAAGAATAATAAAATATTACTAGGGGTTTGTTATAAGGCTCCAAATATAATGGAGGCAGCAGAGGAAATGCTGATAAGTGAAATGGATGCGGCTTCAAAGAGCAGGGAAGTACTTATCATGGGGGACTTCAATTACCCAGATATTGACTGGGGGGCAGAAACCTGCAGGTCCTTCAAAGGTAGCAGGTTCTTGTCAACAACAAAAGACAATTACCTGTCGCAACTAGTCCTGGAGCCAACAAGAGGGGGGGCACTGCTGGACCTTATCCTTACCAACAGACCTGATAGGATATCAAAACTACAGGTTGGGGGGAACCTGGGGAATAGTGATCATAATATCATTGATTTTGTATTACGCTTTACTAAGCACGTTAGTGAAGGGGCAACCAACACTCTAAACTTCAGGAGGGCAAATTTTCAGCAACTAAGGGAAGACCTTAAAGGCATAGACTGGGATAATGCTCTCAAGGACAAAAGCCCCCCCCAAAAATGGGACTTTTTCTCATATATTCTGAAAAAGTCCTGTGAGAAACACATACCTTATGGGAAAAAGCATAAAAGGTACAAGAAAAACCCTATGTGGCTAACTAGTCTTGTAAGGAAAGCAATAAGCGAGAAAGATAAAGCATTTAAGGTGCTAAAACGTGAAGGTAGTGATGAGGCATTACAGGATTATAGAGAGAAAAATAAATCCTGTAAAAAGCAGATAAAGGCCGCAAAAATAGAGACTGAGCGAAATATTGCCAGGGAGAGCAAAAATAATCCCAAATTATTTTTCAAGTATATAAATGATAAGAAACTAAAAACAGAGAGTGTGGGTCCCCTTAGAAATAACATGGGGGTCATGGTGGAAGGAGATGAGGAAAGGGCCAATCTACTGAATGTCGCCTTCTCAACTGTCTTTACCCAGGAAAATCCCCTGGTGGAAGACACAATGAGGAATAATGTTAATTCTTTTTATAATGTCAACAGTTTAACCCAGGAAGAGGTACGGCGCCGCCTCGCAACCACTAAGATAGATAAATCACCGGGGCCAGATGGCATACACCCCCGGGTTCTGCATGAATTATGTACCGTGATAGACAGACCGTTATTTTTAATATTTGAGGATTCACTGAGGACTGGTTATGTTCCACAGGAATGGCGCATAGCAAATGTGGTACCAATATACAAAAAAGGATCAAATAGCGATCCTGGAAACTACAGACCCGTAAGTCTAACTGCTGTGGTGGGGAAAATATTTGAGGGGTTTGTTAGAGATGCTATCCTGGAGTATCTCACTGTGCACAACCTTATAACCCAGCGTCAGCATGGGTTTATGAGAGATCGGTCCTGTCAGACTAATCTGATTGGTTTCTACGAGGAGGTAAGTTCAAGACTGGATCTGGGGGACGCTGTGGATGTTGTATATCTGGACTTCTCAAAGGCATTTGACACCGTGCCACATAAAAGGTTGGTATACAAAATGAGACTGCTGGGAATAGGAGAAAATCTGTGTATCTGGGTAAGTAATTGGCTTAGTGATAGAAAACAGAGGGTGGTCATTAATGGCACATTCTCAGATTGGGTTGATGTTACCAGTGGAGTGCCACAGGGGTCAGTATTGGGGCCACTTCTTTTTAATATTTTTATTAATGACCTTGTAGTGGGTTTACACAGTCAAGTTTCAATATTTGCAGATGATACTAAGCTGTGTAAAGTAATAAATACTGAGGTCGATAGTTTAGCATTACAGAGGGATTTGTGGAAGCTTGAGGGATGGGCAGAGAAATGGTTGATGAGGTTTAATGTAGATAAATGTAAAGTTATGCACTTGGGCCATGGAAACAAAAAGTATAATTATGTTCTAAACGGTCAATTACTTAGTAAAACTGAAGCTGAAAAGGACTTGGGGGTATTGGTGGATGGTAAACTTAATTTTAGTGACCAGAGCCAGGCGGCTGCTGCTAAAGCAAATAAAATAATGGGATGTATCAAGAGAGGAATAGATTCTCATGATAAAGACATAGTTTTGCCCTTATACAAATCCCTGGTCAGACCACACATGGAATATTGTGTACAGTTTTGGGCACCAGTGTATAAAAAGGATATAATAGAGCTGGAACGGGTGCAAAGGAGAGCAACCAGGATTATTAGGGGAATGGGGGGATTAGAATACACTGACAGATTACAAAATTTGGGATTATTCAGTTTAGAAAAAAGACGACTGAGGGGAGACCTCATTACAATGTACAAATACCTGAACGGACAGTACAAGGATCTCTCCAAAGATCTTTTTATACCTAGGCCTGTGACCAGGACAAGGGGACATCCTCTACGCCTAGAGGAGAGGAGGTTCTACCATCACCATAGACAAAGGTTCTTTACTGTAAGAGCAGTGAGACTATGGAACTCTCTGCCGCAGGAGGTTGTTATGGCCGACTCTATGTACATGTTCAAGAGAGGCCTGGATGACTTTCTGGAGAGAAAAAATATCACGGGTTATGGGGATAAAACATTTATTTAATTCTTGAAGGTTGGACTTGATGGACTTGCGTCTCCTTCCAGCCTTATATACTAAGAAGAAAATAATCTCAACTACCTTGATAAGTAGAAGCCCTGATAAATATCCCCCATGGACATAATGGGGGTCATTTACAAAGGGCCCGATTCGCGTTTTCCCGACGTGTTACCCGAATATTTCCGATTTGCGCTGATTTTCCCTGTATTGCCCCGGGTTTTTGTCGCACGCGATCGGATTGTGGCGCATTGGCGCTGGCATCCATGCGACGGAAATGGGGGGCGTGGCCGAACGAAAACCCGACAGATTCAGAAAAACTGCCACATTTTAAAAAAAAAAGTGTGCTCGGCCCGCGCTTACCTTCACTCAGCCCGGCTCGGTGTACTCCAGTGTGTTCCGATGCTCTTCAGCGCAGCAGTGACATCTGGAGGACGTCGGAGGAACTGCCTTAGTGAATCGCCGGAAGACCCGAATCCACCGCAGAGAACGCGCCGCTGGATCGCGAATGGGCCGGGTAAGTAAATCTGCCGAAATGGGCAATCGGAAATATTCGGGTAACACGTCGGGAAAACGCGAATCGGCCCCTTAGTAAATGACCCCCAATGGCTTAAAGGATGGTATGAAGTATGTAATGTTACCCAACTAGTAGTGTCGGTCATTTGGTCTCAAATTCTGTTACTGTGGCTCCACATAAAGTCAACCTCTATTCTATCCAAACATATAGAGATCATCACAGGAGACACAATAGGGATCTGATCTGTTGTTGTAGCGCCACCGCTGTCTGGATTTAAATAGAACAAGTAAGAAGATGAGGTCAACATCTGCAAAGAGTTTGTATGTTCTCTCCCTGTTTGCATGGGTTTCCTACGGGTCCTCTGGTTTCCTCCAAAATTCCATGGGACAGGGACCAACTTGGCTAGAACAGTGCAGCGCTGCGTAATCTGTAGGCGCTATATAAATAAAGAATTGTTATTATTGTCATTATTATTATTATTTTATTAGATGAAAGCCATCACAGATCTTTAACCACCGAAGTATGTCATTAGCTTTTAATGATTTTGACATGGATGGGTTCATAAGGACTTAACTAGGATCCCATTTGATGGTCTTACAAGACCAGGTCAGTTGAGAGCTGCCGTAGCTGAGAGAAGCTGTAGCCAAAACTATTTATAAATATGCAATCTGAAAAACACAGTGCTACAGACGCATAGCCTTAGATAAGATGCAAGGACAAGGCTCTCAAGATCAGGAAAATGATGAGGTGTGATGGACCGGTTGATACTGTTCCTTATCATATTCTATAGAGCTATCTCACATCATTGACCAGGACGGAGTGCTTTTACCAACATCATAGTCTGCTCTCTCCTAAGATTGACCCTGTCCGACAAAATCTCTGCATTTGTTGAGACTAAATTTAAACACTAAGGAAAGGATGATAAAAAATAGTACAAAATGCTGAAAGCTTCAAGGCAGCTGAGAAGGACAATGGTGGAGCCGGGAGCTGACACCTTCCTCCTTCCCCATTGTAGCCATCTGTATTGAATCTAGCTAAATCAGTTCTAAGTTCTAAAACTGGGGAATCATTAACAATTACCCTGTGATTAAAACAATGTGGTGCTACTGTAATTTGGCTTGACCAATGGCCACTCAGACTATAGGGGCACAAAGGATGTGTCATCAGGTATTCCTCACAAGTCTCAACAGTGAGTGGGTTAATACTAACCTTAGCGGATGGAGTAGGGACTGCATATTTTATTTTGAGTGCTGGATGACACAGACCCCAGACCGTCACTATCTTTTCTATTGAGTTTGACAGCAGATACGTTGGTAACAATCTTTGTTTAGTCATCAGCAAAGCTGCCTAAAGTAAGACAATGCTCATTAAATGTTAAAAAACCCCAATAAAGTCCATCTTTGGGGCATGTGATGAGATGCTATATAACAGGACTTATAAGTATGAAATTCATTGATGTGTACAGTGTAGAAGGAGTTGTGGTTGCAGATACAATCATATGCTGTCATATCCACTGAGTGAGGCCAGGCTGCTGTGGTTGCCTACGTATCAACACTGAGGAGAGTTGCACTGCAAGAAAAATTGATCAACACAGATCATGCATATATAAGGATTGCCTCCAGCCTGCAGGTATCAGACCTTGAATGTTCTGATACAACAAAATAGAAAAGAAAGATTTGTTTTGGCTTGATTCACCTTATTAAAGGGGTTGACCACTCTTTTACATAAGTTGCCCGTGTGCCTTTACTGCCTTCATAATAATCCACAAGTGTTCATCAAGTGATGCAGCATTCCTGATATTTACTTTTGTGCTGTCTGGAAACTCCCCATGGATCTTTGTTTACATGTCTAAGCTCTGATGAATAGGAGGAGCTATTATGACTCATCATGCTCTCCTCCCTCCCCTCTCCCTGTGTAAGTCAGTGAGATGGACTGTGAGACAAAGATTCCAAAGAACCATATTATTGAAAAATATGGAACTGGAAAATTCCTGTGCATAAAATGTATATAATCACTGGGATAAAGACTCCACAATTATGAAGACATCTCCATAAGAACTGGTAGAGTGCATGTGTGACCGCCACTTCATTTACTTCCATGAAACTAAGGAACATACTAGTGGCGTAAGAAGAAGCTACCGCGCCCCAGTGCAAAATGTGTGCCTGGCCCCCAAATATAATGTATGGTTTATAGTACTAGTCTTCTCATATAGGAAAGGTACAGGCCCTCTAGGCTTCTTGGACCTGCTTGCGACTGCACCCACTACACCCCCTTAAGTTACTCCCTTGTACCTACTTGTTGTAAATTAAGCGGTTAGTGTGTTTCCTATGCATTCAACCAGTCGTCTCTGGGACTCCCATTTTTTGTTATTGCTCAAGGTCCCAGCCAAAGAACCCTTATTAATCAATCAGATACTAAACCCTTATCCTGTTGATTTTCTTATTAAAGGTGTTTACTTTGACCCAGGGGATCAGACATTGCCCCCTATCTCTCTGCTTGGTCTCTGGTGTCCATGTCCATGTCATGTGACCACTGTTGTAGCCAATCAATGCTCTCAGTGACTACCTGCCCATTTACTGGCATCCCAGAAATGCAATGTAAGTTCGGGTATGTTCACACAAAGAAGAAAACATCAGTTTCAGAATATGCCAGAGCGTTTTATGAATTAGATTTTGAAGCAGATTTCGAGAAACTGAATTTGAGACACCATTGATGTCTGTGGGAGTTCTGCACAAATTGATCCCCAAGATAAGTCATGTTGCTTATTTTTTACATAAAGTGGCAAAAATCAGGCTACCATTCAACTGAATTGGAGCAGAAATTTTCCCGCGTGAACATAGCCTAATTCTGTAGGCTTGGAAACACGGATATGGATGACTGAGGCATCTGTGAATTCCTAGGAGAATGTACAAGTAAATAGGATGAGGATTGAAGTTGTATGCTGGGCAGTGGCCTAACTTCACGTTGGTAGGCCCCACTGCAAAGTCTGTGCCAGGCCCCCCCGACTATAATGTATGGTTCATAGTACTAGTCTTCTCATATGGGAAAGTGACACCTTATGGGCCCCCAAAGCCTCTTTGGCCCGGTTGCAACCGCACCCTCTGCACCACCTCAAGTTACGCCCCTGATGCTGGGTTTTGAAAAATGTATAACCCTCTTTGCTAGTCACCAGAATATCTTATTTTACTAGAAATCAAACTCAAATACTAATATTAAGCCCTATTTCGAGATGTTACTATCCCGTTACTGGAAATTTTTGCTTGTATTCTACTCGATATCTGAGAATATCTTTGCAGGTAAAGATCAAAGGTCCATCCCTTCTCTAAAACTCCTCACATCTAATCCTTGAAATCTAACCATCCCTGTTTATTCTACTCAACAGAAGAAAGTTATTGGATCTTGTGCTAACATTGTATTTCTAAGAAAGCGGCATCCATCTGAGCACAGCCCGGATAATAGGAGCAAGGCAGCATGTAAATAGATGGCGGCTGAGCCGACATTTAATAGGATCTGAGGCTATGCCGTAGTTAGGAATAAGACACAATGGGTGGGACATGCTTTCTTATCTATGGGCGACATTCGCTATAATGTGATAGCCGTTATCACCTTATATCACCTGTTAATGGAATTCTTCTATAACGGAAATCCTATTACGGGATGATAATATCAGGTATTAACCAGCAGCACACTATGCATTAAATTACTCTGTGCTTCTGTTTACATGGACTGGAATCGCCATAGCTGACACAGGCCGCACAATGCGCAAAGTGCGAAAAATACCATCCGTGCCTCAGCACATCTTCCAGGAGAGCAGGGGTTAATGAATTCAATCAATAATCCTGCAGAGTCCATGTGAAATTGAGTAAGTGACACGGAGCACACCAATAAATGAGCAATGGGATTAAGAAAAACCTTTAATGGTGCATTAGGCCGCTAATTAACCATGCAAAATCTCCTCTGCACTTCGTCAGGAGCGGGGGAAGACAAATAGTTTGCATATACAGGATAGCCCATTGTACGCTGTACATCCCATTCATGTCGAGTAGATTAGTTCTTTCAAGGCCGTCATAGGGGCTCACAATTTCAGTTGATATTTCGATGTTCTTTGCTCATCTTTCTCATCTTAGTTTTATGCATATGAATTAGGGCAAGTTTGTTTCAGTGCCTTGCACCCCCCCCCATTCAATCCTACGGACCCATGCCCATGGTCGTGGATTTCATGTCCCTGTGCATAAGCAAACTACAACCGACTGCAGCATTTATCTATTGTTATGAATGAGTGAGCGGCAGTCACCAGCAGATGATGCATGGGACGCAAATAATGGTCCACAGGAAACTCACGTGGAGTAGAGGGTTAAACAGAGGTGTAGCCTTCAGCTTCTGAGCCCTAATGCAAAATATACTAAGTCACCCGTTATTACTAAATGGCTTATAGAACTGACTACCTCCCGGCCCATGTTTAGTTGGACCTTCTAGCCATGTATGTAATCCAATTAACAAATTAATATCAAGTTATGAGAAATATACAAAATAACCTGGGATGGGGGCGGGAGGAGAACCCGACAACCCAAAGGAACAGGAAAGCGAAGATGTGGAGAAGAAAAAGCGCAACTATCGTGTGATAACGGCAGGTGTGAATGCAGGTAAAGCTGTAGGTCAAGACCCTCACCTGAGATCAGATGGTATAAGGCGTATCTGGAGTACTGTTGTGTGGAGCTGCCACTTCTGGATGACCACGTTCAAACGAAGGACCCCGGAACAATGGATTAACATGTAAAACAAACCCAGAGAGGATACCAGGGCGGCGCTCTTTGAAGCACACACTGAGATGTTGTGTCAAATGAGGATTCCTTTATTGTATATGAAGATCACGACGCGTTTCAGCTCTGGACCGGAGCCTTCGTCAGGCATCACGTCCTGGTATCATCTCCGGGTTTGTTTTACAAGTTATGAGAAATACAAAATATACCTGAAGGATTCTATGTACAGGTATGAAAATAATGAATATTGTAGCCATGCCCAAAAATATTATATCTATGGGGCATCATACAGCATTTTGAAAATTAATTAAAGGGGGTCAATGAGTTTTAATAGATTTATACATGGGCAGTTAACTGATTGGTGGTTTGACCGGGGCCCAAGCCTTCTAGGGGGCCATGGCCACGTAAACCCATGAAAAACTATCGGGAGACACGCGCGCACACCTGCAATGTGAAGAATAGAATTAAAACATTAAAAACAGTGAATACAGGACCATTTAAGTGCAGAACACATTGAAAGAACAATATTCTTCACATTCCAGATGTTCCGAACATCTCCGAACTTAGCGGGAGACACGCGCGAACACCTGGAAAGTGAAGAATAGTGTTATTTCAATGTGTTCTAACAAGTAAAACATATGGAAACATCTGGAATATTTTATTAAACAATAAAAACACTGTTCTTCACTGTTCTTCATTTAATTTAATGCTCGATCTCCAGCAGGGGAAATACTCGTCCGAGTAACGAGCCGGTCCGAGAATGCTATACTCGGACGAGTATACTCGCTCATCTCTAATGACCTCCTCATTGGAGTGGATGGAAGTTGTGCTCGAGAGGAATCACCTTCACCGAAAGATCATAAAGATTAAACAAATCCTTTTATCGTGGCAACACGTTTTGGTCCAAGACGTCGGCCTTCATCAGGCAACTATATTTTTCAGTTTTAGCTTTGTATTACCGAAAAAAAAAAGTTACTCATACAGTAAATGTCTTATGCAGCATCAGTCATCATGATCCCATTGTGAAGGGACTTTTCATATTGTAAAACACCTTGATGAATTCTGTATGAAGAAGGGACAGAGGCCTGTAGATTTTCTGACTTGGCACAGTATGTAAGCTCATCAACTCCCTCATTAGTCATTGAAAATATGTATTGTCCCAGTTCTTAATGACCCTGCCAAAGTGACGAATCGAGGAGGGCGAACACACCAAACCTCAGATCTTCAGGAATATTAACACTTCAGCTGCTATTTTATACTGGAAGCTTCTCAAAATTAGCTGTTTATTGTACAACTCTCATTTATCCCATTCCTTTAAGTTTGTTGGGGATCTGAAATTTGGGATCCCACACTGCCATATGGTCCCATTTAATTGAATAGGGTTTTAATAAAGAACCCAGATCTGTTGGTAATAGGGTATCCATATCAACAAATATCATGGGTTCAGTGAGGTTCTCTAAGTTTTGTCCTTGATTGATCATGAGGGAGAACATACCCTAGTTAAGGTACAAAATTAGATTCAACTTAAAAAAAAAAAAAGAGTCTGAATTGTGATGTTGTGGTATGACGTACCTCCTGGAGCTATTTCCATCATGGCCTTGTGCTCTGTCCTTGCCATGGAGGCCCTCAAAAGTTAGACATCATCCTAGGAAGTGGCTCCTTCCGATGATAAACATTCCACCCTCCCAGGCTAAGTCAGGGCTCCTGGAGGGCCCTTACATTTAGAGAGGCTCCGGGTCTTTGCAGAAATTCCACTTCTGCTACCTCCCATTCTTGGATCTTGAATTCTAGGAATCACCCGGAAATTTGGAAATCTGCAGAATCGATTCCTCCTTGATTGGATTCCACTTTTTCCGATTCAATTCACTCATTGCTAATTGTAACCTATCATCAAGGGATCTACTTCACTTTAAAGCTTTGGTTGAATATCCTGAATACTAAAATTCATAAGATATTACAAGAACTTCTGGAAGACTCTGGATTCATAAGAGGACATGACCCCAAAGTCATAACATTAAGAAGTAGACCACTGTATAGGGTTAAGGGACCTTGTCTGTAGGTTATATCAGGAGAAAAATAAACCATAACCCTTCCTAACATGGGATTGTAAAGTAGTTTTTCATGTAATACCGCTTGCCTGCCCTGTAGCTATGTAATCTTAACATCAAGTCCAGACCCTGAAGGGACACCCTAACCCCAGAAGTGAACACAACTGTTATTAGACCAAGTACAATACAGGACCAAACGTCAACAAGTTGTCTTAGGCGTAATGGCCAAGGCTCAGTACAAAGAGAAATTAAGGACAATGGAGTATTGTGCAGCCTCCGGCCTGAAGCTGTTATGGTGTATATAATGTAGTATTATGATGTTATGTGGGGTTATGTGGCCATACAATGGATTCACATAGGAGGTGAATCTGCTATAAAAGCTGTTATTATGAGTTTTAAGAACAAAGTGAACATCTCTATCATTATATACAGGATATTGAGGAAGCATGCAACCTTTCTTTATAACAGGCACAGATAGAAAATCCACATATTGTAGTGGATTGTGCAACTAATCAAATTATAAAATAGATTTTTTTTAAGGAGGACCTGCCTCCAAGGAGAAATAACGAATCAAATGCAACTTATCAAATAGGAGTTTGTTTCTTTAGTTCCATTCTCCCATTCAAAAACTGCTCATCGTATGACACAAATAATCCATCAAGTCCAACCAAGAGAAAAGGGAAGAGGTAAGGAAGGAGACATTGGTTGTCAACACCGTAGCTTTTCTACCACTGCTCTTATACACAGAAATTTGATTACACAACTCAAGATGATGCAGTTCTTAGTATCCAGGTGTTTTAGAATGAAACCTCATTAATTTAATATGAGTAAGTCATTGCACTACCATGGGTGCACCTGATATGAGGCGGGTTGAGAACTTCACCTCAGACGCCTCCTACTGGATGAGGGGGCGGCATTGTGCTGCAGCAGCTGCCATCTGCCGACACAGCCACCCGCCTGCCTGTGCTGCAACCGTCTGGCCGTGGCCGTCTGCTGACATAGCCACCCGGATGCCCACTGTCGCTGCCGTCCGCTGACTCTGCAACACCGCCGGCGTGGCCACTCTGCCGCCTGCTGACACTGCCGGTGCGGCCACTCGGCTGCCCGCAGACAAGGTCGTCCAGTTGCCGTCGCGGCCGCCTGCCAACAGAGACACCCGGCCGGCCGACGACACAGACACATGACCGGCTTCGCATCGGTCATAGCCACAGGCACCCAGCCATGTCGGTTAGCTGTATCTATCTTATACTACATGGTGGTACGCGGTATCTATTTTATACTACATGGCGGTATGCTGTATCTATCTTATACTATATGGCAGTATGCTGTATCTATCTTATAGTACAAGGCAGTAGCTGTACCTATCTTATACTACATGGCGGTACGCTGTTTCTATCTTATACTACATGGTGGTACGCTGTATCTATCTTATACTACATGGCGGTACGCTGTATCTTTCTTATACTACATGGCAGTACGCTGTAACTATCTTATACTACATGGCGGTACACTGTATCTATCTTATACTACATGGGGGTACGCTGTATCTAGCTTATACTACTTGGCGGTACGCTGTATCTATTTTATACTACATGGTGGTACACTGTATCTAGCTTATACTACATGGCGGTACACTGTATGCCTTTTATACTACATGGCGGCACGCTGTATGTATTTTATACTACAAGGCAGCACACTGTATGTATTTTATACTACATGGCAGCACGCTGTATGTATGTTATTCTACATGGCGGTATGCTGTATGCATTTTATACTACTTGGCGGCACGCTGTATGCATTTTATACTACATGGTGGTATGCTGTATGCATTTTGTGTTGCTTTATTTTCACACTAATCTAATATGATGGATCTGGTCCTGACACATCTGGTCCCTGATATATTACATATATAGGGGGGGGGGGTCTTCTCTCTATAGCTCGCCTCGGGCAACAGAAAGGCTTGTTTCACCCCTGTGTACGATACCTGACCTGCTATTATTCAAACAGATGCTTATCTCTCAGATGACCAGGAGAACAAATGGTGCTCTTCATAATAACAGATCTGGTAAGCCATGTCTTGTATGATTTTATGGTCAGAATTTATTAATTGATATATTTATGGATAGAATGAAGTTTATGAAAAAGTCTAGAATGAGAAGAAAGGTAGCGCTAAAAAGAAATCCTCATTTATACTGTGAAAAGTTCTTCTGCTGTGAAAAGCTCTACTTGATCATAGCAATAACAGACAATTAAACGATTAAATAAAGTAGTGTAGGTTTATAAATCTTACTTTTTGAAGAAATTTCCAGTGCAGATATTTAAGTTTTATCCAGTATTTCTTTTTAATCCATAAAAATAGGGAATAACTTGGTGGCCACTTAGGGTCTGACCACTGAGACTGATCCTGAGAATCGAGGTCCCTTGTATACCTGATTAAATAAAGCAGGTAGAACATTGTGCAGCTACCAGATTAATTCTATATGGAATTCCCCAAAGATTTCACAACCAGACATTCCATTCATTCTGGGGTACAAGGGTCGCTTACTCTTGAACCCCCAGCAATGACCAAGTTATTTTCAACACTGTTGAAATAACTGTAAAATAATTATTTGACGCTTAAATTCAACATCTCTGGAAATATATGAATTGGTGGAAATCTAGGTGCTACGAACCAAATTATTGATATAGAGTGTTCCGTCACACTCTGTCAACACATTTAGTAAGCCTCTGAATGACGCATTTCCGTCGTGTTTCCCAATTTTTTTCTGCTTTGCCTTGAATTGCCCCGGGTTTTTGGTGCTTGGTGGGGCGTGGACGACGGACAACCCGACTGATTCAGACAAACCGCGGAATTAACAAAGCAAATTGTGCCACAACATCAGCACTCACATGAACCGGGAAGAAGATGGTGAACTCCGGCGGACCTCAGTGGGGGAAGAGACACATGCAGGAAATTGGACGCATGATCTTAGTGAATAACGGCAGACCCGAATCCTCGTCGGACATTCCAGATCGGCGGCGTCAAGGTGAAGGGTAAGTAAATGTGTCCCATTGTTGACAAGGAACTTGTTCAACTTTCAACTTTCTCAGAAATTTGAAGAACCAATAACAGAGGAATTAAATAAATCAAAGTTCTAAGAGAAGAAGATCCATTATTGTTATCTCACAGAAATGTATGTCTTCATTAGAACAATGTGGAAAATGACCGGATCCTCCTTAAAACCAGTCTACCAGGTGAAATAAGACAGTAGGGGAACCAATATTGAATTTTTACAATCATCCGGGAGGTTTTTGTAATATTTTTCTACGGCCTGTACTAACTTTATCTCATGGTATCTGGACAAATTGAATCTTGGAGCCGTGCATGCATATCTTATTGTGTAGTTCACAAATTCTGTCTCAATCTTCTGGTAACCTGCTCTTTTTTCCTCCCCAATAATTTCTTTTGCATTACAAGATTACATTTTCCATACAGAGTAAGTTTAGAGAACACAGCAGATTCTAGAGAGAGCTTATTCCATGCCTGGCTGCCCCGGGGTGCAGTCGAGCGTACGCTCAATGGACGGATGATAGCTTCCATTTTTAAGCTCCATTTTCCCTCAGCGTTAAACTGTTTATACTTATTCTATATGGCTTCCTTTTAACCCATCACTATTTTACTTTCTGTAAAAACTCTAGGGTGTTAGTGGAGCTCAACGGAGCTCAGGTCTTGTCTGGCTATGCACATGGTGAGGGCTGATAGTTCCACCCTATAAAATAGTACGTTTATAAGAACGTGGCAAACAGCCACTAACACGCGCGTCCCTGGGAATCTCACATTTAAGAAACGCTAGGATATTAGAAAGCTTGGAAAAGTACCGGAATGCTTAATATTAACCCTCTTCTCTAAATATTGGTTTTAATGAATCATTTTACTTGGATTAGGCTACAAATGAAACAATTACATAGGGGGAACAGGTCTTTTATAGGACACGAAGAGGAGGTACATTGCTTTTTTATGTTTTGTAATGACCCCAAAAATGTTGCATAAAGCGGTTTCTCTGGAAAGGTATATGCCAATTAGTTTATATTATCTAGGGGTAGTAACCGTTTCTCCAATTTTTACTTTCGTTCAAAACCATTCGACATGACAATGAATATTTGCAGTTTTTATTTTTGGGGTCCATGTTTTGAAAGCTCCAAAATCAGTAGAATACTGTAGAAAAACTGCTCACCTTACTGTTGCCCCTCTACTTTTCTGACAAGCTCTTCTCAACTTATCCCCCAATGATGAGGTACGAGGTATATGAGATCACATGAATGAGTCATGTGGTATATATCATTAAAAGGAAACATACCATGAGGAATCTACTATGAGAAGTAGATCTGATTCCTCCTTCCTACATCTACTTTAATCTATAATTTAATAATCCTGGAACCCAACTTGTTTAAAAAACTTTATATTAGTAATATGCAAATTAACTGCAGAGGCTACTGGGGTGTGTACTAGCCTGGTCGGGCACTGGGAGCAGAGGCTAGAACACGCCCCGGTAGCCTCTGCTGTTTATTTACATATTACTAAAATAAAGTTTTTAACAAGTTAACAAGTTCCAAGATTATTAAATAAGGGCATAGGCAGGCAGGATAAATCTACCATCAGATCTACTTCTGATTTCCTTTAATTTCATTTACTTTTATTTGTTCAGTAAGTTATAGTACTACAATATCTGAGGAACTAAAATTCAAATAGATGTTCATCTCTCAGATGACCAGAAGAGCCAATGGTGATCTTCATAATAATAAATCTAGTAAGCCATGTCTTGGATGGTTTTATGGTCACCGTAAACCAATGAAGCTTCATTGAAAAAAAATCTAGAATGAGGAGGTAGCGCTAATGCAATAAAAGACCATCAAATTATGATGTAAAGTTTTGTTGGTTCATAGAACTTGCTTTTGTATAGATTACCAGTACAGATATTCAAGTTTTATGCAGTTTTTTTTTCATCCATAAGGATATGGAATAACTTGGTTGCCACTGAGGGTCTGACCTCTGAGACCCCCACGGATTCTGAGAATGCAGGTCTCTCAGATTGCCTACGGGTTTGTACATCATTCACTAAGCTTAGTTCTTGGGTCCCAACTCCAAATGTACAATTTGAACCAGGTCCATTAACTTTAATGGGGTTGTCAAGACTAATTACAAAAAACATGGTTGGCGGGGGTGGGCTGCATAAAAAAATCAACTAATTCTTAGCTTGTTCGCGCATTGCCGATGTGCCTTGCCGCCCTCTCCCTGTGCCGTGACTCTGTTTGTTTACAGGGGCACAACACGCTACACTCTGGGCATTCCAAGCGCTGAATCAGGCCATTTCAATCCGTGCACTGGTGCACTTCTGCAGACGGTGACTTTTCATATATGAAAAATTGCCGGTGCTTATTTCTATCCCAGGTAGGACCTTCTGTACAAATAAATGCTGCTGGAGCCTCTTGATGGAGAGGCGATGAAGCCATCATATGCACATGCCCATAATAAATGCCCCCCCCCCCCATGTATATGTGCGATTCTTAGTGGTTGTGTTGTGAATTGCAGCCACTAAGGTTTATGTTATCACACCACAATGTTGTTTTGAGTTGGTTTCATAACAAATTGCTGTTCTCAATTAAATTCAAGCAAAATTAATGCTGGAAATAATATTTAGATATTTTTAAAAGGCTGTGGGAGATAACGTCTGAATCTCTTAACTTTAAAAGCAAAATATATTTGGAGAATATAAGAGTAACAAGCAGATATGCCTTAATACGAAGCAGGAATTCACATGAAATAAAAGAAATGTACATGCCGCATTCAATTGCCTTTAAGGTAGAGAACTTAAACTAAAAATAGCGCCTATTGTCAAGGAAGAGACAGGCCACTGGAGACTTCCATAAAACCACAGCTTGCAAAGAATATTCGGAGCGAAGCTCTGGAGTCAGGAGGTGTGCACAGGTGCAGATCTGCTTGTGGGCTGAACACTTCAATGGTCTTCAGCAGAAGGTACTGCGCTTTACGCTGGAAGGGGTTTTATGATGTCTTGATGTATAAAATGTTCATGTCAAAAAGGAAAGTCTGCATGATGCTTGAGCATGGAGGAGAATTCATAACACAAATACTCATAGGCAGGTTTCTATAGGTTGGTGGAAAGAAGTGGTTAAGAGCAGGATTAGACAAACACATTTTTCCATCCTCTAGGATAAGTTCTAAATGCTGAGATGATGATATCCAATTATGCCCCACATAGGGTATATCCCACAGCCCTGTAGAGAGACAGTCATCAGTCAGATCGCTACCTGTCCCAATTGTGGCATACTGTTGCTGAAAGTAACTTTGGAGTATGGGAGGCAACAGGAGTATCCAGAAGATACTCATGGAAAGATGGGAAGAATGTACAAACTATATGCAGATATTGCCTGAAAGGCTCATTCACATTTATGTATTTGGTCCACGAAACACGGAACATATAGGGGGTCATTTACTAAGGGCCCGATTCGCGTTTTCCCAACGTGTTACCCGAATATTTCCGATTTGCGCCGATTTCCCCTGTATTGCCCCGGAATTTTGGCGCACGCGATCGCATTGTGGCGCATCGGCGCCGGCATGCACGCGACGGAAATCGGGGGGCGTCGCCGAGCGGAAAAACCCAACGGATTCGGAAAAACCGCCGCATTTAAAACAAAAAAAGTGTTGCTTGGGACGCGCTTACCTTCACTTGGTCCGGCTCGGTGAATTCCAGTGCGTTCAGATGCTTTTCAGCGCAGCAGCGCCGCCTGGTGGACGGCGGAGGAACTACCTTAGTGAATCCCGGCCGGACCCGAATCCACCGCAGAGAACGCGCCGCTGGATCGCGAACGGACCGGGTAAGTAAATCTGCCCCACAATGCCTGCATTTCATGCGCCGGTGAAGATTTCCACCAATTTCTCTCAAACCTCAATAACAGTTGGGTTATTGACTGGGAATGCTGGTACTTCTTGTATCATGTAAGTCTTTTATTTTTGGATTGGGGGAAGATTAAGACTGCTATGGGCCAGGGGTTATATAATATTTATTGTGCCCCCTTCCCTAATAAATGGTTTTACATTTACTGCCAACATACAAAGCCTGGCTTCTTAGGAAAGGAGCGGTGGTCCCTTCTGATGACCTTTGATGAGACCTTCAAATGTTTGTCAAGAGCTATTACACATATATACGGATATTTGCTGGCCCATGTTTTTATTTCCTCTACAGGGCAGAATCAAACTTGATTGGACAGATCCCCCCTAGGTGCCTTTTGGCAGGCTACCACCAAATATGCCAATACATGACTCTGCTACTGACTTTTACTCAAGCAGTGTATGGTCTATTCAAAGTGACCACTATAAAACACGACCACAATGGAAATTGATGGGTCCTTAGTTAGAATCAAAACCAGGATCCTGATATTCACCTTCTATACGGGTGTGACTTTTCTAGGAATACAAAAATATTTGCTCACATATGGCTGTATATACAGTGTGAAGTAAAGTATGTTGGAGACTTAGAGGCTTCAAACAACCTCCAGCTTGGATTGTTACTGTTTGATAACTCACACATATGTATATTATTTATATACACAACATGTCATATTGCAGTTTCCTTCGGACCTTATGGTTTGCTTTCTGACTTTTTAGATCTACTTAGATATAGGGGCTTATTTAGGGTCCCACGGACCGCACTTTAGTCGGATATTCCAACTTTTTTTGGCTTGCACGTGGCACGTGATCGGATTTTGGAGCAATGGTGCCGGCTTTCATGCGACAGAAATCGGGGGGGGGGGCGTCCTTCGGACAAACCGCGGGATTTAACTGCATTTACACTAGGAAGAAGAAGGTGAACTCCAGCGGACCTGATCGGAGAAGCGACACATTCAGGAAATCGGGCGTACAATCGCGGCACTGTGCATTGTTGTCGGAAACTCCTCCCGACCGGGTAAGTAAATGTGCTCCATAATCTCCTTGTTGGCAAAGTCAGCAAATTGTGTGAACTTTTTGTGCAGTTGTTGCAGGATTTTATAAATAAAGTTAGAGCTAATTGTGTTCTGAGCATCTGATGACAAAGTAATATAATAAAAACACACATAAAAATATCTCATTGTCTGCCCTTTGTATGTATAGGAACATCTCTGCTTAAGAAGCTGTCATCTCTTTTTAAAGCCTCTAAATACAGTCCATTGATGTGCGTGAGGGCTGTGTACCCATTGGCAGCCTTTGTATGGAGATAATACATATGTCCCCACTGCTCGCAGGTCTCATTCTGCAGAAGAAAGACACAAAAACAAAACTGCGCTAAATCCTACAGCTGGGGAAAAGAAATTGTCCTCCGTAATTTCACACCAACATCGTCTCCATCTCATTGGGGACCTCTCGGCAAATCTCTTTCATTCATTACTTCTAAATATGAATTTAAGGCTAATTTTCTCTGGAAACTTTTAAATGGAAGCAAAGTTGTTTTCTATCTTCTCTTTCTTGCTAAAATACATTTTCTTGCTGATTGCCAAGACTTCTTCTTGGAAGTGGAATCTATAGACGTGAAGAATATTAACATATTTAGGTCTCTTGTACCTAAGCGACCATAGACTGATAAATATTGATTATAAACTTAATTAATGAGATAATTATGCAATTTTTATTACTACCATACAAATTAATATTGCCATTGTCCATGAAAGGACCTTTCTGCTAGTGTAAAACATGTCAGCCAATGAGAGTGCAGAAGGTTGATGTTGAGGATCTATCTGTCGTCAAATTTCCTCTTAGCCACAACCATATAGGGTAGGATACAGCCACTTTACAGGTTGTGACATGATGTGAAGCCATATTTAGTGGATTATTTGCAGAACCTGCCAACAGATCATATTTTGCCCCCATTGGGTCTGTCTGGCCAGATTTGGTTCTGTCTAGCCTTTAGAAAGATGTCACCCAAATTCTTGGACTTTCACCTATCAAGTATTTATCACACATCATAAAAAAGTATTTTGGAGTTTTTGTCTTTTGATCAACCAAGAACTGTGGAACATGTGTCTTTAAAAACCACCCATTCCATATAAGTTTGACACTGAATTTCTGCTCTTTTCGAGACCAATGATGACTTCACCTGCAGGCAACATCCATGTCAACAGCAGTAATATGGTTTCCATTCTTGAAGGTAAGTGGGAAAATAGGTTTTTAAAGCAGAAAAAATCTTTTGATGTGGACAATGAGCACCTTCCAATCCTTCTGGTACATTTAAGGGTAAAGAACTACTTTGAAGCTCTTGACATTACAGTGCTCCTAAAAGTCAAGATAAAGCAAGCAGAAGTCCTAAAAACAAATTGTATGTAGCTTGTCTACTTTTCTCTC
The DNA here is from genome assembly GCA_019512145.1 of Engystomops pustulosus. Classification (NCBI taxonomy): domain Eukaryota; kingdom Metazoa; phylum Chordata; class Amphibia; order Anura; family Leptodactylidae; genus Engystomops; species Engystomops pustulosus. The sequence goes on from CM033644.1 coordinate 21,132,306, forward strand.
AAGCCAAACAAGTCAAACAAAGTAAATGTACTTAAAGTGCACTCTGCAAGAAAGTCCTTCACTCACTGAAGAAAAACTTTAAGTCTCTTGGTAAGTCAGGACTAGCTGTCTTTGAATTTTACATGAAATTCGTAAATATAATAGTTAATAAAAATTTAAGTATAAATTCTTTCAGTGACTGTCTCTGGCAGTCTCTTTCAGTGACTGTCTGTCTCTGACACTCTCATTCAGTGACTGTCTGTCTCTGGCAGTCTCAGTGACTGTCTGTCTCTGTCTGTCTCTTTCAGAGCTCTGATTAGTTTCCATGGGCAACTGGAACAGTTTTACCTCATAAATTTCTGATAAATCTCTTCTGATATCTCTGTATCCCTATCCATCCTACTTTACACATAAGCATCTTATACTCATTGCCTATAGTAAACAATCACAGCTCAGAGCTCATATTAATGGCCTGTGGCAGAATAGCAACCAATCATAGCTCAGCTTCTAACTGCCACAGCAGCAGAAGCTGCTGTTACCGGCATTCTCATTTCAGTGACTGTCTGTCACTGGTAGTCTCTTTCAGTGATTGTCTGTTGCCGGCAATCTCTTTTCAGTGACTGTCCTTCACCGGCACTCTCATTCCAGTGACTGTCTGTTTCTGGCAGTCTTTCAGTGACTGTCTGCCTCTGGCAGTCTCTTTCAGTGACTGTCTGTTGCCGGCACTCTCATTTAATTGACTGTCTGTTTCTACCAGTCTTTCAGTGACTGTCTGTCGCCGGCATTCTCTTTCAGAGACTATTGGTTTCTACCAGTCTTTCAGTGACTGTCTGTCACTGGAACTCTCATTCCAGTGACTGTCTGTTTCTACCAGTCTTTCAGTGACTGTCTGTCACCGGCAGTCTCTTTCAGTGACTGTCTGTTGCCGGAAGTCTCTTTCGGTGACTGTCTGTCACCGGCACTCTCATTTCAGTGATTGTCTGTTGCCAGAACCAATCAGAGCCCAATTTTCATTTCCCCACAGCTGTTTGTAAAATTATAGCTGATCTCTGATTGGTTTCCATGGGCAGCTGGAACAGTTTTACCTCAGACATTTCCAATAAATCTCCCCCAGTCTCTTTATGTTTAATCTCGGCTCAGCTTCCATCTGCTAAGCAGCAGCAGACAATGGCTCCCGTATATGGTGGTTAATAAGTGGGTTTTTGAAAGCGTGGGGTGAATATTTCAGTTCAAAACTGAGTCTATGACGTTCCCTGAGTCACAGAGAATGGCTGTGCAAAAATTTGGTGATTGTAAATGCGACGGTGAAGATTCCTTTAGTGGACATACATACATACACACACATACACACATACATACATACATACATACACACACATACATACACACATACAGACATACACACACATATACACACATAAACACACATATACACATACATACACACATACATACATACACACACATACACACATACATACATACATACACACACATACATACATACATACATACATACACACATACACACACACTATACACACATACATACATACACACACACGCACACACATACATACATACATACACACACATATACATACACACACATACATACATACACACACATACATACATACACACATAGACACACACATACATACACACACTCAGCTTTACAAATTAGATGGTAGGAGGGCTCACGGACTCCCAGTGCTGGGCCTGACACAGCTGAACAAGCCAGGCTTCTTTTATTCCCGTACCAATGGTCACCATAAGCTAGTTGGGTGGAAAATAATAAACCTTTAGGCCTCTTTCGCTATCATGGTGATCAGGCCCTGCTGGTATAAAACAGGTTAACCGGTAGCAAATTGCCTTGGCAGATGAAAGGAGATATAAGAGAAGTTGACATTTTTGGTACATTCCACTGTAATTCACAATCTATTCTTTTATTTCAGCTGAGCTTTTTCAATCTCCTATATAAATCCTTCCATTGAAAATGACAAGATGAAAGGTGCGCGAGGATTTCATCAGAAACCTTGGTTCTGTCCATAGCTGTGAACGGCGGTTTAATAGCATGAGAGGCCTGCCAGAGGGAAGAAATATATGTATCTCTCCCTGGACCAAGCACTTGGAATCTGCCTCTTGCTGTTATTCAATACTTCCAATAATATTTTCTCTCCTTGTCAGAAGCAAAGTTATGATTAATAATTCAAGCCATCAATCTCGAAAAAAAAAAAATTTCGGAAATGAGTGCCGAAGATTTTTTTTTTCTTTTTCATGTATATCGTTATTTTGCATTTCCAAAACTTAAAATGCTTGTTTGTGTTCTTTGGCTGCTTTTTATTAGGATTTTCTTTGGCTTCAGACATAATAGATAATAGCTACGTTTGGCAGCTATAATTCCGTAGGCCAATCAGAATTCATCAGAGCGCAAAATAGCAGATCAATGGATCACCGCGACCGCAAAACACAATAATGGATGAATGGAATATTGTTATTTATTCAAAAGGTAAATGAAAAAGAAGTAAAATGCATCATTTTCCTCGGAACAATGCATCTGTCGTATTTTAGAAGAAAACTACAGGTGCAGTAAAATACAGGTTATTTCTGTACAATTGAAGGTTTTGGAATATTTGCCGGCACTTGAAAGGATTTTTGATTCACTAACAATAGTTTTGGATGTTCGGGTTTCGGCATAAGGTGTAAAAATTTAGCTTTAGTTTTCTTTTGTTTTCAGGTAAAACTAGCCTGAAAAAATCAACTTTCATCGAGCTAAAGCACAAGCTACTTGACACTACCGCACTATAACCACCAATCACAACTTGATGCCTTGGGCGGACAGTTATCAAATGCCAGTAGGTACGCCGTACAGTGCCCCACCGCTCTGCCGTGCTGGATAGATAAGGAGGCTCCGGCCATTGAATTGTGCTATTATTAGTGACTCCACCACTGGCTGGGCCCCTCCTTTGCGCCACTCCATGCCCACCTGCTGTGACAGTGGCGTAAAAGGGAAATAACCACAATTCTAGGTGTTTTGTACCTAGAATTGAGATTATTTTGGGGTTTATATACCAGAAGACTGGCGTACAAGCCCTAATAAATACCCCCCTTGATGTCTACACCAGGTTTTCAAAAATCTTGTTTTCAACTCACGTGTTTTGTTAACATGACCACATTTTAATACCTAGTTAGGCCCCATTCTCCAGGGCTTCCATAATTTTCCCCATACTACAAGACAACTGAGAACCCAAATTTAACCCAACCCCCCCAAATAAAACCATATTTTATAACTGTTAAAGCTTAAGGTAGACCAGAAATCGGATTGAGGTGAAAAGGAGTAAAGGTGAGTGATTTGATTGAGGTTCAATGTACAGGTGGTTTCCTATTTAAGAACATCCCGACTTACAGACGACCCCTGGATATTGGTAATTTGCTGTACTTTAGCCCTAGACTACAACAAACAGCTATAACAGTTATCACAGGTGTCTGTAATGAAGATTTTATATTAATCCTGGTTCTTATGACAACACAACATTTTAAAAATCCAATTGTCACAGAGACCAAAAAATATTTGGCTGGGGTTACAATTATAAAATATACAGTTCCAACTTACATACAAATTCAATTTAAGAACAAACCCAAAGAACCTTTCTTGTACATAACCTGGGGACTGCCTGTATTGGTAGATTTCCTCGTAAATGTCAAAATAGGACACAGAACCACACGTCTGATGTCATTGAAAATAGGAAATTCTTATCTTCAATATACCAAAAGTATACCTATATACCTAGAACCCTGTGCTATATAGAGCTCAAGATTGGGAGGTCTGTTGTGACACTCCCCATGCAGGCTCTAAATGTGACTCTTCTTTGGCAAATCTTTAGTCTTTTCAGGTCATTTTCATTTGAATTTGGGAATTATTGTTATTGGTAAATGGAAATACTTTAACTTAAAAAAGTGAATTCTAGGAAGGTTGTTTAATTCCCTACATGAGGGTGCTGATAGTTTAATGAGTTACAAGTAGGTAACAGAGTCCCATTAACGGAGAAGATGTAGTTGTTTATTGTATTTATGAGTAATAACAGAAGGAGGCAGTGACTTGAATAAGAATAAACTAAAATATATTTGTGCCATGCGATAAGCGTGGGATGTTTTTATGGCGTAGACGTTATGACGTTATGGCGTTTGTGTGTTTTTCATTTATATGTCCCCATGAGGACATAACAGATCCCTGGGAGACATTTCCACAGTTTTTTTTTATTTTTACTTTTTTTTTCTTCTTACAAGTTTTACCATGTACCTGGGGCATCCATAAGAGCCCCAGTTACAGAAACAGTGACCCCCTGTGGGGACAGAGCTGTATTAGGCCTGATCCGACTCAGAAGTTCTGCTTGTCCCTTGAAGACCAGGCAGCACTGCCAACTCACTGCATCCAGATCTATACAGTATAGACAGAAGGAGGCAGGAGATCAGGTCCAGCTCCTGCAATTAGCGCAGGAGCAGAAGAAAATGCAGCAACGCTAAAAGGCATCACTACAGACTCCGGACCTGCACCAACAGATGATGTTTTTTTTTATCAGTGGATCATCTGAGAGAGGTTAAAGAGAACTTGTCAGGGGGATTTGGGACACTAAACCAACTATACGTCCTTGTGAACCTGTAGTTTAGCGTCCCAAACTGCCCCGGTTAGGCAGTACTTGCCTAAAGCGGAGTCAGATAAGCTGTATCGGGCGTACCTCTGCGCTCCCCTGTGCAGTGGTCCAATGAAGCCGGAATAGTAGTACACCCTGACTTCACTGCACATGTGCCGTACCTAAAGCACATGCATAGTACTATGGTGGCTTCATTGTGTCACAGACTGCGGTAAGTATACAAGTCTGTTTTTTAATGAGCACAGAGGGTAAAAGTAATGGGCGATTTGTGACACCACACCACTCCTCCATAAGGACTTGTGGCTGCTTTAATGTCCCAAATCACCCCAACAGGTCCCCATTATTTAAAGGAGGTGTTTCACATTACGTGCCATACGAAAGTAATAGACATGTGTTACCTCCGCCTCCCTGTCATGTATGTCCATGTCCCTCTTTACTGAGGTCATTAAATTCAGCCACCAAATAATATGTTTTAAACCGGAAAAAACTTTGTCCTATTCATCAGTTCTGGTTTGGCACTATACACAATGAAATAATAAGGGGATTTAGCGGATTTATGTTGGAACTGGCTAAACATCCCGAGCTGAAGAATAACACTTAAGCTTCCTGACATGTTTGCGCTAGGATTTGCACATGATCTGTGATTACACAGAGGGTTTCTGTCAGCATTTTCCAAGAGTCACCTTGTGAGGTGGTGTCACAGCAAATACAGCCAACGATGCCAGTAGTGGTGCCCGTGCCAGGGCTGCTTTTCTTCCTGGAGGTATGGTGCCGGACGGACAAATGTCACTCAAAACTATTTGTCCCTTCATTATTATATTAATGCAAATTGTAACTGACAAGTTAGTGTCTTATAAGCATGTCAAACACCAAGAATATACGGAATCTCAGTGCAGTGAGACCACACATCGCCCTCCGGTAGAACATGAGTCATTGAATCGGCTCTTGTATCCAATGGTTTTGGCAAGCTACATGCTAGTTTAGGTGTCCAAATCCTCTAGGCAAATCCGATGCTTTGTATGGACTCAAGTGCCACCAGCTTCCACCTGCATAGACTCAGTTCTCGTGATAATAATTTATCCCTATGGTTGGTGTATACCATGTCACGAAGCCGAGAATCGGCAGGTGCACGCTCACTATATCTAACTTCTTACTACATCATATTAAAATAGACTCTGCAGGGTTACAGGCACCAATTTACGATATAGTCACGTGGAAGGTAAGCGCTGAAGAATTTTGGAGCAATACATAGTTTTAATATTTTATTGTAGCAGCAAAGTGGATGAGATTCTGAGAAACATTTTAGGAGCATTTCATCATGGCATGTATGCTTGTTTTCTGGTGGACATGACAAAGTCGCAATCCCTGGCACATGGGGAGTAAATGTAACTTTTAATCACCCTACCCCCCCTCCACGTCAAGTGGTCAAGCAGGGTGTATAGAGGGGTGGGGAATAGACTGGACAAGGGTACTACACTCTGTCGCATGTGCTATGGCCTCTTAGTATATCAGGCGCATTGTGTGCCGGCAGGGGGATTTTCATGCCACTTGCATGATACGCCAATTATTGATAACCCCCCATGGGCAAATTTCTTAAATGAAATGCACCAGAATTTGATTGCTTCACATTTTTCTTTTTTTCAAGTCTTTCAGGCATTTTGGATACACTTTTATGACTCTCCACACTGCGCTCCTAAGAAGCGCATATGATGTCTTAAACTATGCCAACAAATAGGAGGTGTAAAGTTCCTCTAGACAGTCTTATAATGCAAAAGATTTGCTGTGATGTGCAGATACTGACCTGCGTCTAATGTGCAGGATATAAAAAAATATGTCACAGATTTCCAGCTCTGATTTCATCTTTTGCTATGTGTGTCCACAAAGAAACAGTTTTGGAGTTAGTTACTATTCTGATGCATTTTCTAAGGACATATAGTACACAGAATAATCAGAATAAAATTGTGACTATTTCCCCCTTTACGCCACCTCTACGACAAGTGGGCTTGGAGGGGCAAGAAGGGTGGCGCTGCCAGCATTGGAGTGGGATGGCATGGGGCGTTCCTTTACCCTCACTACATCCTGTAAACTTTCATGAATGAGGGTATGCAGGCTGTGGCACATTTCTACGCCAAGTAGGGCCTGGTGTAGAATTGTACGCTGGTGCAGCTACCCTGCCAAATACATGAAGAGACCGAAGCCTCCTGATGTATTAATGTGTATCCCTGCGTCATGAGCCAGAATGATACCCATAACCCAGGCCATAGCGGCAGTGACAATACCTGCATGTACATTTATGAGTAGATGGAGTTTGTATGGGGAAGGTCAGAGTTTTTCCATCACTCTCTCTTACTTTCTGTGGCTCTAGAGACTCAGCTATAATCTGCCACTGGAGATATTTATGAGCGCTGGGATATATTTCATTGCAAAAAAAAAAAAAGAATATATAGATCAGAACATGATGCTCTGTTTTCAGGCAGACTTTAATTCCTCGTATTCGCAGAAGATCCTGATGTCTGCCGCCCACTCACAGCTCACAGTCCCAGATGGGCCATAATTGCTTTTTACTGATCTTGTTACAACTAGAGTTTTTTAAGGCCGGCATGAGAGAGGTCATTAAAGAGACAGAAGGGACAGTCACCAGCACAATATTTAACCCAAGAAAGAGTGCGGCTTCCTCATAGACATCAAAACATCACCTACACAAGGTTTCTCTCATATTGGTTTAGGTAAAAAATGTTGATTTAAAGTCACCTATGCCGATTTTTTATTCTGATTTTTTATTCTATCTATCTATCTATCTATCTATCTATCTATCTATCTAAATAAAGTAAAAAGCGGGCAGCACTCCATGGTTCAAAATTTCAAAATAAAAGGTGAACTTATTGAACAAGTGGCGACGTTTCGGTGTGTAACACCTTCATCAAGCGGCTTGATGAAGGGTGTACACACCGAAACGTCGCCACTTGTTCATAAAGTTCACCTTTTATTTTGAAATTTGAACCATGGAGTGCTGCCGCTTTTTACTTTATTTAGCGACAAGAGGATCAAGCCAGACCCTCTTGGGGGCGCTGCACCCCTCCTTATTAGAGACCTAAAGATGTGCTGACTGGGATTTTACTTCTTCTATCTATCTATCTATCTATCTATCTATCTACTTATCTATACACATACACGTAGAACAAATTAGAGAACAAAATTTCCTAAGTTCAAGGTCATGTGTAATCTTAGGTAAATATATTCTTACATAAGTAAAATAGCCGTATTTTAAGCTAATTTCAGCAAAAAATGTCAATGAGAAAATTTTAAGAGAAGTTATAAGCTAATTTTCTTAATGATCTGACACACACTGGGGGTCGTTTACTAAGGGCCCGAATCGCTGTTTACGGCGATTTACCCGAATTCTTCCCGATTGCGCCCGATTTTCCTGAATTGCCCCGGTTTTTGGCGTACGAGTTCGGATTGTGGCGCATCGTCGCCGGCATGCACGTGACGGAAATCGGGGGCGTGGCCGTACAAAAAACTGTCGGATTTGGAAAAACCGCTGCATTTTTTAAAAAAAAGGGTCGCTGGACATGCGCTTACCTGCACTCGGCCCAGCTTGGTGTACTTCAGTGCATTCCGATGAACTTCAGTGCAGCAGCGACAACTAGTGGATGTCGGGGAAGGAACTGCCTTAGTGAATCGCCGAAGACCCGAATCCTCCCCACAGGCGCGCCGCTGGATCGTGGTAAGTAAATCTGCCCCACTGTGTTACTAACAAACCCTGTGCTACCACTGTACAAGCAGCAGTGGTTCGGCCTCACCTGGAATATGCTGTCCAGTTCTGGGCACCGGTCCATAAAAAGGATGCCTGGAGCTGGAGAGGGTTCAACGTAGAGCCACAAAATGATATGGAGGGTCTTGTTATGAGGAAAGATTAAAAAACTAAATTTTATTAGTCTGGAACTAGGAGGGTACATGATTAATTTATATAAATTAATGAATGGTCCCAACAAATATATGGTGGGAAATTGTATTCAGATTAAATCAAATCAAAAGACAAGGGGGCACTATCCCATCTGGAGAAACAAGGTTTTTTATCACGGAGGTGACAGGGAGTCTAGGGGTGGAGACATCCATCACCATTAGTGTAAGGTGCTGCGCATGCCCAAATCTGTACTCCTGAACTTCCATGAGAGATTCAGAAACTTGGAACAGGGGAGGATTAAGACAGTAATGGGCTCTGGGCTCTGGTCTCCCATTATTTTCTTGGGAGAAGAGTGGGGTTCATTTGTCCACTTTTAGTTCCAAAGTTTGCAGACCTTGGGGGAACCTTCAAAGATCCTGGAAGGACAATTGAATGAGTATGTGTTAAAAGCACGAGGATTTCATGGCTGGCGGTCCTTCTCTTTATTATGTCTACAAGATGTATAAACTGGCAATTGCTTCAGGTGGTTATGGGCCACTTGAAGCCCTTGGACTTGGAAACCTTTTCTTGGTCTCACTTCTACAAGCACAGGGATATTTATTAGGTCTGGCATATTGAAAACCAGTCTTAATCCCCCTCCGAACCCCACAGGCATACTGCACACCGGAAATACTAAAATATTCGTTTTCCGTATGCGGTGAGCCGCACTACCTACCACGCTGCATACTCAAACGAGCCACTTTCTGGCCTCCATTACCTTATTTTCTTTTTCATCCCATTTGCCTTCCAGCAGTCCCTTTCTGAGGACGGTCATGAATTGACCGAAACTTCAACAATTACCGAATACCCCCTCCCCCCAGAATGAAATCTCGGCCAGGTTACACCTTGCAAAATACAGTGGGCCGGACGTGCACTTTCCCGCCCACCCTGCTCAAAGTGGCTACCGGGTGAAAAAACCGTCAACAATCTGGTAATTTGGATTTTTGCATGCCTTGTCGGCAGTGGCGTAACTTGAAGCTATTGGGCCCCAGTGCAAAGTCTGTGTCAGGCCCCTTGACTATAATGTTGTTTATAGTACTAGTCTTCTCATATTGGAAAGTGACACCTTATGGGGCCCCTAAACTTCCTGGGCCTGGTTGCAATCGCACCCTCTGCACCCCCTCAAGTTACGCCCCCTGCTTGTCGTGCCTTGTTTCTGGTGGACAGGGCATTCGAGATCCCCCTATACAGTTTATCACATGGGAAATCCCATCTAGTGGCACCAGAAGCTCTTCACACCTTGAAGCTAAATAGCGGACCCTCCGTTACACAGAAATATGGCGTATAAACGAAGATAGGGAAATGACCTGAAATGGTTACTCACTACTGTACGGATCAGCAAGCAGACAAACACAGAGGGCAGGCGAGACGTAACAAGTCGCTTTTCTTGGCATCAATAACCATGTTTCTCGCTATTTTATTGTCCCTAAGAGGATTTATACTGTGGTCATTTCATTTTTAATGGCAACAAAGTTAAGTACGTTCAATGAATGCTATCATCTAAATGAACTTATCTATATTTATGTACTATCCTATTATGTTGCTGGCTCAGTATTGTGTAGCTGAACCCCCGCCCTAAAGAAAAAACAGAGCGCAGCCATTAACGTCTAATGAGAGAAGCGCGGAGTTTCTGTACACAGTCTAAAGAACAAGATGAAAAATCATGTTGTTAAGAATCGTGCCCCTGTTTCATTTCACTTCCCCAATCTAATCTGAAACTTAAGCCAGCCGAGTCCTCAGGCACAAACAGAATGATTCTTTAATGATTCGGTGGATTTAATAGGAAAAATGCTAAACGGACGGACCAGTTCGTGCATTGGGATAATTTGGTGGAATTCACATTACAGACATCAGAGACAGTAAAAGTAATAACATAGAGGAGTCACCGATGACACAAGTCATGAATTTAGCCATTCAATTTTTTATGCCGTGCCATAAAACTTGCCTTGCCATGCGTTCTGATTGATTTATGTATTAGAGAAGCCATTGTGAAAAAAATCTGTAACATAGTAATTATATAATTTGTATTAAATGATCAAGAATAAATGGTTTGTTTTATAAAAATGGGACCGATGACCTCCCCATGAATAACGCACAATACTTATATAGTTTCCAATTGATGCCTGATGGCCATATATGCTTACACGACTGAAGAGATTCCTAGGGGAGGAGTAAAGGTCAGGCTGATTTCTCTTTATACAGCAAACCTCCACCTCCAAGGAAGTGGTTAATAATGTAGCAGAACTGAGTTACACACAACCACTGTCTGTCTCTAACTCCTTTATCCCTCGGGAATTCTCTTCAGCCTCACAGAGGTGAACAGGAGAAGTAAAGAATGCTGGATTTAGCTTAGTTAATAGGAAGATAGGCTAGCAGTACTACTCCCTACCGCAGCATGGGGGTCCTGAGACAAGTCATCAGAGAACAGGGAGGCAGGGAAGGGCATTGCAGGAAACCAGAATATTAGGACTCAGGTAGTGTTTATGAGTATAAAACTGAATTTAACATTACAGCCATGGAATAGAATTATTTGGGGATAAGGGCATTTAAATCCTAGTTTTTAATAAGTATTTATTTTGGGAGGGTTCCTTTGAATGGCCGGTTTCCTTTAATTTTACTCTGAATTTGAGAATGTAATTTCCTACTAACCAGGGTTTGAAGAAGCTTGCTAGGAGAAAAACGAAACATGTATATTTACCAACTCAAAATAAGTCTGGTGTTACTAAATGATACAAATGCCACAATCTATAGGAAAGATGATAAATTGTGGGTTTCATTTAGAGATTAGAAAACCTATTAATCAATTTGTCAATTTGGTATGAATTGGTCGATTTTGCGGTACTGATTTAATTTAGAATTTTTTCTCAATTGCTTTCGAGACCCAAGTTTTTCCAATTGTTTCTGGAATTTGGTTTTTCAACCCCATCATGTCCCTTGAACACAGATTTTATTATAAAATATCCTTTTTGAGTGAGCGTTAGGGTTAACCCTTACTATTCTAAGCCTAAAGCTAACGTTGTCTGTAAACCATGACCTTAATTCCTACTCTAATTTTAATTCCTACTCTATTTTTTTTGTAGAAAATGAAACAAAACGAGTATGAGGGGATTATTTAGCTATTTTCTGGAAATTTGAGGAACAAATTCGAAACATTGAATTTGGACCCAAACAAAATCTTTCGGAAATTCATTGACGCTTCAGAAATTCTAATCACAATGAATTGCTAATTTCTACTTCCTCTTCAAGGGTATAGGCCAGGGCATAACTTGAGGGGTTGCAGAGAGTGTGGTCCAAAGCGGTAAGGGGCTCGGAACGTGTCAACTTTCCAATATGGAGAGGATTAGACTTAAACAATACCTTATAGTTGGGGGCCTGGCACAGACTGCATCTGGGGTCCACCAGCTCAAGTTACGCCACTGGGTATAGCACTGCTAGCATATCTCCGAATGTGGATTTAAAGGGGGTCGCCCGACAGTTTTAAAAATTCAGGAGGTGGGCTGGAGGGATTTCTAAAAAATAAACTGTGTACTACACTTCTTCGTCGCATCCCGGTGTCTGCGCCACAGTCTGTCGTAGCCATGCCCCGTTTGTTTACAGGGGCACGAGCATGATACAGGCAGTAATAGGCGAAGGGTGGGTATGGCCGACAACAGGTTGACTTTACTTACTTTTTTTACAGCCAGAGAACCCCTTTAATGTAGTGGTCTTAGGTCACTAGGAATGGAGGGGTGAATAAACTTTGGACCCTTCTGTTGTGGGCAGCAAAATGCATAACTATAAGGCTACATGTACAATGCCATTGCCCGCCGGGCACACGGCAGCGCGCGGGGAGAGGAGGAGGAGGAGGTGAGTTCTGCTCACCCCCACACCTCTCCATAAGGATGTATGGTGCATGGCGCCGTATTCCGTGAAAACATAGAACATGTCCTATCTTTTACAGTGTACGGAGCGGTACGGTGCCACACGTGTACTGCACTGTACTGCTCCCGTAGGGCGCCGTGCGCCCATTGCTGTCTATGGGGGGCGTATATCAGCCATATATATATGTCGGCCGTATATACGTCCCCCATGCGGCAGTGTGAATGTAGGCTAGGGCTACGTAGTGACGCCCGTCATGTGGGTGAAAAAAGTGTTCATTCTTGAGTTCATCATAACTGATAAAAGTGAATAGTCCGTTGAAACTTACAAAACAAATCTGTGCCAAGATGACCGCAAATATCAATAGTATCTCCAAACCTTGGTCTGGGATCTTGGCTTTGTGATGCAAACAACAAAAATTCATCTCTCATTTTTCATTGGCTCTTGTCTCGTAGACTGCGTTAGTTTTTATAAATCTCTGAAACATAAGTTAAGAGCAATCATTGTCCTGTTTATCCCCCTCCTCTCCCCCCACACCCTTCAGGTCATGAACGAGAGCAGGGATCCCACACTGTTGTTTCTTAGATGCTTAATAGCTTCTATTTATACTTATGATCCCTTCCATTTATATAATGATATAGGTCTGCAACGTACTGAGAGCAATGCAAAGGCAAGGCAATATATTTAATGCCAATGGTGAAGGTCTGTGAACCTCCTGATGTAGCAACGTATGGTTGTACTATGTGGCGACCCATTTATCTTCTGTAAATATAGCAATTTAGAAACAATTGTGGCATAATGAATCCGTAATTTAGAATAGACATCTTATAGGGGAGAGAGTTGAACTGTTCTAGTTGCCCATGGGAACCAATCAGAGCTCAGCTTCATTTTCCACAAGCTGTTATAAAATTACAGCTGATCTCGATTGGTTCCATGGGCAGCTAGAACAAATTTACCTCAGACTCTTCTGGACAAATCTCACTATGTGTTGCCATGATTAGGATTTATATTTTCTGGATTCGTGTACAAATTTTTTCACTCTGTGATTCACAGGACCTCAGGCTGCGTTCACACGTGGTGTTTACATTGCGTTTTGAAAACACAACTCAACAGCTGAGGAGAGGAGAATTGCCTATTACGTTGCTGTTACCATAAATGGGGAAATGAAAAAAGTGGCACTCACCGTTCATATATCTTCTTCTACGACAACAGTCACATATAGGGAGGATATAGCTGGGCACAAATTATGGGAACGGGTCGTTTTGTGCTGTCCTGACTTCGTCGTGTTGTTTACACATTTAGTTAACTTTGCATTGTGGAAGGCAAATGTTAACAACAATGTAACTGGTAAATCTCTCTCCTCAGCTGTTGTATAAAACTTCAAAACGCAATGTAAACGCCACATATGAGCGCAGCCAAAGTTTCCTACGTAATGAGGCTGTTGGTGCACTGTGTCATGTCCTGAGGCCTACGGCTTTTTATCCTTCCTGGACACTAGCTCTCCATCAGAGGAATAGGACATTTGTTAGTCAGCATGGGTGACTGAGAAGAAAAGTGATGTAATTTAGGAAGGATTATCAGGCTCCAGATGCTGAGGACACCTCAGTGCACCAACTACTATTAGCATACAAATTAAACTGGGAATTTCTTGGTAATGCCATTATGAGGAGACATAGAAAAAGTATGTTGGAAACTACAGATATTTCTTACGAGTTAACCCCGTATGGTGCCAGCACATGTTATCAGCAGACGCAACTGAGTCCAAACTTCTAGAGGGACATGAACCACAATGTTCTGCACAGACCTGAACATTGCGGGTCGGGTTCTCTCACCACTAATTAAAACACTCAGAGGAAGATCTATACAGTCTAAAACATGAATAATATGCTATGTAACACCCAAAATAGTGCTTCTCTTCATGGAAACAGATGGTGCGAAAAATTATGCTAATTTTGCTGAAAGGTTTAGTACGGTTAAAAGTGTAAAATGTTGAGTAAAAAATACATTTTATTCATTAATTATTTCTCTATTTTTATAAAACAGCAGTAATATATATACTCTATATAAAGTTTTGGATATTTCCATCGACTGCCAGGACCTCTCAATTCCCTGCTGATAGATTGTGGTAACTGCACATATTTCTATACAGTTAAAGAGAATCTATCTAGTATCATACTATAAGGCCAGCAATTCTATTTTAGTGAATGGATGAGATTCATGCTGTGGGAGGGGGGAAGAGCTGCACAGATTAGCCTTAACATTATAAAAGCTACAAGGGGGAGAAAGATGTGTTCCATAAACAGAATAGATACATGGTGCACATTTATTTATCGGTTCTGTCGCAATCCCCGAGGTGCGTTGTCCGACGAGGATGAAGTTGCGTGATCACTAAGATTGGCGCCCCATATCTGCATGTGTCGCTTCCCCGCTGAGGTCCGCCGGAGTTCACCTCCTTCTTCCTGGTGCATGTACTGTAAGTGCTTGGGCTTGCGACACAATTTGAATTTTAAATCCCGAATCAGTCGGGTTGTCCGAAGGCCACATCGCCGATTTGTGTCACATTAAAGTTGTAGCAATTGCGCCAAAATCCAAACCCGGGTGCCAAAATCCCTGTTCAATGCGGAACAAATCGGAAATATTCGGTAAACCCAACGGAAATGGGTATACGACCCTTAGTAAATAAGCCCCTATGTGTGGCTTATCAGAAAGAGCATGATGAACATAATGGGGCTTATTTACTAAGGGTTCGACACAACATTCCATGGGGTTTCCCGAATATTTCCGATTTGCGTTGCATTTACAGAGGTTTTTGGCGCCAACTTGGGACACAAAATCGGGCGTGGCGTCGGACAACCCGCAGGATTTTAAATTCAATTGTGTCTCAAGACAGCACCAACATACAGGGGAAGAAGAAGGGAATCCGGCGGACCTGAGCGGGGGAAGCGACACATGCAGGATCTCTGCGCACCATCTTAGTGAATCGCGCCAGACTCTCCATCTCATCGGGGAAGCACCTCGGGGAACGCAACAGGACCCGGGTAAGTAAATGTGCCCCATTGTATTATTTATTTTACAGCGAGGCATAAAGGATGAATGATGGATGGGGCTATTTTGATGCAACACAATGGAATATTTTTAATACTACTTATGATTTATGGATGTAATATGATGATGATGAGAATACAGTAGGTACAAAGTATGGTGACACGTATCAGGCATGCTCGGCTGTGACAATCCGGTGCTAACTGATGCAAATACTGAAATATGTCTCACCTCCTAGGCATGTGGTCTCAGTCAGCTCAAGGTTTGGGTCAGCAAAGAGAGGCTTGCACTGTGGAGACCTGAATGTACAGGCCTGTGGAAAGAAAACAGGGGCTTCAGAATATCATTGTGATTTTACCTTCTATACAAAGCGAATTTCATTCATCAGTTAGCACGAAGATTGCACAAAGTCAAGTGGGAGAGAATGAGGGAGCGCAGTCATATACCGTGGATATAAAGGATTACATTCAGCGGGCATGAGTAGACTGTGGCGGAGGGCTAGAGGGAAGATAGAAATATAGCAATGCGTACGACGTCCTAATAAGTATTGACAGCTGGATGTACGGTACGTGCATGCCACTTCTAGGAAAGCCATAAGAGGGGGGGGGGGGGGATTGTAGCCGCTGTGTGATGTCTGCCGTGTTTAAGGGACAATGTACTGTACACTAAGTGAACGCAGGCCTGTAGTCAGGAAGATACAGTATGAATGTAAATAAACACATGTGGTACATAACAGGGCGGCATTACATTTATGCAAAAAAAAGAAAGTCGTCACAGATATCGGACAGCGTGTAAATTGCAATATTACGGGAGTCTATGAAGCAGGGGTATAACTACAGCCTTAGCAGCTGCTATGGGGCCGCAGTGTCAGGGGGCCCCAGCATTCTGACCTGATATTCTAAAATGGAGGATGGCATCAATTATACATTTTATGTTGCACACGTACAGGATTATGTATATAAACGAGACCATCTTCCATAGTACAAAGCATGAATCGGCAGCTTAGATAATAAGGGTCAGGGAAGAGGAAGGGGACAGAAAAATGGCAGGACTAGGGATCTCTCATCTCTAATCCCTGCCGTGTACATCCCCCATGTGGTCAGCAGCTACTGGGGCAGATCTGTGTACGTGTATAATGTATATATCAGTGCATACATGTGCATATGTGTATAAATGTGTGAGTATACAAAAATGTATATTTTCTGAGGGGGTAGGGGGCCCCATTCTGAAGTCTGCTATGGGGCCCTGTCTCTGGTTACATCTCAGGCCCATGCCCAGTGTCAGATGTCTAGGATATACTATAGGGCATTAAATATTATGCATGATAGTGGCGATGGAGTAATTTGCTGTGAAATTAGGGACCAAACACTGTGCTCACTGTTATAGGACAAGTTACTATTTGTGAGTAGGATTCACTTACAAGAATATGAGTCACCCTGTAAATATATTGCATTATCTATGTCTGACAGATCA
The DNA here is from genome assembly GCA_019512145.1 of Engystomops pustulosus. NCBI lineage: Eukaryota > Metazoa > Chordata > Amphibia > Anura > Leptodactylidae > Engystomops > Engystomops pustulosus. The sequence goes on from CM033644.1 coordinate 21,149,259, forward strand.
CAAATTATACTCTGCTTAAATGTGCGGCCGCACTTCGGAATATATACAGATGCTCGCCGTTAGGGATCGTCACGTTATATATACTGTAACACTGGAGTAAAGCATTTTCAGCATCTACCAAGGAGGGCTTCCGTTATAATGATCATAAATTATAGACTGCAGCATGGCGTGGAGAATAGAATCAGTCGGCTTGTCTAAAAGGTGTTGTACGACTAAGACGACATAGATGTTGAGATCTATAGTGGAATATAGACCCACAAACATATGACTAAGGGCGCTCGAGGCCCAAACGCAATGGTCAATGGTTTGTCTCAATGGATATGTAATCTAGGATTAACAGACTTAGGCCATCATTCACACTGCCGTGTGCTTACTCAGACCAGATCCCGGGCAGAGCACAGGCCAGGTAAAGAAGAAGCGAGCGCTCCTCATCCCCCCGTTTTCCATAAAAGCCATGCCGCAAATCCAGAAAAATAAAAGACATATCCTGTATTTTATGTCCCGGCGGCCGGCTCAGCTGTTCAGGAGTATAGGGCATTATGATCAGAACCATAGAAATCTACGAGGGCTGAGATTGATGCCCTAGGGTAAATGATGGGGACTCAACTTACTCTTGCTGATAATTGTACACTTGATCTGCCACATAAAGAGATTTATCCGGTTTAATTATATGTTTATAAAAACTACACTAAAATAACATTTACCGTATTTTCGGACTATAAGGCGCACACAAATCCTTGTTTTGTTTCAGAAATGCAAAGGTGAGCCTTAGATATGAACCGTACTACGACAAACCGCGTGCCATGAACTGTGCACAGGTTTGACACCTGCTGGTCATTCATGCCTATAATAAGGTGCACCTTATAAGCCGGTGCGCCTTACTATGGAACCTAGATCTTTTATCAGTCATTATTGATGGGCGCCTTATACTCCGGTGCGGGCCTTATAGTCCGAAAAATAGGTACTACCTCTCCTATTTCCCCGGGAGATCCATTCATGCCATGTGTAATAAATATGGCATATGGCAAGCAATCAGTGGGCACCATATTATATACCTGATCTAAAAAAATTTTTTTTAATTAATTTAGTCTTTTTAGAGAGTTTTGGTGAAAGTAGAAAATTTACAAGCTTTATGATGCAAATATTAATTTGCACTATTTCACTGTAAAGATTATGGCCCTCGTTTATTGAGGTGTTTGCGCCAGTTTTCTGTCTGACTGTCTGTCAGACTTCTGTCTGTCACATCACGTCCGCATCACATGGCCGGCACTTGCCCGGGCAGGTCATTTTGATCATCACTAGTTTGACTGTAGTCGGCTGGTTGCAGTGCATCCAGTATGGCCAGCGTTGTGGTGATGTGCCATGATGGCAGTACATATCTTACTATGGTAACAGAGCAGGACAGTCTGTTACATCAATCACTGGGGCATAGAAAATAAGGAGGAGGAGTTACTGAGAATTAAAGGATCATGGATTTGTAGTTTCCAGTTGGCGACCATCTTGGTTATATCTTCACCTACTTAAGAGGCCATAAAATTTTCTGAATCATAACTCAAACTATTTGTCCCATTTGAACTTTGTTATATTCAGTTATTTATATCATGGGTTTTTGTATTAGATTCATATTCCCGGAATACACCTTTAAATATTTCAGCAACTGGCGACCACAAAATAGAGGTCTCATTTCTTTTTTTTGTTGGCTCACTTGTAGCTTTGCTGGTAGATAGGACAGGGTAGGAGAGTATCTCACTATATTAATGAGCTTTGGAACAAGTCTCGAACAGATATTGCTGGGAGACTTAAAAACAAGCAGGAACGCACACTATTGATGTAGATGAAGATGTGTGGATAGATCCTTGGCACTCAATGGTCTTTAGAGAGAGGGTTTGTCCATTGGCTTCTTGAACATGTTTCCATTTTGTTCAAGTCAAATTGATGGCACCAGATCTAAAATAGTGGACATATACTGCTGCAAAATGGCGAAATAAAATCGGGGGGGGGGGAGGGGGGAGCACATGTTGGAATGTTAAGAGAAGAAAGGAACAATGAGAATGTATGTTCATTACTGATAACCCTCATGGTCCTTAGCAGATTTTGGGATTGATTCAGTGCAACATCTGTAATTTTATTGTTTTAACCAGGAGTAAAAGCTCCCTATGATCCCACACTACTAGTCCTATTCAGCAGCTATGACTGAGATTATTATTAGGAGCTTTTTAGGCAGAAGTTATAACACACCTAGAAGCCTCCTACGTCACTGGCTCTAGTGATGCTTCTGCTGAGTATGTGCCCCCAGGATGACTGTATAGGTTATAATAAGATCTAAGGTATTTGTATACTGTGTGTCTCCTATTATACAGCATTGATACATCGGCATTGGTCCCAAAACTGTGTTTTTCTGGAATATATTGTTCACTTTTTATTGTTCTCATTTAAGTTTAAACCAAGCACCTCAGAGGAGAGGACACAGGCCGGAAGCTCTGCTGATCGTGTGTCACATGACAACCTGGACCCTTCTTGGTTTTGTATCCTACTGCTGCCTACGTATAAAAAGCTTCTGTAGTAGTTTTGGACTATCCTGATAGTCCTATTTCACCTCTTCATGACTAGAAACCTTGGTTACAATGTGCCCTCTTTATTACATTGAATCCAGCTCCACTATTTTCGCTAGATTCAAAGGGGGGAGACATGAGGTAGACGGGTTATATTTAAAATTTTCTATTAACTTAAGTTAAATGAACCAGTTACCTTTTTGTAATGTCAAAACTGAATATATCATTAATCTGCATTTTGAGTTTTTTTGTAGATGGCTTTAGAAACCAGGAATGAGGTTAATTCTACATCAGATGTGCAGTGGTCACACAGCATGAGGTCACAGCAGCAGAACCACTCCTGACCTACCTGTCTGTACAGGAGGCGGAGGTGAAGGCGCTGATGGAGGGGGGTAAAGTGGCAGAGGAGAAGAATGTGAGTCTTGTGGGATTCCTTATGATTCCTAACCTCATATAGTAAGTTTATCAACAACTATGAGACTTTGAAATAGCTGATAGAGGCCTTAGTGTTACATAAAGGTCCATACTAGAAGGAAAAACCTATAAAGCTATAACACATGAAGTGACCATACTGGTTACTAGGAAGCCTAGGGGAAAGGAGCCTGGATCAGTACAGTCCGTGACCCTCGCTGGCCCACTAGGGTTATCTATACTCCTGTCTATATAGAAACTGGCTTCACAGGTGAGGAAGCAAGACTGGAGTAACACTGGGACCCCATGGATGGAGGGTGGACTATGGCAAAGAGGTGACAAGCAATGTCTGCCAAGGGCCCTTTACCCTATGATGGTTCACCAGGCTAAGACTCTATATGCTCCGTGGTGGATAAGTATTGAGTATCACTTACATTCACTTTTGCTACTGTCCATTTACACAAGTTTATATATACCTAGTACAATGTAGGGAGAGTAGTGAAGACCCTCATATATACACTCCAAAGCCGCTCTACCCCTTCCAGAGGTTGCAGATTGACTATATACAGCTACCAAAGGTAAGTAGCTATGAATATGTACTTGTGTGTGTGGACCTCTTTTCTGGGTGGCCTGAAGCCTATCCTGTGACAAAAGCCACAGCAAAAAACACAGCACAGAAGTTAATGAGGGAGCTAGTCTGTAGATTTGGGATTCCAGAGACCATAGAGAGTGATAGAGGTTCCCACTTTACAGGGGAGGTGATGAGGGAGGTAATGGGAGCACTTGGGATTGAACAGGCCTTCCATACCCCCTATCATCCACAGAGTAGTGGGAAGGTGGAGAGGTTAAATGGGGCTCTTAAGTTAAAAATTCAGAAAGCCATGGAAGAGACAGGGAAGAACTGGGTTGATTGTCTTCCTTTGGCCTTATTTTCTATAAGGTACACTCCCAACAGGAAAACAGGCCTCACCTTTTGAGATTCTCTTTGGATCTGCTCCTAGAATGGGCTTATATTTTCCACAAGTTTTACAGATGTACCATGGAGAATTGACAGGATACGTCCAAGCCCTGCAAAAACATCTAGCTATGGTGCATAAACAAGTTTTTGCTTCTATTCCAGACCCTGATGCAGTAGGAGGATCACATAATCTACAACCTGGAGATTGGGTGGTCTTGAAGCGACACGTGAGAAAAAGCCTTGAGCCACGTTTTGAAGGACCATTTCAAGTCCTTCTGACCACATCTACTTCCATGAAGTTACAAGGGAAGCCTAATTGGATTCACGCCAGCCATTGCAAAAGAGTATTGAATCCAGCTGCTCATGAAGATGAATCTGTATCTCCAAATGTTAATATTATTTAAGATACTATTGATATTACCCCTTGGAAGAACTTTCGACGAGATGTTGAGCGGGGATTGGGATAACTTGCTCATTAAGCATCACCAAGTCCTTTTAAAAGATATGAGAGATGATGTATTACTGTTGGATTTGCAGGTTTCCTTTCAAATGACACCTTTTTCCAACAGGAAGTGAGTGAAATCCTGAAGGTGAACATGCTAGTCAGATGGGTAGCAGAGCTTTTTAATGGCACTGTCGTTGGAGTACCGAAAAACATATGTTGTATGTGGCCATCAGGCTTATAAATGGCTTCCTAGCAATTTTACAGGAGTTTGTACACTGGCTCGCCTTACTCCTGCCACTTTTATTGTCCCCCATACCAATGTAAATGTAAATCTTATTCCCAAGCACACATTACACAAGAGAAAAGCAGATAATCTTCCTAGACCAGATGGACGCCCACATGTAGTGGAGATGGGAACAGCTAACACAATCTTCAGCACACTTTTTATTTATCCTATGATAATGCAGATGTGGGATAAATTGGTAGAAGCCACAGATTATCTAGATCAACAAATTTTTCAGATTTTGGGGGCTGTGAATAAGACAAATGTCATCCAGAGACAGTTAATTGTGGTAACCAACCAACATACATTAGTTTTAGATTACATCACTGCGTCCCAGGGTGGCATGTGTCAAGTCATAGGGCCAACATGTTGTCATTACATCGATCCTCAAGGCAACATGCAAATTAAGACAAATTTAGCAAAAATTGCTGATTTTAGAGATAGATGGCTCAAGGAGCATGATAGTAATAAGGACAGCTGGTGGTCTGACACATTCGCATCCTTAAACCCCGCCAATTGGTTTAAGGGTATTTTTGGGTGGCTCATGGGAGTTTTGCAAGCAATATTTCAAATCATTTTGTTATGTGTATTTGTTTATATCTGCATAAGAGTAGTAATCTGGCTTGTTGTAAAACTGTGGCGAAGGAAACCAAGGATTGTGCGATATCAACCTAGGTATACACCTAATTCTACAGAGGGAGTGGTTATACCTATGTACAATTTGGCCAAGAGAGTGTAGAGAACCTACCATTAATATTAGGACCGAATTAATTGTGTTGTGATATAATGTTCAGGATGCTCAGGAGGGAAGCAGGTGAAGGGTTAGATAAGTCCTGGATGTGTGACTAGCACATGTCAATGTACCACCTGAGCAGTACCTGAAATTATTCACAAAAAGGGAGGAATTGTGAGGGAATGGAATCCATTTTTATATTCTGTTCTTCTATCATGTATCTATACAAAGATCTTTGGCTCTATTGATAAAAAAAGATCCCTGTGAATAGCACCACCCCCCCGAGTACACAGATCATTTTACACTGATAGCTCCTCTTGAGGGCTATTGGAATGTGGGCATGGTCAATAGGTTCCTTTGTCTCAAGAACCTATAAAAACTGTCTGCAACCTAAATAAATTGGAATTCTCTCAAACATGTGAAGGTCTGAGTGATTCACCGAGCAGCTCGTACTATACAATGATTTGGAACCACACATCACATCGAGATATGGGGATATTTCCCTGACATGCACCCCTGTAATTCTGCACAATATCCCCCTCAGACACTGTGCAGAATTACATGGGGGACACTTGTTTGTAGTATCTGCAAAATTCTGCAAGCTTCTGCAAACTTGTGCAAACTTCTCTTGCTCTTGCTGTGAGCTCAGCGTTTTGCAGATTGTTTTGTAAATAGAAGGTGATGAACTGTAAATAGAATCTGCAGCTCCTGTCTGCAGTGTATCTAATGTATCTATTATATGTTCTAGTGCAGTGATGGCTAACCTATGGCACTGGTGCCAGAGGTGGCACTCAGAGCCCTTTCTGTGGGCACTCAGACCATCACTAGAGATGACTCCAGGTATCTTCCTGCAGTCCCAGACAGCCCAGGACTTGCTGTGCACAGAGCTATTTTAAAGTGACAGCTCTACCTGGGACTATTTTCTGCTTTATTGGTGTCCTCAGGTGCTGGTATCAATGAAAACTGTGACAGAGAAGGGAGTATAAATCACAAATTAAATTTCTTTGTTGGCACTTTGCGATAAATAAGCGGGTCTTTGTTGTAGTTTGGGCACTCGGCCTCTAAAAGGTTTGCCATCACTGTTCTAGTGTCTGGCTGAGCTCTGCTGCTAGAAATTAGCTCTTCTGCAAAGGGGCTCAGTGCTTTCTTCTCAGATAACGCCACCTTCGGGCTGGAGTGTTTTTGCGCCCGTTTTTGCACCTAAATGCAAAAGTCGCACGTGATGAATATCATTAGGCGCAGCAAAACATCTGGAAATGAACGATAGATGAGGGAAAGCTGGTTATTTTAGCTGCGCGGCTAATTTGACGTTTAATCGCAAAAATGGCGCAAAAACGGTGCGCCTAAACGAAAAGGCGCAAAAACAACAGAAAAAACAAGTGATAAATGTGGCCCATTGTGTAATCTTAAGTAAATATATTCTTACATAAGTAAAATATCCGTATTTTAAGCTAATTTCAGCAAAAAATGTAAATGAGAAAATTTTCAGAACACTGATCAAAATTAGAGAACACTTTCACATACATGCAAGTTATTGATGTTATAAGCTAATTTTCTTAATTATCTGACACACACTGCGGGTCATTTACTAAGGGCCCGAATCACGTTTTTACGGCGATTTACCCGAATTTTTCCATATTGCGCCGATTTTCCCTGAATTGCCCTGGGTTTTTGGCGTACGTGATCGGATTGTGGCGCATCATCGCCGGCATGTACGTGACGGAAATCGGGGGCGTGGCCGTACAAAAGCCTGTCGGATTTGGAAAAACCGCTGCATTTTTTTAAAAAAAGGGTCGCTGGACACGCGCTTACCTGCACTCGGCCCAGCTTGGTGTACTTCAGTGCATTCCGATGAACTTCAGTGCAGCAGCGACACCTAGTGGATGTCGGAGGAACTGCCTTAGTGAATCTCCAGAAGACCCGAATCCTCCCCACAGAGCGCGCCGCTGGATCGGGTAAGTAAATCTGCCCCACTGTGTTACTAACAAACCCTGTGCTACCACTGTACAAGGCAGTGGTTCGGCCTCACCTGGAATATGCTGTCCAGTTCTGGGCACCGGTCCATAAAAAGGATGCCCTGGAGCTGGAGAGGGTTCAACGTAGAGCCACAAAAATGATATGGAGGGTCTTTGTTATGAGGAAAGATTAAAACAACTAAATTTATTTAGTCTGGACTAGGAGGGTACATGATTAATTTATATAAATATATGAATGGTCCCAACAAAATATATGGTGGTAAATTGTATTCAGATTAAATCAAATCAAAAGACAAGGGGGCACTATCTCCATCTGGAGAAAACAAGGTTTAATCACCGGAGGTGACAGGGAAGTCTAGGGGTTGGAGACATCCATCACCATAAGGTAGCTGCGCATGCGCAAATCTGTACTCCTGAACTTCCATGAGAGATTCAGAAACAGGCAACTTGGAACAGGGGAGGATTAAGACAGTAATGGGCCCTGGGCTATATAAGAAGGGTCTCCCATTATAAGCCTAACTTTTAATGGCATTTTCTTGGGAGAAGAGTGGGGTTCATTTGTCCACTTTTAGTTCCAAAGTTTGCAGACCTTGGGAGAACCTTCAAAGATCCTGGAAGGACAATTGAATGAGTATGTGTTAAAAGCACGAGGATTTCATGGCTGGAGGTCCTTCTCTTTATTATGTCTACAAGATAGTATCAAACTTGGCAATTGCTTCAGGTGGTTATGGGCCACTTAGAAGCCTTGGACTTGGAAACCCTTTTCTTAGGTCTCACTTCTACAAGACACAGGGATATTTATTAGGTCTGGCATATTGAAAACCAGTCTTAATCCCCCTCCGAACCCCACAGGCATACTGCACACCGGAAATACTAAAATATACCTACCACGCTGCATACTCAAAACGAGCCACATTGTGGCCTCCATTACCTTATTTTCTTTTTCATCCCATTTGCCTTCCAGCAGTCCATTTTCTGAGGACGGTCATGAATTGACCGAAACTTCAACAATTACCGAATACCCCCCTCCCCCAGAATGAAATCTCGGCCAGGTTACACCTTGCAAAATACAGCGGGCCGGATGTGCACATTCCCGCCCACCCTGCTCAAAGTGGCTTACCGGGTGAAAAACCGTCAACAATGTCAGTAATTTGGATTTTTGCATGCCTTGTCGGCAGTGGCGTAACTTGAAGCTATTGGGCCCCAGTGCAAAGTCTGTGTCAGGCCCCTTGACTATAATGTATGTTTTATAGTACTAGTCTTCTCATATTGGAAAGTGACACCTTATGGGCCCCTAAAATTCCTGGGCCTGGTTGCAATCGCACCCTCTGCACCCCCTCAAGTTACGCCCCTGCTTGTCTGCCTTGTTTCTGGTGGACAGGGCATGTCGAGATCCCCCTATACAGTTTATCACATGGGAAATCCCATCATAGTGGCACCAGAAGCTCTTCACACCTTGAAGCTAAATAGCGGACCCTCCGTTACACAGTAATATGGCGTATAACAGAAGATAAGGGAAATGACCCTGAAATGTTTACTCACTGCTGTACGGATCAGCAAAGCAGACAACACAGAGGGCAGGCGAGACGTAACAAGTCGCTTCTTTCTTGGCATCAAATACCATGTTTCTCAGCTTTATTTTATTGTCCCTAAGAGGATTTTATCCTTGGTCATTTCATTTTTAATGGCACAAAAGTTAATGTACGTTCAATGCAATTGCTATTCATCTAAATGAATCTTATCTATATTTATGTACTATTCCTATTATGTTTGCTGGCTCAGTATTGTGCTAGCTGAACCCCCGCCATAAAGAAAACAGAGCGCAGCCTATTAACGTCTAATGAGAGAAGCGGGAGTTTGCTGTACACAGTCTAAAGAACAAGATGAAAAATCATGTTTTGTTAAGAAATCTGTGCCCCTGTTCATTTCACTTCCCCACATCTAATCTGAAACTTAAGCCGGCCGCGTCCTCAGGCACAAACAGAATGATTCTTTAATGATTCGGGTGGATTTAATAGGAAAAATGCTAAACGGACTGGACACGTTCGTCTGCATTGGGATAATTTGGTGGAATTCACATTACAAGACATCAGAGACAGTAAAAGTAATAACATAGAGGAGTCACCGATGACACAAAGTCATGAATTTAGCCATTCAATTTTTTATGCGCTGCCATAAAATTGCCTATGCCACACGTTCTGATTGATTTATGTATTAGAGCAAGCCAATTGTGAAAAAAAAATCTGTAACATAGTCATTTATATAATTTGTATTAAAATGATCAAGAATAAATGGTTTGTTTTATAAAAATGGGACCGATGACCTCCCCATGAATAACGCACAATACTTTATATATGTTCCACTGATGCCTGATGCCTATATGCTTACACGACTGAAGAGAATTCCTAGGGGAGGAGTAAAGGTCACGGCTGATTTCTCTTTATACAGCAACCTCCACCTCCCACAGGAAGTGGTTAATAATGTAGCAGAACTGAGTTACACACAACCACTGTCTGTCTCTCAACTCCTTAATCCTCCCTCGGGAATTCTCTTCAGCCTCACAGAGGTGAACAGGAGAAAGTAAAGAATGCTGTATTTAGCTGTAGTTGAATATAGGAAGATAGTCCTAGCAGTACTACTTCCCTACCGGCAGCATGGCGGGGTCCCTGAGACAAGTCAATCAGGAACAGGGAGGCAGGGAAGGGCATTGCAGGAAACCATGAATATTTAGGACTCAGGTAAGTTGTTTATGAGTATAAAAACTGAATTTTTAACATTACAGCCATGGAATAGAATTATTTGGGGATAAGGGCATTTAAATCCTAGTTTTTAATAAAGTATTTATTTTGGGAGGGTTCATTTGAATGGCAGGTTTCCTTTAAATTTTACTTCTGAATTTGAGAATGTAATTTCCCTACCTAACCAGGAGTTTGAAGAAGCTTGCTAGGAGAAACATAGAAACATGTATATTACCAACTCAAAATAAGTCTGGTGTTACTAAATGATACAAATGCCACAATCTATAGGAAAGATGATAAATTGTGGGTTTCATTTAGAGATTAGCAAACCTATTAATCAATTTGTCAATTTGGTATGAATTGGTCGATTTTGCGGTACTGATTTAATTTAGAATTTTTTCTCAATTTGCTTTCGACGACCCAATGTTTTTCCAATTGTTCTGGAATCTGGTTTTCAACCCCATCATGTCCTCTGAAACACAGATTTTATTATAAAAATATCCTTTTTGAGTGAGCGTTAGGGTTAACCCTTTACTAATTCTAAGCCTAAAGCTAACGTTTGCTGTAAACCATGACCTTAATTCCTACTCTAATTTTAATTCCTACTCTAATTTTTTTTGTAGAAAATGAAACAAAACGAGATATGAGGGGATTATTTAGCTATTTTCTGGAAATTTGGAGGAACAAATTCGGAAACATTGAATTTGGACCCAAACAAAATCTTTCGGAAAATTCATTGACGCTTCAGAAATTCTAATCACCAATGAATTGCTAATTTCTACTTCCTCTTCAAGGGTATAGCCAGGGGCATAACTTGAGGGGTTGCAGAGAGTGTGGTCCAAGAGGCTAAGGGGGCTCGTAACGTGTCACTTTCCAATATGAGAGGATTAGTACTATAAACAATACATTATAGTTGGGGGCCTGGCACAGACCTTGCACTGGGGTCCACCAGCTTCAAGTTACGCCACTGGGTATAGCACTGCTAGCATATCTACGAATGTGGATTTAAAGGGGTCGCCCGACAGTTTTAAAAATTCAGGAGGTGGGCTGGGGAGGGATTTCTAAAAAAAATAAACTTGTACTCACCTTCTTCGTCGCTCCCGGTGTCCTGCGCCACAGTCTGTCGTAGCCATGCCCCGTTTGTTTACAGGGGCACGGAAGCTGATACAGGGCAGTAATAGGCGAAGGGTGGGTATGGCCGACAACAGGTTTATTTACTTTTTTTTAATCCTTCCTAAGCCCTTCTGCTGAATTTTTTTAACAGTCAGAGAACCCCTTTAATGTAGTGGTCTCTAGGTCACTAGGAATGGAGGGGTGAATAAACTTTGGACCCTTCTGTTGTGGGCAGCAAAATGCATAACTATAAGGCTACATGCACAATGCCATTGCCCGCCGTACCGTAGCACGGCGGGCACACGGCAGCGCGCAGGGAGAGGAGGAGGAGGTGAGTTCTGCTCACCCCCACCCCTTTTCATAAGAATGTATGGCGCATGGCGCCGTATACCGTGAAAAGATAGGACATGTCTGTCTATGGGGGACGTATATCGGCCATATATACATCGGCCTTATATACGTCCCCCTTGTGGCAGTGTGAATGTAGGCTAGGGCTACGTAGTGACGCCCGTCATGTGGGTGAAAAAAGCTGTTCATTCTTGAGTTCATCATAACTGATAAAAGTGAATAGTCACGTTGAAACTTACAACACACATCTGTGCCAAGATGACCGCAAAAATATCCAATAGTATCTCCAAACCTTGGTCTGGGATCTTTGGCTTTGTGATGCAAACAACAAAACTTCATCTCTCATTTTTCATTGTCTCTTGTCTCGTAGACTGCGTTAGTTTTTATAAATCTCTGAAACATAATGCTAAGAGCAATCATTGTCCCTGGTTTATCCCCCTCCCTTCCCCCACACACCTTCAGGTCATGAACGAGAGCAGGGATCCCACACTGTTGTTTCTTAGATGCTTAATAGCTTCTATTTATACTTTATGATCCCTTCCATTTATATAATGATATAGGTTCTGCAACGTACTGCGAGCAATGCAAAGCGCAAGGCAATATATTTAATGCCAATGGTGAAGGTCATGTGACACCTCCTGATGTAGCATCGTATGGTTGGTACCTATTGTGGCGACCCATTTATCTTCTGTAAATATAGCAATTTAGAAACAATTTGTGGCAATGAATCCGTAATTTAAGAATAGACATCTTATAAGGGGAGAGAGTTGAACTGTTCTAGTTGCCCATGGGAACCAATCAGAGCTCAGCTTTCATTTTCCCACAGCTGTTTATAAAATTACAGCTGATCTCTGATTGGTTTCCATGGGCAGCTAGAACAAATTTACCTCAGACTCTTCTGACAAATCTCACTATGTGTTGCCATGTATTAGGATTTCTAGTTTCTGGATTCTGTAACAAATTTTTTCACTCTGTGATTCCACAGGACCTCAAGGCTGCGTTCACACGTGGTGTTTACATTGCGTTTTGAAACACAACTCAACAGCTGAGGAGAGGAGAATTGCCTCATTACGTTGCTGTTACCATAAATGTTGGGAAATGAAAAAAGTGGCACTCACCGCTCAGATCTTCTTTTCCTACGACAACAGTCACATATAGGGAGGATATAGCTGGGCACAAATTATGGGGAACGGGTCATTTTGTGCTGTCCTGTACTTCGTCGTGTTGTTTACACATTTAGTTAACTTTGCATTTGTGAAGGCAAATGTTAACAACAATGTAACTGGATAACTCTCCTCTCCTCAGCTGTTGTATAAAACTTCAAAACGCAATGTAAACGCCACATATGAGCGCAGCCAAAAGTTTCCTACGCTAATGAGGCTGTTGGTGCACCTGTGTCATGTCCTGAGCGCCTACCGGCTTTTAATCCTTCCTGGACCACTAGCCTCTCCATCAGAGGAATAGGACATTTGTATAGTCAGCATGGGGTGACATGAGAAGAAAAGTGATGTAATTTAGGAAGGATTATCAGGGCTCCAGATGCTGAGGACACCTCCAAGTGCACCAACTACCTAATTAGCATACAAATTAAACTGGGAATTTCTTGGTAATGCCATATTGAGGAGACATAGAAAAAGTATGTTGGAAACTACAGAATATTTCTTTACGAGTTAACACCCAGTATTGGTGCCAGCACATGTTATCAGCAGACTGCAACTGAGTCCAAACTTCTAGCTGGGACATGAACCCACAATGTTCTGCACAGACCTGAACATTTCGGGTCGGGTTCTCTCACCACTAATTAAAACAGAGGAAGAGCTATACAGTCTAAAACAGGAAAAATATGCTATATAACACCCAAAATAGTATTACTCTTCATGGAAACAGATGGTGCGAAAAATTTATGCTAATTTTGCTGAAAGGTTAAGTACGGTTAAAAGTGTAAAATGTTGAGTAAAAATCACATTTTTATCATTATTATTTCTCTATTTTTTCATAAAACAGCAGTAATTATATATACTCTATATAAAGTTTTGGATATTTCCATCGACTGCCAGGACCTCTCAATTCCCTGCTGATAGATTCTCTTTAACTGTATAGAAATATGTGCAGTTACCACAATCTATCTAGTATCATACTATAAGGGCAGCAATTCTATTTTAGTGAATGGATGAGATTCATGCTGTGGGAGGGGAGGAAGAGCTGCACAGATTAGCCTTTAACATTTATAAAAGCTAACAAGGGGGAGAAAGATGTTGTCCATAAACAGAATAGATACTATGGTGCACATTTATTTATCCGGTTCTGTCGCAATCCCCGAGGTGCGTTGTCCGACGAGGATGAAGTTTAGCGTGATTCACTAAGATTGTGCGCCCAATATTCTGCATGTGTCGCTTCCCCACTGAGGTCCGCCGGAGTTCACCTCCTTCTTCCTGGTGCATGTACTGTAAGTGCATGGGCTTGCGACACAATTTGAATTTTAAATCCCAAGCTTAGTCCGAATCAGTCGGGTTGTCCGAAGGCCACATCGCCGATCTGTGTCACATGAAAGTCGTCGCAATTGCGCCAAAATCCAAACCCGGGTGCCAAAATCCCTGTTAAATGCGGAACAAATCGGAAATATTCGGTAAACCCAACGGAAATTAGGTATACAGACCCTTAGTAAATAAGCCCCTATGTGTGGCTTATCAGAAAGAGCATGAACATAATGGGGCTTATTTACTAAGGGTTCGCACACCACATTTCCATGGGGTTTCCCGAATATTTCCGATTTGCGTTGCATTTAACAGAGGTTTTTGGCGCCAACTTGGGACACAAATCGGGCGTGCCCGTCGGACAACCCACAGGATTTAAAATTCAAATTGTGTCTCAAGACATGCACCAACATACACGGGGAAGAAGAAGGTGAACTCCGGCGGACCTGAGCGGGGGAAGCGACACATGCAGGATCTCTGGCGCACCATCTTAGTGAATCGCGCCAGACTTCATCCTCATCGGGGAAAGCACCTCGGGGAACGCAACAGGACCGGGTAAGTAAATGTGCCCCATTGTATTATTTTTATTTTACAGCGAGGCATAAAAGTGCTGAATGATGGGATGGGGCTCATTTATGATGCAACACAATGGAATATTTTTAATACTACTTATGATTTATGGATTGTAATATGATGATGATGAGAATACAGTAGGTACAAGTATGGTGACACGTATCAGGCATGCTCGGCTGTGACAATCCGGTGCTAACTGATGCAAATACTGAAATATGTCTCACCTCCTAGGCATGTGGTCTCAGCTCAGCTCAAGGTTTGGGTCAGCAAAGAGAGGCTTGCACTGTGGAGACCTGACTGTACCTGGCCTGTGGACAGAAAACAGGGGCTTCAGAATATCATTGTGATTTTACCTTCTATACAAAGCGAATTTCATTCATCAGTTAGCAGAAGATTGCAAAAGTCAAAGTGGGAGAGAATGAGGGAGCGCAGTCATATACCGTGATATAAAGGATTACATTCAGCCGGAGCATGAGCAGGACTGTGGCGGGAGGGCTAGAGGGAAGATATGAAATATAGCAAATGCGTACGACGTCCTAATAAGTATTGACAGCTGGATGTACGGTACGTGCATGCCCACTTCTAGGAAAGCCATAAATGAGGGGGGGGGGGGGATTGTAGCCACTGTGTGATGTCCCTGCCATGTATAAAGTGACAATGTACTGTACACTAATGTGAACGCAGGCCTGTAGTCAGGAAGATACAGTATGAATGCAAATAAACTACATGTGGTACATACACAGGGCGGCATTACATTTATGCAAAAAAATCAAAGTCGTCACAGAATATCGGACAGCGTGTAAATTGCAATATTTACGGGAGTCTATGAAGCAGGGGTATAACTACAGCCTTAGCAGCTGCTATGGGGCCCGCAATGTCAGGGGGCCCAAGTATCTGACCTGATATTCTTAACAATGGAGGATGTGCATCAATATATACATTTTATGTTGCACACTGTACAGCATTATATGTATATAACAGAGCACATCTTCCACAGTACACAGAATTAATCGGCAGCTCAGATAATAAGGGTCGGGGAAGAAGAAGGGGACAGCAAAATGGCAGGACTAGGGATCTCTCATCTCTAATCCCTGCTGTGTACTTCCTTCATGTGGTCAGCAGCTACTGGGGCAGATCTGTGTAAGTGTATAAATGTATATATCAGTGCATACATGCGTATGTGTATAAATGTGTGAGTATACAAAAATGTATAGTTTCTGAGGGGGTAGGGGGCCCCATTCTGAAGTCTGCTGTGGGGCCCTGTCTCTAGATCCTGTCTCCGGTTACATCTCATGCCCATGCCCCGTGTCAGATGTCTAGGATATACTAGGGCATTAAATATTATGCATGATAGTGGTGATGGAGTAATTTGCAGTGAAATTAGGGACCAAACACTATGCTCGCTGTTATAGGACCGGTTACTATTTGTGAGTAGGATTCACTTACAAGAATATGAGTCACCCTGTAAATATATTGCATTATCTATGTCTGACAGATCACAAATTATAGTCTGCGTAAATGTGTGGCCGAACTTCGGAATCGTCACGTTATATTTACTGTAACACTGGAGTAAAGCATTTTCAGCATCTACCAAGGAGGGCTTCCATTTATAATGATCATAAATTATAGACTGCAGCATGGCCTGGAGCATAGAATCAGTCCGTAAGCTTGTCATAAGACACAGAGTTTTAGACAGACATAGATGTGAGATCTATAGTGAATATAGACACCCACAACATATGACTAAGGGCGCTCGTAGGCCCAAAACGCGTAAGTCAATGGTATGTCTCATGGATATGTAATCTAGGATTAACAGACTTAGGCCTCATTCACACAGCCGTGTGCTTACTCAGACCAGATCCCGGGCAGAGCACACGGCCAGGTAAAGAAGAGAGCGAGCGCTCCTCATCCCTCCCGTTTCCATTAAAAGCCATGCCGCAAATCCAGAAAAATAAAAGACATATCCTGTATTTTATGTCCCGGCGGCCGGACTCATTATGATCAGGAACCATAGACATCTACGAGGGCTGAGATTGATGCCCCATAGGGCAATGGGACTCAACTTACTTCTTGCTGATATTTGTACACTTTGATTCTGCCACATAAAGAGATTTATCCAGGTTCTAATTATATGTTATAAATAAACTACACTAATAATAACATTTACCGTATTTTTCGGACTATAAGGCGCACAAAAAATCCTTTGTTTTTTTCAAAAATCAAAGGTGCGCCTTATAGTCCAGTGCGCCTTATATATGAACCATACATACAGACAAAAGCTGCCATGAACTGTGCACAGGTCTGACACCTGCTGGTCATTCATCTTTATAATAAGGTGCACCTTATAAGCCGATGCGCCTTATATGTGAACCTTGATATTTTATTCGTCATTTATTGATGGTGCGCCTTATACTCCGGTGCGCCTTATAGCCCGAAAAATATGGTATTACTCCTCTCTCTATTTCCCCAGGGATCCATTCATGCCATGTGTATATACATATGGCATATGGCAAGCCAATCAGTGGGCACCATATTATATACCTGATCCCATTAGGACAAGGAAGATAAATATTTTTTTTTATTAATTTTAATCTTTTTAGAGATGTTTTGGTGAAAAGTAGAAAATTTACCAAGCTCTTATGATGCAAATATTAATTTGCACTATTCACTGTAAAGATTATGGCCCTCGTTTATTGAAGTCTTTGCGCCAGTTTTCTGTCTGACTTTGCAATGAAATGAACGTGCAAACTGCTTGTACATGTATTTATAAAGTGTCTGCAGCAGTTTGGTGTCTCGGCTGCTCTGTGTCTGGTGCCTATTTGGACCGTGTGCCACATTAGTGATTATTAGTGCAGTTTTCACTACTTTTGATAAATTTGGGCCTATGTAAAAAAGATGCTTTCCAGACCACAAATCCAAATCCAAACTGTGTACTGACAAGGCACTGATGCCTGCGGAATGGTGAATGCAGCTCAGGACTAAAATACAGGCTCTAATTTATTGTCATTATTAGACGCTATTCATACTTTTTGGGCTGTTACTTTTTGTTGGGGGAAGTAACAGCTTATCCAGCTGTATATTTCCATAGCAGTAGCCATGTCAAACATGGATGTGTCAGATATGCTGCTTGTTATAAATATTTTTCATATAGTTTTTTTATTAAACGTGACTCATTAGATCAGTAAAATCCTTAAAGGGATATTCCAGGAATCAGCATAATTCATATACAAACAATGTCAGTAAAATATAATCTAAGATGTAATTAATTGTTATTTAAAATGTTGCCCCCCTTAGCATAAAAATGCTGTGGACATAGACTGTAATGGAGAATTAAAATGTTACTGGCCCTTTAATCAGTCCATAAGTTTCCTCCGGGCAGAGAAGACACAGGACAGAAGATGGCCGCTGGTCACATGTCCGCATCACATGGCCTGCACTTGCCCGGGCAGGTCATTTGATCATCACTAGTTCGACTGTAGTCGGCTGGTTGCAGTGCATCCATTATGGCCAGCGTTGTGGTGATGTGCCATGATGGCAGTTACATATCATTACTATGGTAACAGAGCAGGACAGTCTGTTACATCATCACTGGGGCAGAAAATAAGACGGAGGAGGAGTTACTGAGAACTAAAGGATCATGGGATTTGTAGTTTCCAGTGGCGACCATCTTGGTTATATCTTCACCTACTTAAGAGAGGCCATAAAATTTTCTGAATCATAAAATCAAACTATTTGAGCTCCGTTTTGCAACTTTTGTTATATTCATTTATTTATATCATCATGGGTTTTTGTATTAGACGTTCATATTCCCGGAATACCCATTTAAATATTTCAGCAACTGGTGACCACAAAATAGTGGTCATTTTCTTTCTTTTTGTTGCTCACTTGTTAGCTTTGCTGTGTAGATAGGACAGTGTAGGCAGAGTCATCTCATTATTATTAATGAGCTTATAACAAGTTCTAAACAGTATATTGCTGGGAGCTTAAATAAAGCAGGGAACGCAATACATTATTGATGTAGATGAAGATATGTGTGTAGATCCTTTGGCACTCAATGGTCTTTAGAGGAGGGGCTTTTCCATTGGATTCTTGAATATGTTCCATTTTTTTCAAGTTGCAATTGATTGCACCAGCTATAAAGTGGACATATATACTGCTGCAAAATGTGGAAATAAAATCGATGCCTCAAGACAGTTTTTGAAAACTAAAAAAAATATTAATAATGAAAATATTGTTTCCCTTCTACACAAGTTTGTTTTTGTATTTTTTATATCATTTTATATTTGATAGCTCAATAATAAAGATGCAATTCAGTTTACGCTAGTAAAGGCGTAAGACATGATTTCTTCCTGCATCAATCATGAGACAGAACATTGTGGTCTCTCTCGTACACCGGGATCCGCCTATGCAACCACCCATAGTGGATGCAATTACACTGGCAGTTCTTCCGAAATCTGTTCAATTACAAGAGGACAGTCAGCTTCTGGAGCTGACCAGCGGTTAACCACAGAGTGCGGCAGACATCATTAATAAGGCAAAATGAATTCTCTGGTCTGAGCTCAGGTTGGATAACAATCTACATCCTCGAGTTTCCCATAATTCAGCATAATTGTCAGCTTGGTATTCCGGACAGGCTCCGGGCCAAACCTGCATGAAGCATGAATTACTTGCCTTTATCTCTACAGAATGGAGTTGGAAAATGTAATTATGGCCATTGCTTTTTGTATAAAAAGGGCTGCTCTCTGTATCACCTTGGAGATGGCCAGCCGAGAGGACAGCGAGGGCCACCTCCTCCGCCACCCTACAACCCTCCGCCTCATAAATATTCCGCTCTGATATGCTGATCCGGCATAATTGGACACTCATTTATACCCAAGAGGAATTTTGTTTATAATTAATCTATGCTTGTGTATAATTGACCAAACTGAAGATCGGGGCTAATGTACATTTCATCCCGCCTCCATGTCATTCAAGGAGATTTTTTTCCATGATACGCAATGTAAGAAGACGTCTTACACTAAATCAGTTCTAGCAAAGTATATGACTATTAAAACATCCAGACTCTAGACAGAAGCTAAAGATTCAGCTTTTATCTAGGTTTTAATTGCTCTGCTTCAAACATGTTCTCACTGACTGAATATTCATGCCGAGAAGAAAAATTATCTGCTCTAGGAATTTCATGTAAGGTGTCAAATTTGAAGTGGATTTCAGCAGCAGATTTTGCACTCCCAGTGATTTCAATGGGAATAAAGTGAAGATTTGACTCAAAAGTGGTTCATGTCCTATTTTTTATCGCAAGATAATTTTCCAAAAAATGTAAAAAAATCTGTAACAGACTGCCATCTATTGAAAATCTGCAAATGTGTGACCATACCTTTAAGGTTTCTAGTCTTCTTTTTGAAAAGTCGATACCTACACGTAAAAGAAATAAATTCACTCACCCATTGTTAAAGGGGTATTCCCATCTGGGCACTCACATTTAATTGAATTCATCTGCCATATTTACATATTTCTTCAATTTCTTGATGTTAAAATAATTGTACCAGTGTAAAGAAAATGTCCCATAAATGTAGTATTGTTGTGCCTTAGAAACAACATAGATTACTTGGATACGCCCACCACAGCAACTCGTGAACTAATGAGTTCTGCTTGACCACCTGCTTTGTGATTTTGTACTGCATTGTCCTCTTGGTTCTGACCTGTATTTGTATTTTATTGCATTTGTCTCTGTGTTTGCACATGAAAGAAATGTCAACCAGTTGCCTACTCCTGCTTTGGGTAGATAGGGAAATTTGGCAGGGGCAGCTGCATAACATGCATAACAGTCTGATCCTGAGATATTTTGCAAATTTCATCATAAAAAATAATGGCACTTTCGCGCATCGCGCATTTTCGTCGGGCTTCCCAATTATTTCCAATTTGCGCCCAATTGCCAACTTTCACGAGACAGAAATCGGGGGGGGGGGGGGGGGTAGCTGGACATCAGAAAACACAACAAATTCAAAAAATCGGTGGAATTTAAAAAAAAAATTTGTGTCGCAAGTATAGCACTCACACACACCGGGACGAAGAAGGTGAACTCCGGCGGACTTCAGCGCAGCAGCGACACCTAGTGGATATCGGGCGCATGACCTTAGTGAATCCTGCCAAGCTCCGAATCAACGTCGGACAACGCGCCGCGGGATCGCGAATGGACCGGGTAAGTAAATCTGCCCCAGTAGAATGATATTCAATTTCTTGATGTTAAAATAATTGTACCAGTGTAAAGAAAATGTCCCATAAATGTAGTATTGTTGTGCCTTAGAAACAACATAGATTACTTGGATACGCCCACCAAAGCAACTCGTGAACTAATGAGTTCTGCTTGACCACCTGCTTTGTGATTTTGTACTGCATTGTCCTCTTGGTTCTGACCTGTATTTGTATTGTATTGCATTTGTCTTTGTGTTTGCACATGAAAGAAATGTCAACCAGTTGCCTACTCCTGCTTTGGGTAGATAGGGAAATTTGGCAGGGGCAGCTGCATAACATGCATAACAGTCTGATCCTAAGATATTTTGCAAATTCCATCATAAAAAATAATGGCACTTTCGCGCATCGCGCATTTTCGTCGGGCTTCCCAATTATTTCCAATTTGCGCCCAATTGCCAACTTTCACGAGACAGAAATGGGGGGGGGGGGGGGGTGTAGCTGGACATCGGAAAACACAACAAATTCAAAAAATCGGTGGAATTAAAAAAAAAAAATTGTGTCGCAAGAATAGCACTCACACACACCGGGACGAAGAAGGTGAACTCCGGCAGACTTCAGCGCAGCAGCGACACCTAGTGGATATCGGGCGCATGACCTTAGTGAATCCCGTCAAGCTCCGAATCAACGTCAGACAACGCGGCGCAGGATCGCGAATGGACCGGGTAAGTAAATCTGCCCCAGTAGAATGATAAATAAAACAATATAATAAGATGGACTGTATTGAAAGTCAATATGGCCAAGTGGTTATCATTGGTGTGATCCACTGTAGTTCCCCGTAAAAACATTTTTTAAAATATAACATAAAATGAAAAAATATAAAATACAACGTATAATAATTTCTACAGAAACTCCCTATATAAAAGCTCCCAACAATTATTATATTGGATTTAAAAAAAATGATGAACCCTCAAAAAATCCTACATTATATGCTGCAGCTTTCCTGTCTGGCTCGGTCTTAACTCTTTCAGTTACTTTTTATTGCTCAGTGTAGTAAGAATTGCTGACACTTTCAGATTTGTGCTGACATTTCTATTTATTTCTATATTCCCTCTCCCAAGGTTTCCAGCTACAATATATTGTTATTATGGATTATTTGGCCAATAATTACAGATAGCGCAATGGCTTCACCAATAGATCAGTACAGCAGAATTACACTGAGGGTAATTACCTCCTCCTAACAATGGGGAGATTGCAGCCGTAACATTTTACTTCATATATTATTCACGTATTGTCAAATGTAAAGTGCATCTTTCTGCTCTTTAATTTAAAGCTGCGTATTTCATTATTACTTGATACGTGGTTATTGCTGGATTATAATGGGCCCTAAATGAATATTTTAAAAGATCTGTCACCAGGACTGACCTATTTAAAGGCAATGTCCCTGGAAAACCAACTAGGTGACAATTGTTTGATTGCCCGGTCTATAACTGATGGTAGCCCCACCAAGTATAGAAGTCCATACAGGCTCCATTCCGGAGCTTAGAAGCTTCCATTCTAGAAGCTGGTAAAGAGGTTGAACAAAGGATTATTGTTAACCTCAGTCTAAACAGTGGAGGGGGGTGTGGCAACTGCTTGGAACCTCACCAATCATTATTGTTCATGACAACGGAAGTCCTATTGTCACTAATTGTATTGAGGGGTAGGTTAATGCTCCATCAATACTATCGAAAAGCAGGAAATTGTTGAGAACAATGCTCAAGTTTTTTGCCGCTCCTATTCAATGTCTACTAGAAGAGATATCTTAGAAGTGTGTTCTCCCATACAATTGAATGAACAAGTAGGTAGTAGCTTGACCTTCTATTTCATAAAATAAGTAAGATTGTGATTGGCTGGGGTCCATTATTGTCCTTGGTGGGGTCCCAACTATTCATGTCCCCACCAATCTGATTGTTATCCCCTATCCTGGTATAGGGATAACAATGATACTTGGTAGACCCCCTATAACTTTTTTCTACATCTGTATAATAAAGAATAGCTAAATGGTAGTTTAGTTGATTGCTACCATACCATATTCATTTTGTTCCCGTGCACAAGATTGGGAACACTACTAGTCAGGTCTGGCACACTTACTAATGAAGGATCAGCATGTTGCTCATTAGACCAGTAGAATTTTAGGCCAGTCTGCTACATTTTTTTTGAGTTGCAAAAATGTAGAACCTATCATATTTATAGTGTATAGCAGATATTTTATTAATATATTGCAGGTTCCGATGGTGCAGAGCTGGAGAACACTAGTCCACTAGTGTTGATGAGTCTGCAGTAGTTTCAGACTGTCTGGTTCTACTTTTAGACCTGCTTTTAGCTCCTTCTTATTTTGTTGACTCATGGACTAATTCCCCTCTTACCACGCCTCTTTCCCCAGAGACACACCCATTCTCGAGGCCATGCCCCCTTTGTCGGACAAGTAGGAAAAGTGGTTAAAATGGTCTAAAAGCCTAAATAAATGTGACAGTTTTTAGGTGAAAATCTGTCTCAGGAGATTAATGAATCTGCCCTAATGTCTCAGACTAAAATTCACTACATCTGTATAATTTTGTACAAAACTAAACTACAATCCAGAGCATACAATCATTTAATAATGCTGCCATCACGTGATCACATTGGGGCAGATTTATCAAAGTGTCTGATGCCGGATGATAAATCTGGTGTGATATAAAACCATCATGGTGTGATATAAAACAGTGATATAAAAAAGTCATACATTGCTCCTCCTATTAGTTGGATTATTTTACGCCAGAAACTTCCACTAAAATTCTGCCACATTTGGGCACAAACTGATATACTGCCATACTGTACCACCCCCTCCCCACATAACAACACCTTATTGTAAGAGCATAAAAATAAATAGCAATATCCAAATAGTACATATATACTAAACTATTATGCAACTGTATATAACATATACAACAATGCTGTAAAACAAGCAATGGTACAACACTATGCCAAAATAATAACACCATGTGATTGTGAAATAATACCGCTACACAGCTTTGTGTCCTCTGTGTCATCTATAATCAATATTGCGTGATGCTGGGAAAGTTAAACAATATGTTTAGTAAAATCCGCAGGAGCTCATGTATTGTACAAGGCAACAATGGAAAATAAAGTTAGAAAACTCCTTTAATTTAAAGAATTGCTCTTCACGTAGGATACCGACAGAGACTGTGAACTAGTGTATAGACATGCGGCTCTCTTAACCAACTTTGATTGAAGAAGATCATAGAAAATAATCCTATTCTGACTCATGCAGAGAAACAGACAATTTCAGCTGCTTACAAGGGTTTCCACAACCAGCAAAAAAATACAGAGATAATAAAAATCAGAAAAAAGAAGAAAAAAAATCTACCGACAAGAGAGGAGAAAATCCAAAACCTCAACTCACCGGGGAGAAGAAGAAGTCTACTCTTGTCATAAATCAAGCTGGCTGATTCTGGAAAAATCCTATTAGCTGGGAGTTCATTTATTCATAAAATATTTTATCAATAAAATAAAAGGCAGAACGCTGACAGTTTATTGGAGCAGTTGTCTCTCCCCATGAACAACCAGATCTATTAATATTCCCGGTAGCCCGCCACCATTAATCCCTATACCTATTGCATTTTTTCATTTATAACTTATTACATCCATAAATAGGAAGTAAACTTTATTTTAGAGCTTCTGTACATTGCGTTTCAGTGCATTGTGACAAAGAAATTGGCAATATTTTAGAGGAAGTCTACCATCAAAAATCCATCATGATAAACCAGGGACACTTACTCATAGATCCAGGCACTGTGACTGTGGTAACCTTCTTATATTTGTTATCCATTTGTTATCCTTTCTTCTAAAATCAACTTGTAAAATTATGCTAATGAGCCATAATGGCTCAGAGGGTATTGCCAGAGTCCATGCATGCTGTTGCTTCACAGGTTGTTACCTCATGGAGAGGTAAAGGGAAATGTAGAAGGGGAAGGGAAGACATGCTCCTTGCAGGGTGTGTGTAACAGTCAGTAATGGCCCTTTAGGCTCATTAATATAATTTCAAAAGTTGATTTTAGATTGCCACAGTCACGGTGCCTGGATCTATGAGTAAGTGTCCCTGATTCATCACAATGGATTTTGATTTCCTTTAAGTGGTTGTAGGAAGTAAAAGGAAATTGACCACTGCTGTCCAGTGGTCACACATTTCCCTTACAGAAATCATAAGGATTTATAGGGCCCATTACTAAAATTTATACATACCACCTGTTTAGGGTAAAGCTGCCCATAACCACATTAGCTGTCAGCTGTTCAGCAAATAATTATTCCCAGTGACTGCAAATTCATACTTTGTTCTAGAAAAGAGCAAATCATCGAAGATTTGAGCTTCGACAAATTTTTCAAAAGGTTCTACATGGTCCAAAACAAGGTTTCTCAAAGTGTCCTAGAAATTGGTTAATAACTCCTTTAATGCTCTAAAATACACATTTTTCACAAAAAGCTACTATCTTATTTTGCTAATTTACAGTTATTTTTTTATTTTCCATCCCCCCTTCTATAATGAATGATAGTATGAGATATCAGGCATTTTAAAAGATCTGTCCGAAGTGAAGATTTGGAGGTAGACTTATACCAAGTCTACATACCATGCAATAAATTTGATCATTTCTACTTGGTTACATTGAGTTTTTTTTTTTATAGGAACAGCGGAATAAACCTACACTATGAGAAAAGAATAGAACATGTCAAAAACTTTATTCCCCCACTGATATCTGACGAAGGAGGAAAAATGTTGGCTCAATGCGATATCCATGTAGCAGTCATCATTCCGGCCAAAGTCGTTTCAGAAACCCTCAAAAGAGCCAACTCATTGTTTGACATCACCGCGACCTCCTCTCATCACTGCCGAGGCCAGGGCAGTGGTCATGTGAGCATCAATATTTATGGCCCCATCAAGAATATAAAAGAACTGACCAAGTGCTGAGCCTCCTTAAACCAAGCTCCATTGACTTCCACATTGACTGGATAGAAGCAGTTGCGTGGAAAAGAAAAATATTGAAGCTCTGTAATTGGAGATTCATGGCCAGTAGATTAGAACATGTTAGGTCAGAATGTGATTTTTAATGGGTATTTATCACTTTTCCATTGGATTGAAGAAAACTTTAAGTTTTTAAAGTGGGACCCTAAAAGTCCCCCCAAGAACAAGACTTAGATAGGTTTGAGGAGTTTGAAAGAAGCAGCAGTAGGACATGCCCTATGATAGTCCATCTAAAGGCTCTGATGAAGATAGCCAATTTATCCACTCATACTCTTAGTCATGTATTGTGAGGAACAGGGGTCATGACACCCTATTTCATGATTAGTGGGGCTCCAAATAGTCAAACCATGCCCCATTTAACAGTTACACCTACCCAGTGGATAGGTTTCTATAACCTTAGGGAAGGATATCCTTCCAAGGGTGCATTCACATGCCTAGAAAGGTGAATTGATGCCGGAATTAATTGTACACTCATCAATGGGATCCATTCCATCAAATTCTGCATCAGATGTAGGACCAGAGCAATGTAGAAGTGCTAAAGGTAGAGTGTTTGATTCGCAATATAGCCTCCGCTAGTATCCAAGGTCTACATGTGTGTTGGTAGGAAACTGGTGGACAACTGGTACATGTGAATGTACCCTATGAAGAGTGCATCTATAAATATAATTAGTGATAAGCAGGCCCGTTCAAATTTGGGTTCAGCTGAGTTTGGACAAACGCAATCTAATAAAAAACTGTCCGGGTTCGGGAGTCCAACCCGGAACCTAACCAATAACATCCATGATTGGTGCTCCCTAAAATTATGTACCCTATGAGTTGCAAGTTACGGCTAGCCATGGGTAATTTAAATGCTGTGCCCGATCACGGGCGTTAGTGGTGTGGGGGGGTTGAGTTTAAGAAAAATGTGACCCTGAAATTCTAATGCAGCTGAACAATCACAGCTATGGCAAGTAATTAGAGGTGTCAATTTGCCACATTGGCTTCATGGCCACCAATCCGGCAATATGTCTGTGTCACATGGGATGCACGTGAAACCCATGTACCTGTAATATAATATTAAGATAGGACATGACTGTCTTTAAGTGATCGGTCAGGGTCAGGTCCAGTGGACCAAAACGTTCTATATGGACCCAAAAATTGCGGTTCGCTCAACACTCATTATAATCCATATGGTTCCCATACTTATAACTTCTCATTACTTATATAGCACCAACATATTCGGCAGTGCTGCGCAGAGCTTGACATCAATCACATCAGAGGCTTCACATCCAATATCTCCATCTCAGGCACCTTGAAGGTTTTAATTAATACCCACTTTGTCTCCCTCAATCATGATTCTATTTGTTTCTGGCTCTAATCTTCCATCACTAAAGACAATAAGGGTCGCGCCTTGTTTATTCCATAATATCTGTGCAATTTTCTGCTCACTTTCTCAAAAGATAGAACTTTGTCGCATATCAAGGCTGCATGAAGCGGTGAACATGAGATGCGTTACAGTGTGCTGATCAGACACAGATTTACTCCAGACATAAATAGGCTTACCATGTATTGTAGTCAATCCCCAAAGTAATAAAACAGATTAATTCTACTAATCTAAATGAAATAACTCTGCCAAAATATTTCTGGGGAAGGAGTCTGCAGATCAGAATGGGATTTGGAAATGTTGTTTAGAAGTGAAGGTATTATGAGGACTTAGCCAGAATATTTTATGTGTCTGCTGATCCTCTAAATAGCACTTCTAGTGGCTGTGATTGGTATTACAGCAGAGTCCGATTTACCTTGTTAGGGGTCTAACTTATAATAACTAGAGATGAGCGGACCCATACTTTAAGGGTCTTATGGGTGTTGGTAAAATGTAAAATGTTCCTAAAAAATTGTCAAAACAAGATTAAAGCTTAATTGGAGCAAAGTCATTAGGATTCATTTTATGCAAATTATATTTAAGCCCTGCATGCTTTGAAGAACACTATGAACTTGGATGACACACTCATCACTAGTGTTTCATAAAAGAGACCCTTTAAATGGATATTACTAGAAGATTTTGAACAATCACCTATTATAAATTTTCAGTATTTAGAAGAGTTCTTCAGCCTTTTTACTAGGTACCAAGCACAGCGTTGTGCGTTGTACAGTGGCAGTGCTTGGTATTACATTTCAGTTCCATTCAACTAAAATGGAAAAAGTTACAAACAGGGCACATAAACGGGTGCATGATCATGATGAAGTCTGTGAACAAAAACTGTGCTGGAATAAGCTGCCTGGGGGTTCCCAGACCCCCAACTATCTAAGGATAAATGATTAATTACTAAACCCTCCTCTGTGGCCTGTGCATGCCTATTAAAGCACAATGCTATAGATTGTATAGTGTCCACACCCTCATTAGAATATAGTCTGTGTGATAAATGGATGTATCACTGGCTTGTTGGATTGCCAGGACTAAATCAGATCATGGGGTAGCTGGGTGTTAAAGGGAACCTGTCACCAGGAGACCCATTTTTAGCACTCCTCCAGTCCCCACAGAGCAAAGTACATACACTGCCAAACAGTTTTTGTATAAAAAAAAAGGTTTTCAGAAAAAAAGGTTAAGAACCTTTCAATGGCATCTGCTCTGTGACTAGGCACTGGGCACCTGGGAGTGGCTATAGAGGAGCAGTCCCCCCTCTCCACCCTTGGGAAACTGCATGTGTCCTATTCAAATATATGAAAACGCCCATCACTTGGCTTAGTGGCGCCCCCTGCTACTCTATAGCCAATCCCGAGTCTGGGGAGTTATTCATATATTTGAAAAGGAGGACACATGGAGGAGTGTTTTCCCAAGGGTGTGGGGATGGGGACTGCTCCTCTATAGCCACTCCCAGGGAACAAGTGTGTAGTCACAGAGTACATGCCATTGAAAGGTACAGTATAACATATCTTTTATTCTCTAAAACCTATTTTTTTACACAAAAACTCTTTGGCAGTATATGTACTATACTCTGTGGGGACTGGGGGAATGCTAAAAATTGGTCTCCTGGTTACAGGTTCCCTTTAAACCCACTTCACTATGATGTACATAAAAATATACATGTATGTCCCTGTAGAGTAATGCTGCAGTACAAGCAATGGACAAGGGTGGCGCTGTTTTTGAACTTCATATAAAGAAGGACGAAACAATTTCTGATATTAGAGAATCCCTTTAAATCGCTGAGGGAATAATCAAAAAAAGGTTGAGGATTTGAAAGATTTGGTATATTACCACTTCTCTTTCCAATGAAGCAGAACACGGCTTCAATTTTATTTTGTATCTGCTGTAAAATTCAGACTCTACCATTTATCATACATTGGATTACCTTTATAAATTTCAGAAAGTGACATTTTACAGATTGTAGATTGAAAACTTCCAGGGATAACTGTGACTTTTTTTTTCTTAGGGTTATTGCTGGAAATACAAATTACTTTGCTAGACTCCAAATTCAGTCTGTGGGGTGTGACGCTGTGTAATGATTGGTTTGATTATTAAAGGGGTACACTAACGGAATATAGAATATATATAGTATGTATAATAAACAAGACTGCTTTATCAAAGGTGGAGTACATCTATTAGCTAGCCGACATTAAAGAGACAGTGCTACGAGTGTGAATCCATTAAAGGGAACCTGTCAGCAGCAATTGACCTAATAAACCATTACCAGTATGTTGTCAAGCAGCAGAACACCTTCCAGATAATATTTCTCCTTGATCCGAGTATGGTGGAATGATTGAGAACATCTGTTACTTTCTCTACTTTGTAGTGAGATGTAAATTGGTTGCATAATGTCAAGGAGGTGGTGACTTTAACACTAAAGTCAAGGCGATGGACGATCCGACAGATTCGGACTACACGCGAGATTTAACAATTCAAATTGTATCACAAGACATGCACTCACATACACTGGGAAGAAGAAGTTGAGCTCCGGCGGACCTGAGAGGGGAAGCGACAAGATCTTGTTGATTTGCGGCAGACTTCATCCTCGTCGGACAACACACCTCGGAGATCGTGAAGGGACCGGGTAAGTAAATGTGCCCCATTGTGTACAGTTTTGGGCACCAGTGTATAAAAAGGACATAGTAGAACTGGAACAGGTGCAGAGGAGAGCAACCAAGATTATTAGGGGAATGGGGGGATTAGAATACAATGAAAGATTACTAAACTTGGGGTTATTGAGTTTAGAAAAAAGACAACTGAGGGGAGACCTCATTACAATGTACAAATACCTGAATGGGCAAGATCTCTCCAAAGATATTTTTAAACCTAGGCCTGTGCCCAGGACAAGGAGGTATCCTCTACACCTAGAGGAGAGGCAGTTCTACTATCACCATAGACTGGGGGCATCCTCTACACCTAGAGGAGAGGCAGTTCTACTATCACCATAGACGGGGGACATCCTCTATACCTAGAGGAGAGCCGGTTCTACCATCACCATAGACAGGGGGCATCCTCTACACCTAGAGGAGAGGTGGTTCTACCATCACCATAGACAGGGGGCATCCTCTACACCTAGACGAGATGCGGTTCTACCATCTCCATAGACTGGAAGCATCCCTACACCTAGAGGAGAGGCGGTTCTAC
This sequence comes from Engystomops pustulosus, assembly GCA_019512145.1. NCBI lineage: Eukaryota > Metazoa > Chordata > Amphibia > Anura > Leptodactylidae > Engystomops > Engystomops pustulosus. The sequence goes on from CM033644.1 coordinate 21,179,699, forward strand.
CATCTCCATAGACTGGAAGCATCCCCTACACCTAGAGGAGAGGCAGTTCTTCCATCACCATAGACAGGGGGCATCCTCTACACCTAGAGGAGATGCGGTTCTACCATCTCCATAGACTGGAAGCGTCCCCTACACCTAGAGGAGAGGCGGTTCTTCCATCACCATAGACAGGGGGCATCCTCTACACCTAGAGGAGGTTCTACCATCACCATAGACAGTAGGCATCTTCTACACCTAGAGGAGAGCCGGTTCTACCATCATCATAGACAGGGGCATCCTATAAGCCTAGAGGAGAGGTGGTCCTACCATCGCCATAGACAGGGGGCATCCTCTACACGTAGAGGAGAGGAGGTTCTACCATCACCATAGACAAAGGTTTTTTAAGAGCAGTGAGTCTATGGAACTCTCTGCCGCAGGAGGTTGTTATGGCGGACTCTATGTACATGTTCAAGTGATGCCTGGATGCCTTTCTAGAGAGCAAAAGTATCACAGGTTATTGGGAAAACATATTTAATTCTCAAAGGTTGGACTTGATGGACTTGCGTCTTTTTCCAGCCTTATATACTATGATACTTTAAGTCTATTTTAGGGGGAGGTTGTCAATTGCATTGCCCCCTCAACACCAAAATCCTACAAACAAAACCCTTGCAATCCTGTGATCCCAACATCGAAAAAATATGGCTATAAACAAAAGGGCTTAAAAAATATTGATAATCGTATGTTTCACAATGTAAAATGCATATTAACTATCAACAATGTTCTTCTCGGTATCCCTGTCGAGGGTGTCATTTTCTGTGTAGAAATGGAATAAGATAATACACTGGATGTTCCATCTTGTCCTAAAATCCCATATTTGCTGAAGAGTCTTGTTAAATCAAAACTCTTGTCGCTAGGCAGTTAAAGATGAATCTCCACTCATTGAGAAGGACAAGGGATGACAAACGACTTGTGCTTCTCCATTTTCATAATAGCCGTAAATTTCACTGAGAACATTCCGGCGTATTCTCTTTTATAAGGAAATATTGCCATTCTTTAGTGCTAGAAAATTAGGATGCGCTGATCTTTGGAGAGTGAGAATGAACCCAATCTTCTCAGAACAGACATGGTTCCATAATCTCCAATATAACACTGAATTTTTTACTATGTCATATTCAAAAAAATTACTGATAGAACAATTCACAAATTTGGAGATAGATGAGTCTTTTACTTTTCCAAGCGTTGGTAGATCTGTGGTCTCAATTTTAGATTGATAAACCCAGCTGGTATAGAGAACCTAAAACATGACATCTGGAACATCATTCATAGGCTTATCAGAGAATTTTTATTTCCTTCTGAAGGAGATACATTTTCTTACTTTGGGTTTGTCGTCTACGGTGACCTGTTGTATCATTACAGTATGCTTCGAAAATGTCAAAGGCCACTTGAGAGAAGCAGAAGACGTTGATTGTGGAGTAGACTGATGGCCTCACCCTTGTAGTCTTCTGAAATTGATTCCAGTTTCCTATGGGATATAAGTGGTCCTCTCTTCAGTTAAAGAAGTATTTTAGCCGTTTAAGTTGGTTCTCTCTTTTAAAATACTGGTGGAGGAACTAACTTAGAATCCTCCAAAAATGTAGACCTTCTGTCCCAATTTGAAAAAGACAATCCCATAGTCAATGAATGAAGTAACAGGACTTCCACTTGACCTGACACTCCATTAATTGGTGGGAATTGGACACCTATTTTCATGACCAGAGTGGAGGTTCCACTACTAATCAAAATTTGACCCCGTATAGTTTAATAGGGGATAACTTTGAGCAGCACTCTTTGAGTAGTTTTTTTAGCCAGTTTATACACTAGGTCAACTCGTATGGCTCCATCAAAAATGTCCAGTTCCCGTGGTTGTCAGTGTCATTCACACATGAAAGTCCATTACTTAGTGGTGTACTTCTGAATACATGCACGTCTCATGGTGCCTAAAGAAGTCTGATGTTGGTAATTTGTAGTCTGCTCTTTTCTCCTTCACCTTGTAAGTCACAAGGAATCAACACTTGCCACGTGCATATTGAGAATGGCAGCTGGCCTTGCCACTGGATTATTCTCTCCGTGTTTACAACACATAAAATAGCACCTCTCCAGGCATGATTAAGTAAGCAATTATATTTCCTGATCTATTAAGTCTTGATTGCTTATCAAAGCATTCAGCCAGATCATTTTCTTCCTGTCACTTCCAATTAATTGAGCACTTTCTTTAGTAAGAAAGCTTTTTTTCCCAACATGCTTCCAGGATAGAGCCGAGCGCCTCGTCCTGGTAAATGCCCAGACTATCATAGTCATTCATTTGTCTTGTTAAGGGATCGCCGTAGTCGTGCATACATCCTGACTGATAACATCACCTCCACTCCCCGAGTGAGAACAAAGGATTCTGGTTGATGTTCTGTTGGGTAAATATCACTGTTGCTACTCAATTCTTGGCAAGTGTATGGATATGCATGTAAAACATCTTCTCAAAGCTAGTTCTACAAGTGTCTACATGTTATTCTGTACCGTTCTAAATGATGATGGGTAAATGGGCTGCCTCTTATGGAGGGAAAGGCAGCAGTTCAAATAGATCTGCTAGAGGCCCAGGGTTGCTTGTTGGGTTATTTGGCACTGGTGGCAACTCTAATGACAATGAGGAGCATTAAAAACTTACTTAACCTGCTGCGGGGTAATCCCATCCTCCATTGGTAGCAATTGTCTTCAGTTGATGTCAGTGGCAAATGGGAAAGACAACCAGAGGTTTGTATATATCTATCACCCAACCTTGAACATTTGACCTGTGACAAGTTGATGCTTCATCTTATTAATGTTAAAGTGTCTGTCAAAGACATCGGCAATGTCAATCTTGTAGAAGGTAGGTGTCGCTTCAGTAGGGATTTATCATAAAATTCCTAATGTGTGGATTGCCAGAGTGCCCATTTAAATAAATAGGTAGGTAGAAAGACAGACCTTCATGCACTATATGTTGTATAAAGTATGTTGCCTTCATTAAAGGGTACATCAAATAAGCATGGAGCATTTATGAAACTCCATAAAATCATGTCTGAGTTTTGGGAGAGGTTTCCCCGAAAAGTCATGTGGTGTGCCCTTCATCGTACTGCCATGCCTAGTGGAGCTACTCTGCCTGTTTGGTACATCCCAATGAACTTGGCCATGAGCCAAAGAAATAAGGACGAAGCTGTGAATTATCACTACATGTGACTTGTTTTGTACTGTTATGTATGTAAATATGGATTGATGTTTTAACCCCTTTGAGACTAGTATTTTGGCCACTAGGACACGGCCCCATTTTTCAAATTTGCCCTGTGTCATTATAAGTGGTTATAGCTTTGGAACGCTATGAGATATCTGGGGGATTTTGAGATTGTTTTCTCGTGACGCATTGTACTTCAAATTAGTTTAAAAATTTAGACAATATTTTTTGTTTTTAGTTATGAAAAAAGCGAAATTTGTAAAAAAATCTGGAAAAATTCTTTATTTTCAAAGTTCTAAATTCTCTACTTTTGATGCAGATAGTCATAGCACCCAAATAAATTCATAACTAAGATTTCCCAAATGTCTGCTTTATGTTGGCATGGTTTTTTAAGATTCCACATAGTTAACTAGAATGTTATGAGGCTCAGAATTTGGAGGCAATTTTTAAAATTTTTAGGAAAATCACCAAAACTAATATTTAGATGGACCTGCTCAAATTTTAATTGACTGTGAGAGGCCTAAATAATAGCGAGATAAATTACCCCATTATGGAAACTACAACTCTCAACGCATAAAAAAGCACTTTTCATATGCATAACTTTTTTATTTTTCATCAGGTTAGGGGCTTATTTTTTTGAGACAAGGGTTGTTCTTTTTAGTGGGCTTATTTTAGAGTGCATAACATTTTTTGATCACTTTTTAGAGCATTTTTTAAAGGTATTAATTAAAAAGCGTTTGCATTTTTTTCTGCGACATTTATCGTTTAGGTCCAGTAATGATTCTATTTTATTATACAGATTGTTACGGTTTGTGTGGTTTTTTTTATACTTTAAGTGCTTTTATGGTAAAGTGACATTTTAGGGGCTTATATTTTTATGTATTTATTTTTTATTTATTCTAATTTTTAAACTTTAGTGTTTTTACCTCTTTTTACTTATACATATTTGAACTTGAACCAGCGATACTCTGATCCCTGGTTCAAGTTCAATACTCTGCTCTACAATACTTATTCATTGTAGAGCAGTGTAAACTGTCTGAGCATGCAGACGCATGCGCAGATAGTTTACAGTTAGAACCGGAAGTGGTCTGACTGCTAAGAACATTGGGCAGCCCCAGGGCACTTGCCAGACCTCGGGGCTTCCCAGTAGTGGATCGGATCCACCGGAGATAAGGAGAAATACACCTAACTCTGAACCCCTGGCATTAGGCCAGGTAGCAGACAGCAGAGCTGACTCTGTGTGTGACAGGTAAGATGGCAGAGCTGAATGTTTCATTGTGAGATCTATCAATCTCATTAATCTGATCAGAATCATCTCTCTTTTTCTATGTTTCAAAAACTAGCAGACTGTTCAGAAGCTAAATAAAAGTGTAGATAAACCCTGTACCCTGATAATCTAAGCACATTGTCAGCACATATCAGCCAGTCCTATCAAAATTCAGAGATTTCAACTACAAGTATATGATCAGGATTCTCTGATATCATGGTTGTCTCAAGTGCTAAGAGTGTCGGAGTCAGGAATCCAACCAAATAAATATTGGGCAAGTGGATCAATGTGTAATCATGGTGTTTGGTATTGCTAGATTGGTAGAATCATGTTAGTAAATTTGCTGGGCAAACCAGGCTGCAACAAGGCACATTACCGATAAATGGGGTGAAATGGCAGGCCTGTGAGGTAGAAGCAATGCCCATCAGATTGGAGTGGTCCTAGAAACCCACCAATCTGCTGATCTATTCCGAAAATCTGTGTTAAAGGATATCTACTACCAGGATGAAGGATTGCAAACCAAGGGCACTAACATGCTGGCGTATGCCCCCTTTCGAGGAACTGAAAAAAAAGGCTTTTAAAATATGCAAATGATTGGTGTTTACGTAGCTTGGAGCCTCTCAACTTATTTCCATAATTTGTAAATGCCTTTTTTTCTTAAAAACAAGGGCATTGGAAGCTAAAAGAAGAGAAGATCCTGCTAGAGGGGGCATGGATCAGTATGTCAGTGTGCTTGGTTTACAATCCTTCATCCTGGTGCTAGATGTCCTATAAAGAAGTAAATCCCGAAATTCTCCTTCAATTTTTTTATATATATTTTGTAATTGTTTCATGGACACTTCCAGTTTGTAAGATGATGTTTTGTATAGTTACCCTGATATGATAGGTATGTATAAATACTATTTCACGACACATCATTTTTATTCTCACCTTTCCTATCCTTATTTTTTCTCTGGCATGAAGGAAAATGAATTGTTGCTGAGTCTAGCACTACTTAGCGGACAATTCCTTAATTTTCCAGCACTTTACTCAATTAGAAATACCTGATTTAACCCCTTTTCCCCCCAAGCTTGTTAGTTAATTGCCTTCAGAAGCGGAGAATCTCGGCGAGCGTTGAAGTCATTTTCTTGCAGACGCAGTCTCTATTTGCATAGCAATGAAGGCCCCTCCGGTGATGCAGCTACAGTATCCTTTCAAGAACGCTCTAATCTCTCCTGTTTCTGCTGCTCAAACTGCGAGGGGGCTGGGGGCAACTTCTTTGAAAACTTGTTTGTAACATCTGCAAACAAATTGACCCCAGAGACATCAAAAGCTGTTGAACATTTCTCGAAGAGTTCAGAGCATGTTTTGGAGCTGACAGAAGGATGGAGTGGCAGAGCGACAACACTTCTGCTTCCATTTGGAACCATATCATAGTATCATCAGAAGTAAGGTTGGAAAAAGAAAGTGGACCATCAGGTCTAACCTTTACATCCCTTTAAAGGGAACCTGTCAGATCCACATATAAACAAAACAAATTGCGTTGTAGGTTAAGTATCCTGCAACATATTTGTATCTTTTTGTGGAAAATCTAATGCCTGAGTGCAGAGAAATATATACTTTTATAACAATTAGCATATTGGTGACCTAGGGCACTGCCATGTGCCACATTTGAACTGCCAGCAGCATGTGGTGAGTCCCGGGGAGTGGCAGCTGCAGCCTTTGTGTGCCTGTATCAGTCTCCTCTCCTCCACACTGTCATGTGCATTGAGCAGGCAGAGGAACGAGGGGATGCTGTGGGGGAGAGAAAGAATGCACAAAGCTGAAGCTGCCCCTCCTCCGGGACTCACTACCTGCTGCTGGCAGAGAGCCAGGTCATGTGAATTAAACTCATATAAACTACTGAAATGATTCAACATGCTGACAAAGGCATTTTTATCATCGTGCTGGATTTTGACACTAGATTTCTTTTAGAGTAGATGGCATCTGAGTATCACAGCTACACAGAGCCTACCGTTATTCCTTTTTGCAACGGAGTGGTGCAACTCCACCATGATCAGATATTGATAACCTATACTACAAATATAAATTCACAGGCAAGACATAGTAGACTTCCATACAAGACCGGCCATGTAAAGATTTACTTCTCGCAGTATAGTTTTTGTATCGTTCGTTCCCCTCATTTGCCTTCCTATGTTTCACCATGCGGAGCACGTACTGTACACACAGGCACACTCAGATTTAAGCATCTATTTGCTCTGCCTTTGCAGAAAGTCAAAACTAATGTTCATTGCAGCTAATAAAAACTGCGTAGTCATGTTAAAGAATCAAACTAACGTCCTCCATTGTTTGTTTTCATTTCTTTCAACGCACCCCGACGCTGTCATCGGCTCAGATCTGAGCTGTCTACATAGGGAATAATGCTATCTACATTATATATTTCAGTGATGTACACGCAAGGATCCAATGTTTACTTGGGAGGCAAATTTGTATCTCTACATCTCCATTAGTTACAGACATGTCTGTAAGGAAGTTGATTCAATCCGTTATAGACATTCCATTTCTTCAAAAAGAGTCTGCCATTTTTCACCAGTCTGCAGTTTTCAGGTCAGCAAAACACAGATAGACAATAGTACAGGAGAAAGTGTAACCAGCAAACTGATTAATTATATAGGGGACCTGTCTTCAGAAATTGGCCTAATAAACAGTATGTCGTTAAGCAGTTGAACATCTTCTAGATCAAGTTTCTTCCATCACCCAGCTTGGTGGCATCATCCATAAAATCAACTTTTTAAGTAAGATGTATAAAGTCAGGGAGGCGAAGAGTTTAACACTGAAATCAATCTCTCCCTGCCTCTGTAACTTCCTCCCATGTGATTGATATTTGTCGGACTTTAGAAGATCTGATCAATGATGTCCCTAGGCGCAGGACCATCAATTACAGTAAAGGGGACATTTTAAGGTCAGGAAACGTTTGACTTCAGTATTAAACTCTCCGCCTCCATGACTTCATAAAACCAATTACATCTCACTTCAAAGTTTATTTTCTGGATGATGCCACCACACTAGGCCATGAAAGAAACATGATCCAAAGCTGCTCAGCTGCTTGACAGCATACTGCTAGTGGTTTATAAGGACAATTTCTGATGATGGGTTCCCTTTAAGGAGTTTCTGGACTCCGCCCTTGCAGTTGACTGGCTCGGCTGTCCATCAATCAACCCACCTGAAAACCCCCAGCTCAGAAGCAAAATGTAACCACCCAGTTTTCCACAAAACACACTTCTACCTCAGCCACATCAATCAACTGAGCAACAATATCAGAAAATGGGGAAGTGTTGATCTTCCTCAATGAGGAACCTGCATATTCCTGTATTGTGACCCAATAGTGTTTATATAGTGTTGAATGCATCTGAAACATCAATAAAAGGTCACAATCCCAGAAATCGTATTAGATCAATGTGAAATGTAACAGATAAGAACCTCTGCACATTCAGCGGGAAGCCTGAAGTATAATCAGGACGTTCAGACACTCCCAATAAATGAGTTTACCGTATCCACCATTGCTCTTTGTATTGGATCGGCGGTCTATGTTCTCTGGTGTTGTCTCCTATACTAATGACTTTTGGATGGTAGTTGGTAGAAGGTATCATATTTTAAGAAATGTATGAAGAAGCTTTAGACATTTTGAATGGAATGATGAAGCATGCACTTGAAGGTGGAGCAGAAGAGTATTTTGATGTCTACAGACCTCTTGATGTCCTTCATTAGTTTCAGCTTAGCTCCAATTGTTGATGGAAACTAAATTTATTTTGTACTTAACGCAGTTGTAAGCATAAGAGTGGACACCCCCCCCCCCCCCCCCAACGCCGGACCATACTGTCTCCCTTTATCCTTCATTGTACTTTATAACACAAGGTATCAACAAAATCTCCCAATTAACATTAGGTCCTGGCTGTCAGCTCTATTTACTCCTGGCAAGGAAATGAATAGTGCTCCTCCAGGACGCCCTGTCTTCGGCGTTCATAATTTGAGATTTCATTATGGAAATATCCGCAGCCTTGGTAGGAGTAACATCATGTTGAATGTATTGGTACATGAAAAGCTGGAGGAGCCTGACACATCAACAAAATACCTGGCTGTTATAACAGTAATCCCGTGTACTTATTTGTGGATACAGCTCCGTCTACCCAGCAGAGATGGAAAAGGGCAGACAAGGTGGGCCAGGCAGATCTTATCTCCTGTCACATCCCATAAGTCTTCCCACCAGCCCGTGCTTCCAATTACCTTTCATTGTACAAAGAAGAGCTAATTAGTGTCTTGTTCACATCAGTTTCCCATCAATATTTCTCCAAATTATTAAACTCCGAGTCACATTTCTCCATCTACCGGGGTGAGCCGAGACAAGAGTTAGTTATAAACAAATAAATACGCCTTTGTCAGTGACTAATGGGGAAGACACCGCTATTTCATATTTAACCTAACATCGGAAAGGCTGAACACCTTCCTCGGAAATCGAACTGTTATTTTGCTGTTTTACAACCATATTAACAAAAGAACAGCAAAATAATTAGGGGGTTTGGCAGATATTTTATTGAAATAATGTCTTTTGAATTTTGCTATGAATACATTTTGCAAAAAAAATCCTTTTTTTTTCAATTATTTTCTTTCCAGCTCTGTAATATGTACCTGCGATCTCCGTGATTCATGCGCCGAGCGGAGCATATTAACTCTGAAGAGCACTGGGAGACCTCTGGGAGTCACTGTATTACGGCAAAATGTTTTTATTATATTGTTTTTTGTTGTTTTCTCCATTTTTTATGTCGGGAAGTTTCACCATGATCATTACTATTATTATTAGTAATATAATTTACCTCTGGATCTCAGACATATAACTCAGCAGTGAGCAGACAATAGATTCATTTTTTAAGTGAAGTTTACAAAGAAATGTTCTCAAGGAGAAGAGCACAGAAAAATACACATCAGGGTAGACTGGTTAGATATGGTCCACCTGTAAAATCCATTTGTGGGGCCCACCACTAGGCAATAGTTACCTGACATCATTATTCCCCAATTCCTATAAAACACAATTTTCTTTCAGAAGTATCCAGCTTACAAACCTTTGTCTTTGTTGTTGGGGCCCTGTTGGCAAGCTAATGACTGGCTTTTGCCTAAATTTAGGCCTTATTTGAAGGTTAGTGAAACATGTCACACAGCAGAAGGTCATACACAGCTCATTTAGGGACTCAGCACCTACCTAGCATTGGTAGATTCACATGGGGCCAGTCAAAGTCTGAGGGTAGATATAGACAGAAGCTTATTGACATGTGAGTGCCCGTATTCAGTGCTGGAAGCCCTATCAGTAAGCTACTGACTTTCCCTTGCCTTAAACTAAGGCCCTCTTTGAGAGTCAGGAATACATGTCACACAGCAGTAGAACTTTCATACACTGCAAAAGTAGGGGCCTAGCACCAAGCACATTGGTGGATTCACCCGTGGGCCAGTCCAAACCTGAGGGTTGATATTGATGGAAGCTTATTGACACGAGGGTGCCCATAACAGTAGACTAATATCAACCAAATATCTAAACTAACATCTTCCTAATTACACCTGGGCCATTCAACTACCTGCTCTATAAGGGGAAATCCTGGTTCTCCCCAATAGATGAGGTTGGAAAAAAGAATATTGAGGTTGATGAAAAATAAACCATTATGAGAGGTATTTGAAATCTGCACAACCAATCACTCTTGCATGGTCTCCAAGACAAACCAGCAGGGAGATAGGAGGTAGAACTGTTGGCCGAATGAGCATAGGACCAGATAAGGTCAACTGTAGTCCTTTCTCCATTACTATATGTTTTGTCATATGATATTGTGTACGACTTGTCAATCATAACTAAACAAAGTTTTGGTATTATATTTTTGCTTGGTTGAATCCAAAATACTCGGTTATATTTCCTGGTGACATACTGTGTACTCCAGAGTTTTTGGCTTGACTACTGTTAATATTGATGATTCTTTTTTACTATAAGTAAACCTAACATAACATCTACATCCACTGATGCCTACTTCGGAGTTTTAAGATCAGACTCGAACTGGCCCAGTGGTATACAGGTGAATCCCCCGGTAGGCTCGTGAACTGGATGGACCTCCAGGTTCTGCTTGCATTGTACATGGCAGCGTTGTACCTTATACAGATATTCAGCATATAGCATCTCAACCATCCATTACATAATTTCAATGAGCTAAGAAAGCCTTAGTTCATGGTCAGAACTAGTCAGAAGGTTACCGACAGGGTTATCAAGACCTTAACATTATGAGATGAGGACTTGGAGAGGAATTACTACTGAAACCAAGGAAGGGCTATCAGATTATTTGCATGTAGCTGTACAGTGGTGGGCCCCAAGAATAGATTATTAGTAGTGGGCCTTAGGTCTCCTAGTCCGACACTTTTTGGTTGTATAATTGCAATGATGACCATAATTGTCATAGCGGTAGCAGAGCCGATAGCTCTCTTTTCATTGTATAATATTTGCCTTCATTTGCACAACATCTGAGTAGAGTTTGGACGCACGCTATAGAGATGATGTCCTGACGTTACCTGCGAGCGTTCTGACAGGGAAGGACAAACAAATGAAATGGGAACATACTGCTGCTGTAACGATAATTAAATCAAGCGTCGCTGAGGATCCCTATGGTGACTCACTGCATAGAAGCTCCCGTCCAACTGATACAAAATGTAAGTTTATATTCCAGAGGCTTAAGCTTAGATTATGATCCGGCGATAATAATAAACCATCATAGTCAATCCAACAAGGGTAATGAATGTATAACACAATTTAATTAGTTCTTGTACATATATATAATTATATACTGTAGGTTGTGATTGGAAGCAGGGGAGGAGGGGGAAAAATATGTGAGACGGTTAACTATTTGCTTTACAGGTCTATGCTACATTCCAGAACACATCTGCTAGAATACATGGGGCCCTAAATGGGCAGAAATGGACCCAGTCTTGTTCTTGATGACAGTAGACTCAAAGCAAACATGACTTCAGCTTAACTAGTTTTACATGAGCTAAAGATTGAACGTAAGGGCATGTCTTAGGAACACCCACAAACAGGAGCAACACAATATAACATCATCACTGTGTTTAACCTTAAAAAATTATTAATGGATTCCAAATGTATGGGTGTCCATAACCAATACAACAAAGTATCTCCCTTTTTTCTGTATAGACCACATTACCCACTTGATTATGGGTAAGCCAAGGGCATAGCATGCCAAAGGAGACAGCTCGTGCCCTCAGTTTAATCTGGAACCAGTAGTGAATACATCATCTATGTTGCTAATTAATGGCCTCATTGGTCAAAACTAATGCCAGCAACCAAGCAACCAACTCAGCCTGTGAACCCTCTTCATACATCTGTAACACCTCCATGATGTGCAGGTATGTCATGGTGCATTGATAGACAAACAGTTGTGAGCATCGGAGAATGATGAAATTTTTGGCACCGATAAATAGGTTGCAGGAGGTGCAACAGAAAAAAAATGGCAGCGTGCGCAAAAAAAACTGTGCAAACAGCATAGTACTGTGCCCCACTGTCCGGGTTTACCACACTGACCAAGCAGTGAACAGATGTCTGGACATAGTTACTAGTCATTTTCAGGACTCTAATAAACACTAGAGAGACAGGAGGCATTATTGACCTTCCACCCCATCAATTACGTGGAACGGGATTCATAGGACACCCAGCTATATGGTTGGCACTTCTATCCTGTGGATAAGCAATAACAACTATATTTGGAAGAATCTTGTCATCTTTTTTCATATTCATATACAGTAGTGGATTATAATATAGGGAGTTTGGGTTGTAGCTAGGGGCCCAAGCCTTCTAGGGGGCCCATGGCCTCCCAAACCACCCACCAAAATTTATACTGAGAAGGACCTTTATCCATGAAATCCTCTTACATCTGTTCCTGCTCTCAATACACATGTATTTTAGAATCCTGAAGTCCTGAAATCACAGATTGAAAGCAGGGAGAAGGGACAATTCCTCCATTCCAACAGGAGCTGATTCTAGTACCATATGTCGGATGTGCATCCCAGACTTGTAGGGGCTATAATATTCATACAGCCCAGGGCCCAGGGCAGTCTTAGGCTACATGCACACAATGTATGCCCGCCGTATCGTAGTGCGGCGGGCATACACTGGCGCTGCGGAGAGCAGCAGGGGATGAGCGCTGCTCACCCCCACCCCTCTCCATAGGCATATACAGCGTACGGCGCCGTATCCCGTAGAAAGATATCTTTCTATGGGCTACGGAGCGGTACGATGCCGTACGTGTGCTGCCACGTACCGCTCCTGTACAGGGCCATGAGCACATAGGAGTGTATGGGGGATGTATATCGGCCGTATATACATCGGCCATATATACGTGCCCCATACATGTGTTTGAATGTAGCCTTAATCTGCCCCTGTTTATATACAACAACTTCTATAATGAGACCACATTAAGGGTGGGGTATAGGATGATAGAAATCCTTAATAGATATTGGAATAGTGGAAGCAGTCAGTGTGCATTGAAGGTTTCCGTACATCTCTAGCTCTCGAGCCTGGCATACAAGGGGTGTACATGTGCACCATTGCTATACTGAAACTTCTGCATTTGCCTCCAGGGAGCGTACATAATCTCATAGAAACCCATTGTTACTTGGAACACTTCTTGGACTCCAAGCTGAATGAGATAACTTTTAAAGGTCACAGCTAAGTCTGCTGAGGAACCGATCAAAAGATCAAGTGCTGAGTGGAATCTCCTCCTGACGGCCTTGTCACTCCTTCTATTTCCCTTGATGCCGGGGTTATCTGCTGGAGATATGGCCAGAAAGCTGCTTGAATACAAATTCTTGTGAAACGGGAGCAGCAAGTGGAGAAGGGAGGGGAAGTGGATATACAACACTTGTCCCCTGAGCGCTTTATTGTCACCTCTGCTATGTGAGGAGCATACTGATTGATCTCTAGATTTCATAGCGGAAAGCCAACACAGAAAGTGCCCTCACCATAAGTGTACATAGAAAACTTAGAAAATATAGAGATAAGCGAACCATTCAAGATTTGCTCAGTTGAAGCTTTGCCAAATTTTTCAATGGATTCAATTCGGGTCCAAATCTTTTTGGTCGGAATTGATGTTTTTGTCCACAGTAAATGACTTGCCTATTTTAGAGGACGGATAAAGTCATGTGGCCCAGCAGTGGGTCCATTGTGGGTCCGGGAAGTGGGACTTAATAGCTCCCATATGCAGTCTGGAGGTGCCATTAAACTAAAGACCTGGGGTAAATCTGCCATATTTTACAGGTCCACATTCTTAACATGAGGCACCGAGGCCCCAATGCAACACCTATTTCAGATTGGACCCCACCTGTTTGATGTCAGGACCGCAGGTACATATGCTCTGTACCATGGATAATATAATAATATAGTTTTGTACAACTTTAGACTACTACATTTATACCCCTATATCCATTTTATTAAATATATACCCCCCTTTTGGCACCAATGTCATTGCTTTCATTATATTATGCTCATGTGACCTCATTTTATGAAAAATCCATTACCCAAATTATGTTTACAATGAAAGTCCTTCTAAAAGATCTGAGCATCTGAATCTGTACAGCCATGTGGCTTATTCCAAGACATAAGCCCCTTACAATAAGGCGAGATTCCCCTGAACAGGCAGGAGCATATGAGTGTTACTGCTTCAAGAGAAGGATCTTGGATGTGAAAGGGTTGACGGCTGCGGAGTCTTCTGCCTCCATAGCTGCAGTTTCTCAGCTGAATCCCCATTCTGTGGCCTCAGGTTTAGCATTTTGGAGAGCCTTGGCAGATGAACACAGAGCTGCAGCACTTCTAAGACTTGGTAATTCTGCTAATTGGCAGAGAGGTTCTGCTGTCAGACTGCAGGATCCACAGACTGGCACCAGCAGGCACATTTATTTATTTTTTTGCCTTCTATTTCAGTTTTTTTTTCTCACATCAACCACATACTTCATTTCATCCGAAACACTTATCCTTTCTGAGGCGGCTACAGGAAGATCAGCCACATAAAGTGCCTTCTGACAAATTCTTTAGAGCTGCATACACACAGCGAGCGGCACAAACAGGAGCTTCACTTTGATGGAGTAAAGTCTCTGAACCTTCAACTCAGAGGATAAAATCCTTACATAGTGAATACTTAGGACACATGGCATCTAGATACAAGTGAGGATCATTGGATTTTGTCCCAGACTGGCCATTCCTCCAGTGGTCAGAAGGACTGGTATCTCCAACCATTGAGCACTCTACTCTACATAAGGACCACTTGTAGGGCCTAAAGGGACATCATTCATGTTGCTGATGGATCAATTATATTAAACACAGTGGGGGTCATTTACTAGGGGCCCGATTTGCGTTTTCCCGACATGTTACCCGAATATTTCCGATTTGCGCCGATTGTACCTGAATTGCCCCAGGATTTTGGCGCACGCGATCGGATTGTGGCGCATCGGCGCCGGCATGCGCGCGGCGGAAATTGGGGGACATGGCCGAACGAAAACCTGATGTATTCGGAAAAACCAACGCATTTAAGAACGGAAAATGTGTCGCTCAGGACGCGCTTACCTTCACTCACCCCGAGCGGTGAACTCCAGCGCGTTCAGATGCTTTTCAGAGCAGCAGCGCCACCTGGTGGATGGCGGAGGAACTACCTTATTAAATCCCGGCCGGTCCCGAATCCAGCGCAGAGAACGCGACGCTGGATCGCGAATGGACCGGGTAAGTAAATCTGCCCCGTTGGGTTTTCGTTCGGCCACGCCCCCGATTTCCGTCGCGTGCATGCCGGCGCCGATGCGCCACAATCCGATCGCGTGCGCCAAAATCCCGGGGCAATTCAGGTACAATCGGCGCAAATCGGAAATATTTGGGTAACACGTCGGGAAAACGTGAATCGGGCCCTTAGTAAATGACCCCCATTGCGCTAAAATTCTGGCATACAGTTTAGACCAACTAAAAGAAGGTGTAAAGTAGGAACCAACAGTCTTATGCTGCACCAGAAGTCATCATCACAGCGATACATCTGGCGCAGCAAAATACAAATGTTTTCCAGCTAGAAACTGACGAAACCTGAGGCACATTGTTAAATTGCCCCCAATGTCCCAGATTTATTAATGTGTTTGCGACAGTTTTCTGTGTGACTTTGCACTAGAAAGAACGTGCAAACTGCTTGCACGTGTATTTATAAAGTGTCTGCACCAATTTTGTGTCGCGGCTGCACAGTGTCCGACAAGACAGAAAAAATGTGCACCAAAGGGCGTTTTAGTGCTTAATCGGAATGTGCGCCACAATTCTGTCCGACTTGTGCCACAATTTTGGTATTTTTTTGGTTTTTCAGCATGAATTTTGTAGGAAACTACATCTACAGAATTTTGTAGGAAACTACATCAATCTGCTCAGCATCTCTTGCTCTATAACCTGCTGCCTCCAGATAGGACACTATGTACCATTCCCTATCTATCTTATTGTCCTGCTCTATAACATGTTGCTTGTAGAAACAAAACTATGAACAATCTGATCTGCTCCTTTTGCTCCATAACTTTCCTGCTCTGTAACTTTTGCGTTGGACTCTCCAATCCTTTAGTCCAAGTACAGCACAATCAGTTTCCTTAACTGTCCTTACTGGAGAAGTAGTTCTTGTGTGGCATTGCTTCTCATTAGAAATAAGAGTGGTAGTATAATTCTGCAATGATACGAGTTGAAACAACCATCCACAAAAGCAGCTGCACGTTCTATCTTCAGACCGCACATTCTTTGAGAAAATTATATTCTTTTATTACAGAAATCAGAACACAACAGAAAACTGAAGCCTAATAAAACTCCCTGGGTGTAAGTCTGGTGTGCAAGATATCCAGAGGAAAACGCAATATTAGCCATGGTCATGGTAAAGCCAAACAGCTTGTTTTATGGTCTTTGCTATTTGTTTTTATGCTATAGTTTTTATCCATTACACTCACATTATTTAAAGTGAACCTCATCATTTCCCCCATATCCCAGCACTACACCTAGCCACACGCATCTGGCACAACTGGACCGCCTGATCAGAAGAGAAAAAACAAACAAACTATAGAACGTGTTCAATTTTTAAAACTCATTTCTGCTTCATTAAAGTGAGGCTGTGTATTAGTCCATAGACCTGTTGGGTTAGATCGGGCTGTGTATTATCCCATAAACTTGTTGTGTTAGATCGGAGCTGTTTATTAGCCCATAGACTTATTGGGGGATATTTATCATACGCTGGCGCTAGACCCGCCGCTGCAAATTCGCAGCCCGATACATGAAGAGGCTTCTGCCTCTTCATGCATCGGGCTGCCAGTTGCGCAGCGTTTTTCCTACGCCAGGCAGGGACTGGCGTAGAAAAAAACGCAACCGGCGACTTTTCACATATGAAAAGTCGACGGCAGCAGCGAGTGCGCAGGCGCGGGGACAGTATCGCCCCGCGCCGGCCCACTCCAGTCCGGCCGCGCCCCCCGCTCGGCCGGCCGCGCCCCCCCTTCACGCCCCTTCACGCCCCAATGGCGTGAAGGTGGCGGATTGTGAAAAATAATTGCAAAAGCTAGCATTTGCGATTATTTCAGGGCCTCTGCGCCACTGGCGGTGCGCAGAGGTCCTGATAAATATCCCCCATTGGGTTAGAGTGGGGCTGTGTATTAGCCCATAGATTTAGACTTGTTGGGTGAGATCGGGGCTGTTTATTAGCCCATAGACTTTTGGGGTTAGGGGGGGGGCTGTGTATGATCACATAGACTTGTTGTGTTAGATCGGGCTGTGTATTATCACATAGACTTGTTGTGTTAGATTGGGGCTGTGTATTATCCCATAGAGTTAGACTTGTTGGGTTAGATCGGGGCTGTGTATTAGCCCATAGACTTGTTGGGTTAGATCGGGGCTGTGTATTATCCTATAGATTTAGACTTGTTGGGTTAGATCGGGCTGTGTATTATCACATAGACTTGTTGTGTTAGATCGGAGCTGTTTATTAGCCCATAGACTTTTTGGGTTAGGGTGGGGCTGTGTATGATCACATAGACTTGTTGGATTAGATCGAGGCTGTGTATTAGACCACTGACTTGTTGTCTTAGAGTAGGGCTGTGTATTATCACATAGACTTTTTGGGTAATAGTGGGATTGTGTATTAGCCCATAGACTTCTTGGGTTGGGGGGGGGGCTGTTTATTATCACATAGACTTGTTGGGTTAGATTGGCGCTGTGTATAAGCCCATAGACTTGTTCGATTAGAGTGGGATTGTATATTAGTCCATAGGACTTGTTGTGTTAGATTGGGGTTGTGTATTATAACATAGACTTAGACTTGTTGTCTTAGATCGGGGCTGTGTATTATCCCATAGACTTGTTGGGTTAGATTGGGGCTGTGTATTATCCAATAGACTTTTTGGGTTAGATTGGGGCTGTGTATTATCCCATAGACTTGTTGGGTTAGATCAGGGCTGTGTATTATCACATAGACATATTAGATTATATCAGGGCTGTGTATTATTACATAGACTTATTGGGTATTATCCTATAGACCTCTTGGGTTAGATTGGGGCTGTGTATTATCCCACAGACTTGTTGGGTTAGATCAGGGCTGTGTATTATCACATAGACTTATTGGGTATTATTCTATAGACCTCTTGGGTTAGAGTGGGGCTGTGTTTTATCACATAGACTTGTTGAGTTAGATCGGGGCTGTGTATTATCCCATAGATTTAGACTTGTTGGGTTAGATCGGGCTCTGTATTATCACATAGACTTGTTGAGTTAGATCGGGGCTGTGTATAAGCCCATAGACTTGTTGGGTTAGAGAGGGGCTGCGTATTATCACATAGACTTGTTGTGTTACTGTGGGGCTGTATGTTAGCCCATAGACTAGTTGTTTTAGAGTGGGGCTGTAAATTATCACACAGACTTGTTGGGTTACATTGGGATTGTGTATTATCACATACACTATTTGGGTTACAGTGGGGTTGTGTATTAGTCCATAATCTTGTTGGGTTACAGTGAGGATGCGAATTAGCCTATAGAATTATTGGCATAGAGAGGGCTGTGTACTAGTCCATGAACTTATTGGTTTAGATTGGGGCTGTGCCTTACTGCATAGACTGGTTGGGTTAGAGTGGGGTCTGTTAATAGAAATGTACAGTACACTAAAAAATGTTTATTGAGTCTTTTTCATTGTAGTGGCTGTCTTTAAGTAGGTTATTGTCTCCAATAAACTGAAAACATTAGACTCAAAACAAAAAAAAAAAATAGCAACACTCTTTCCATGGGAATATATTGAACATTTTTAGGGATTTATGGTTCGAATTGACAGCCCAGATGCTCTCCCGTAACTTCACTCCTTACTGCATGGCCGCAGATTCACAGGATCCCAATCTAGTGAGTGTCCCAGGAACCCCTCATTTCTATTTCGACCTATTTTCCATGTTCCTATTCCATCTTCTTACTTGCTAACATTCAGCTCCTTTGGAAAGAGTTTGTCCTTCACATCCACTCTCTAAGAGCCTCATTGGAGCCCCATGGTCTTACCCTATGGAACCTACGCCCATACAAATGTACCAACAGCGATACATTAAACTAAAACTCAGCGTCCCTCCATCAAATAAAACATTTTCTTAAGAAACCTGTCAAGTTCTTTGCTTTCGACTTGTTTAATTAGGGTTTTAATACAAGTATTATTTCCACATTGGGTGCATGGGTTGGAGTGGGTGTCTTAAAACATCTAAAAGCATTATATTTAATAATGTATAATCCTTTTCTGAAGTTCTTTTTTTTATTTTCTAAAGAATATTTTTTTGATTTTGTTTTTTTTTTTGCAGAAGAAATTTAATTAATGTTTTCCCTAAAAATAACCCCGACGTAAAAACAAATAAAAACATCAATACAATCTTTTAATTTTGACAAACTCTTCAGACGGTGTAAGAACATCAAATGGGTCCGGCAGTGCATAAATCAGGCAATTACTTAAGAATATGAGGAGCCTGGAGGAAGGAGGAGGGGGGGGGGGTCACGTCTTAGTGTACAAATATCTTTCTTTCATCTAAGTCTGGTTGAATGGCACAGATGGTTGCATTACCTCCTAGATGGCGGTCTATTGAGCCGGCCATAAAGGAAACAGAATCCGCCATTCTTGTTAGACGGCAGGATTTATGGCCCTTTATAATTATTTACGACTTTATAAAGTGCAAGCCACAAATAATTTCCAAGCTAATGTAATTGAGGGTTGGAACCCGGAGTGTGGAAACTGTTCTCCTTGGAATAATAAAAAGAAACTAAAGGGAGATTTTATCTCCGCGTGTAACTTAATAAAGAGACTGTTTGAATCTGATCAGAGCTCTAACAAAGTCTGCACTTCGGGGCATGAGATAGGGTTAATGGGAAGATGTACTGTGCGCTGCGCGGCGCTATGGCCTGGACAGACACATACGTAGGTTATGTTGAAGAGACTTTTCAATATATTTTACCATCACTGAACTATTACTTAGATTCCGAGCCTGAAGGAAGAAGAGAACCATATCGGGAGGTATTCATACTAGGATTATGTATATACTACAGCTGTGGCCAGTGATGGCTCCTTCTTCATCAATCCGAGCCAATCGTAGGAAACGTAATCGCATAGAAAATGTTTGGCACATGTACTACAGCAAACCTAGGGCACAGATGTCTACAAAATTCAGCTACTTAAAATGGTAAGCGTCTGTCAAAAAGTAGTGAAACTGACTCAAATATAGATAAGTACTTCAAAATACCATATGACAAGCGAAGAGGGAGACAGGAGGAAGGTTTCATCGTTTCTATGCAATCACTTACTATGGATCAACTACACAATTGTTCACATGTGACTTTCCGGCATTGTGAGGCTTAGGTGTCATGCACACCTACTGCGTGCACAAATGGGTTGAGGTTTGTGGTCGTTTTTGGCCAGTTGAGATTGGAGGGGTGAGCGCTCTTCATCCCTCCAGACTCCATAGTAAGCTGAGCAGCCCGCAGTACACATTGGAGCAGGGACAGAACTTGCTGTATGTCTTGCAGTGTAGCCACCCTACTTCGTGACAGCATAGTGAGACACCTTGTCCTCTCCCCAAGGTCAGCTCCAAGTTTCAGTAGGCCACTGGGCGACAGAGCTTCAGTGGGCCCCATTGCAGTGAACTCACAAGACAGCACTAACAATTCTCAAACTAAAACAGTCTCCTGTTCCCTAAAATATTCCCTAGTTTATTATACCAATCAGCCCCCCCCCTCCCCCCGATGGTTATTTTGTATACAGCCCCCTCTTGGTTATTTTATATAATGCCCCCTTCACCCATTATAATGCCCCCTCACCCACTATGGATTTGATAGATACAGCCCCCGTCCCCCCATAGATTCATTATGTACAGCCCTGTGTGGATCCCCCCAGCTCTGGGCCCCAGCACTTGCCCACATATGCCCAGTGCCCTACCATAGCGATGCTAGCTCCCGGCTAGTTTTATGCATGTAGCCCTAAATTGCTAAGGAATCTGTAATTTGATTTGATCATAAAAAGCTGCTCTGGCGATCCGTAAACCTTTACCTCTGTGTGCAAAGGTACAACAGAACTGTAAAATGGATACATATTTCAGGATTGTAGCTGGACTCTGGTCTACTGGTGTATAAGAGCTCTTCATAGCCCCTTCCATCTGATCTGAGTCCCTCCTGTGCTGTAGCAGGCTTCTGTTTGAATACTACAGCAGTTCTAAGAATCCAGCAATAACCCTCTAATGTAAATGCATTTTTCACAGTCCGACTAACAACGCACAAACGAATGTTTACACAGATCTCCCAAGGCTGCTACCTAACACTGTCTGCAGCATTGTGAAAGCTTAAACCTTGTAAGGCATTAAAATCATTTTAATAAAACCTTAAAAGGTTTGTTCAGACACAACAATTTTGTTACTTGCTTCTCTGTGCTGGTCTCAGTGGCAGTACTCACATCGACCATGACAACAGGGACCCCTTGAACTCCGGGTGTACCCCATATGAACAGAGTAGCTGGTCACACATGTCACACAATCTGCTGCTCTATTCAACACTGAAGTAGAGAGCCGAGCGCTGTACTCAGCTATTTCTGTTAGTTCCATAGAAGATAGAAAGATAGATAGATAGATAGATAGATAGATAGATATGATATAGATACATATGAGATATATAGATATGAGATATCTAGATAGAAGCCTAGATAGATAGATCGATATATATATATATAATAGATCTACTAGATCTATAGATATGCTCGCTCGTGCGCTCATATCAGCTCTGATAATAGTCTATATCTCCATATATTAGCACTACTATATATCATAGATAGATAGATAGATAGATAGATAGATAGATAGATAGATAGTTCTGGTATCATATCAAAAAATGCAAAGCAAATAGAATTTTCTATGACGGATGCTTCCTTGCAGCGCAGTCTTCCGCTTATTGCATGTCGCCTACTGTGAATACGGACAATCTGCTGCTCTATTCAACACTGAAGTAGAGAGCCGAGCGCTGTACTCAGCTATTTCTGTTAGTTCCATAGAAGATAGAAAGATAGATAGATAGATAGATAGATAGATAGATAGATAGATAGGAGATAGATACATAGATAGATAGATAGATAGATAGATAGATAATAGATAGATAGATAGATAGATAGATAGAAGATAGATAGATAGATAGATAGATAGATATGAGATAGATAGATATGAGATAGATACATAGATAGATAGATAGATAGATAGGAGATAGATAGATAGATAGGAGATAGATACATAGATAGATAGATAGATAGATAGATAGATAGTTCTGGTATCATATCAAAAAATGCAAAGCAAATAGAATTTTCTATGACGGATGCTTCCTTGCAGCGCAGTCTTCCGCTTATTGCATGTCGCCTACTGTGAATACGGACAATCTGCTGCTCTATTCAACACTGAAGTAGAGAGCCGAGCGCTGTACTCAGCTATTTCTGTTAGTTCCATAGAAGATAGAAAGATAGATAGATAGATAGATAGATAGATAGATAGATAGATAGGAGATAGATACATAGATAGATAGATAGATAGATAGATAGATAATAGATAGATAGATAGATAGATAGATAGAAGATAGATAGATAGATAGATAGATAGATATGAGATAGATAGATATGAGATAGATACATAGATAGATAGATAGATAGATAGGAGATAGATAGATAGATAGATAGATAGATAGATAGATAGATAGATAGAAGTTCTGGTATCATATCAAAAAATGCAAAGCAAATAGAATTTTCATGACGGATGCTTCCTTTCGCAGTACGCGTCTTTTCACGCTTATTGATGTCGCCTACGTGTGAATAGGATTTTTGACAAGGTTGTCTCATTTGCAAAGAAAAAGAGCGCTTCTTTTTGGACTAACCTAAACTCCCCGCAACAAAACATGCAGAAAACAGATAAAAAACCTCACACCGTACCATCATGTTTGTACCTAAAGGTCTATAAATAAGGATTCGAGAAGAAAGCTTCGTGATTGGCATGATACAAACAACTGCATTTGGAGTGCTGCCTGCTCTCCTGAGGCGTCAGTTGAAGTATTTAGAATTCACACAAAATCCATCAACTTTCTGGGACTTTGCGGGTTCTCTATATCATTCCACAAAATGTAAAGCAACCGGACAAGACTGAGAGGTGAAGCGGGATGCAGAATAACGGCCAGAATGGGAAGGAGAAGGCCGGGCATGTTTGTCCAAACTAGATGAAGTGATAAATGCCAACCCTCTGAAGTGTCGGCTCATCCCTACCACTTATGATCGAATCCAATAACCACACAGCAACCCACCCCTCACATCTCAACTGATCCCTTTTCTTAGGACTAGCTAAAAACAAATGAACTATATTTGGGTAGTCAAAAGGCGTGACCCCCTCCCTTCCATGTGTCATAATCTCTTGTGAGAAATTTCTCCTCAAAATCCTAAACTAACCAACCTGATTTCTTATCTGCTTCCATAGCTTCGCTCTGTCTGAGATAATTCCCATTTCAATCTGTATGCTTAATGAGGCACATGACTTTCCCTGAGCCCGCCTTCATCCGGGGCACACAATACCTGCCTGGACATCAGTTTCTTTCGGTCACATGAGAAGGATATTTGTCTGTGAGAAGACTGCACTCTATCTATCACACACAGGGCGGTGAGACACAATGAGTCAATGGCTGTGTGTCACATAACTAATGCACCCCCATGGTGTCGCGTGAGCTAGCTGCCATGTTTGGGGAATTTCTTGAAATGGCTAAAGGACGAATAAGGATTCTCTACAACAGCCAAGAAAATAAAAAACAAAAAAAAAACCATATTACCCCAAAAGGCCTGCAGAGGTGCTCAGACCCCTTTAAGGTGTGGTACCATAAAGAGTTCTCTCAATTTATATCCCTTAGTGCACACTCTGCACATACTGCTTGTGGACAGGAGTGCCTGTGTCTGAGCCTATTGTAATGTAGAGAGGGCAAGGAGACAGAGAACACGCAGTGTGCAGACCAAGAAAACTATTCAGAGAGACTATTGAGCATAGTAGAATGGTGTCCGTGACTGAGGTCATTGGTGTCCATGAGCTAGCATGGAATTTTTGACGTGAATTCGTTGAAAATGGGTTAAAGGACATAATACTCATTTCTCCTACAACATCCAAATTATAAGGCTGGCAGAGGTGCTAGACCCTCTTTAAGGTGGTTTTACACTGAAGAAATGTTCTCAAATTTTAATCCCTAGTGACATGCACATAATGTTGTGTCTGAGCTGGTCTTGTAATGCAGGGGAGCGCAGGAGGCAGAGAAACACTGCAGTGTGCAGACAAGAAAGCTATTCAGAGAAGTATGCATAGGTTAGAAGATATAGTACGGTCGTATTCAGGGACACAAAAACATGTAACACCGGACTGATAGAGACAGGTTGGAATGATATCGTGAAAACTGTCTTTTGTAGTAACAGTGCATTAGAAGATTGTCATTTTGTTATCCTGAGTCCCGTATATTTAAGAATTTGTCTTCTTGATATACCCTTAGGATTGCAGAAAATATTTAGTGTTGTGTTCCGATAAATATGCATTTAAGTGGGTGTAAACTGGGGAGTTACATACTACAACACCCTAAACCATCAGGGAGAGCAATTGGGTTCTATGACAGACGGGAGCTCCGGCCGGTCACATTTCAGCTCTCACATGAGGGTAGAGATAAAGTCAGCTATCAACAATACAGAGGTAAAAGGCTGAGTAGCCCCATAAGACAGGGTAATGTATGTTTCCCTTTAACCTACCAAAGGAATTAATCGTGGTCAAGATAGAAGTCTAGAAGAGGGTCTTAACATTAGTAGTGGAGCCTCCTCTAGGTTCAAGATACTTATCACCGATAAACAAACAAAATATGGCACCCCTGATCTCTTTTTTTTTTTTTCTTTTTTTTCTCCTTTTTTTTTTTTGTCCCCCGTTTTTTGTTCCATTTTTCGTTTGTACCCTCTGTCCACTCGAAAACGGAACTTTATTACCTCACAACTATGTCCTTTTTCTCTCCCGGTCAATGAGTTAGGCCTCAGATACCTTTGTACCGCCGAGGGGCATGAATCGCTATATATTCTCCTGCATAATATTTTGCCTCCAATGTTCATGATTTAAATTTGGGACCTATTACGCTCCCATTGTGTGTAGCCGTCGGACGTTGCAATCTCTTTCACAGCATTGTCCTACAAGGAAAGTAACACGAGACAATGAGTATAAATGCCTGGCGAAACTGCTACAAAAATCCGTAATATTTATGAAAACCCACTTGATGGGTTGATCCGTGCCGAGCGCTCCCGGGAGTTGTTCAATAACTGTATGTTATTGAAAAACACAGTTTACCGAGTAGGACTCTCTGTTTCTCGGAAGGCTTGCCTGTGCAGAGGTCTCTCGCTGCGATGTCACTAATACGACCGTGTTCCCAGACCGCTCATAATCGTCATTTTTGCATTTTGTTGAATAAAACTTATTATAGAATAATAAATGGTGTATCTAGGTAGACAGCAGCAGATGTGATGGCTTGACTGGGATAAATCCTATTAGGCTACATCTGGGGGGTTATATATGTAAGAAGATTTATCGAGTTAAGATAATTATGAGAGCAGGACAAATATGGAAAAGTTGTATGGTATTAAAGGGATTTACCAGGATTAAAATATTGATGGCATCGTTCAACTTTGGCCAATAAGGGGTTTTGCACTTTACCTCATGTCTTTTTTGTAAGTGTGTGTAAGTTATGAATGGGCGACAGATGGAGGGTCATGTGCATCTCTGTTCCACTGACACGCAATTTGACCCTTGATCTTAATCATGATACTAACATAAGTGCCTGACTAGGGTTATTGTTCATGGACAATTGAGATCACATGCCCTCCACTTGAGGCATTTTATGAAACAGAATCTCTGGCTGGTAGAACGGAGACTTACATATAAGAAGCAGCAGAACCTTTAATTGGTGTTATTTTGGCAAGTGAATATCCTGCCTCTCACACCTCACAGTACCATTTACACAAAATATGAGGTAACAGTGGCAACCCTTTATATTGTCATATTTGGTGTCCACACCCAGAAACCTTACGCTATCAGCGCTTGAAGCGAGCAACTTCCATAACTGATGGTTAGCATTCCACTGACTGTCCTATGAGTTACTAGTATGTCAAATGGTTTGGTATCAAACCACCCTTGTACAATCCTTAATGACTGACTTTCTTATCATGAGTCTAGTAGGCCACACAATGGGACAAATATGGAAATTACATCTTCAACATCATGTTTTCTCACAAAAGCTCTGGTCACTGACCACAGCTACCTCAGGGAGTGTTTAACCAAGTAGAAAGATAAACGAACAAAACCTATGTTGCCACAACTAACAACTACTGTAGCATAAATGGTACATTTTTTAGTCTCTTTCACATGTGCCCCTGTTACGTTAGTCATAGTCCAGGATGAAATAAACCAGCACAGCAAGTGGTTCTAAGCCCATTGTCTTGTATATCCGTACATGTGAAGAACTTACGCAACTTGGGATGTGGTTCTCAGCCATGGTTTTGTCAGGCTCTCTGGGTCTTAGTGAACCCCTGACCACCACGAACGATGACACAAGCTTGAGACCCTGGATCGGTATCGTCAGTGGGCACCCGGCTTCACCAGAGCCCTTCGCAAAGCAGATGGTCTTACTCCGGTGTATACCACCTGGTTATTCCTCCCAGGCGGACTTACCTGTGCTGGCGCAAGGCGAGTATAGGACACTAGGCGGGGCCCAGTCTCTAGGTCAGGGGACAGTCAGATGTCAAGGAGGTAGGCAATGATGCAAGTCGGGATGGAGTCAGAGGTCGGCTGGCCAGAAAGAATCAAGGTCAGGTGCAGGCTTGGGTCCAACCGGAAGTCTGGGATAAACGCACGAAAGCTTTCTCATAGGCAGTGAAGCTATAGATCAGGCAGGGGTTCTGGAGAGAGCCGGCTTTTGAAGATTCCCAGAAGTGCGCGGAGAAAAGCAGAACCGGAAGGTGAGTGAGCTCGGGATGGGGCATTGCACGGAGAGGGGCGTGGGTTTGCCTGCGATCCCAATATGTTGATTAGGGCACCCGTGACAGGCCTCTACATCCTGAAATGTGAAAACCAGCACCAGGTTTGTAGATCTTAGCATGTCTTCTATATCCGAAATTGAAAAAACCAGCACCACACATGAGAACCAGCACCAAACCAGTGTAGACTCTCATATATAAGCTCCACAAAGAAGTATGATGAGTTAATTGACGGATAAACCAGATCACAGCCTGCTATCTCACAAATAAAGAACGTCCTCTCCATGGAGTTGCTGGTAGTCTCCTTTCTTCCGAGCTGACTCCACCCAGTGTACGTTGAATGTGGTAAGCTCGCATTTCTCCAGAACATGTCGAGGATGCTGTCAGCTAAAGCTGCCGCCGGTTCAGCTAGATAAAAATTATTGATCCTCGCTCTGGGGCAGTGCGTGTATATCACTTTTTGGAGAAAAGGCTAGCAATTTTCCTTGCATGCAGTTGGCAAAATTTGAAGGAGGAAAAAGATCGATACGCATCTTAATTTAATAAATGAGGAGGTCATGAGAGAATAGGAGACCTAAATATGGTCAGACCCCCTAAATTACATATAAAAAGTTTTCTACGCCTCTTGTAAAAAATTTGCTTATGTTCAGAGTTACAAGCATGAAACCTGCCTTGAACAAGATAAGAACCTTTTTTTTTTCACCCACAAAAACAAGATTAATACAAGGGCTATGGTAGTCATTCTCTATGTGCAGTCATTAGTTTTAAGGGCATTTATTAGCGCTCATACTGTATGTTGATAGCTGGAGAAGTGGTGGAAGAGAAGCTTTTTTTCGGTTGATTCCTATACTTGGATTTTCCTTCTCTCTAACATTGTCAGATGTAAAGGAATACATTACCACCAAAGGTGTAATACGTATGGGTCTTGCCACATATAGGGTAACCAATCTTATGGTCTGATAGACTGCTTGACCCCACAATCATGTATTGTTGGACCTCGGAGGGCCCACCAATCACGGCAGGTGGACCGAGTATGTGGTCTTGTTCTCACTACTTGAGTGATTGGCAATTCAAGATACTCATTCAACCACTTGGTTGTGTTGGAAAATTGCCATTCAGCAAACTACGGGTGTCGGTAGTCCCTTCACGGTCTTACATCGCGTGTGCTTTTCAATTTCGTCATAGCATTGAATAGAAACCATGCGCTGCGCATAGTAGGAAGCAACATAACCTGTGTGTGTGATATCAGTGGAAGAGCCCCCTTGTGATCAATGGGCGTGCCCATCAATCCAACCTCACGCAATTCAGATTGTTAATATTTCTCTTGTTGAAAACTTTTACCGTATTTCGGCCTATAAGCCGCACTTAAAAGCCTTGGATTTCCGTGGAAATCCAAAGGCGCCTTGATAGTCGGGTGAGACCCTATATGGCACAGGGCACAGGGCAGCGGACCATACTACATAGGTCCCCGCTAACGGAGCCGGAGATTCCAGCGGGACTGCAGACCACGCGGCATGCACAACTTCTGCGAGGGTCGCATTTCCCGCTGGAGATCTGCTGTCTCGGTAGCGGGGGACCTATGTAAGTAGGGCCGAGGCCCTCTCCACCTCCCGACTCACCTTCCCGATCACCTTCCCGGTTTCCCCTGCGCGTCTCGGCGTCTCGGCGTCGCGTCCCGTCGCGTCCCTCGCGTCTCCGCCACGCCTCCGGACCCCGCCAAGCCCCCGGACCCGCGCCTTATAGTCCGATGCGCCTTATAGTGTTAATTATTACATATATAAGGGGCATCGCTTAATGCGCCTTATAGTACGGTGCGACTTATAAGCCGCCAAAAATACGGTAAGTTAGGGAAAACCCAGTTCCAATGTTTCAAGAAGCTTCAGGGCTATATAGGCACAGATTCAGACTTTACAACAGTCACTGGATCACCATAGACCCCATCGGTCCCGTTACCTATCCCACTCACACCTCCATAGACGTAGTCATGTAGATACACAAATATCATTAAGGACCTCAAAAGGGGCAAATAATGGCTAAAGCCTCCACAATCCAGATGATGTGCACTCATATTATAGTATGGCCAATTCATATTTCCTTATTCACTACATTACTTTAGGATGATAGTAAGTACATAGGTCAAAGAAACAGTTGTCTCCATTTTTGGATTGGCCTCTCGCCTCCTCAACCACCGCACCCCACATCCACACTTATTAATTAAATCAGGATTGTAATGAGAATCATAGCTATTGATTGCAGACCTGGACAGACATTGATTAATTGGAATCTTGCAAAGCATGACGAATCTGAGCGATGACCCAGCGCCGCACCAACAAAATACTCTCCCAGAAATTATTTCGTTACAGGGAAAACCAGCGGCCCTTTGTTCCAGCCTTCTTATAAATCGTATGTGATAACCTACACGTACCACACTCCCTCAAGCAATGTTTATAAATGGTCGGTGATGTTCCCAATCTTGAAAGGATGTGTGTATATGGATGACCTAGGACAGTGATGGAGAAACTTTTAGAGATGAGTGCCCAAAACAACAAAGACCGCTATTTTATCGCAAGGTGCCAACACAGAATTTAATTTGTGAATAACTCCCTTCTCTGTCACAGTGTTCATGATACCAGCCACCTGAGACACCAATAAAGCAGAAAATAGTCCCAGTGAGTGAGTTCACATTAAAAAGACCTCTGTGCAAAGCACGTCCTGCGGCGTCTGGGACGCAGGAGATACGGGTCATCTCTCGTGATGGCCTGAGTGCCCACAGAAAGGGCGTTTGAGTGCACCTCTGGCATAGTGCCATAGGTCGCCATCACTGCCATAGGATATGTGGAGATTAGCAATATTATTTATTGCATTTGTAGAAAGAAGAGGAGTGTCAACAGGAATCTAACGAATTGTTATACTTATTGGCATTCAGGATGAGGGTCACGTGAGGGAAGAAAGGTTTCCTTAGGTCACGGACCTAAAAACATTGGGGAGATTTATGTAACGTTTTTGGTAATGTTGGAAAAAGATCTTCTGTGCAAATAACCCATTATATCGGTCCTCAATACTCCGGATGTGAAAACCACAAAAGCAGACTGGATGGGTACCCATAACCATGCCAGCGTGGGATTCACAGCGGTTTGTCAGATAACAATAAGCTCTAGGGCATGCGGGCAATCAGGTGTACATAGGGAATATTCTGGCATTCGTCAAAAGATTCATCATTCTGCGTCCTTAGTGAGAAAACATATTTCCATCCTCACACACTTCACCTCCACCTCAGTACGCCGTGGCTCCCAGGGACACCATTGGCACCGCATAATAGTCCAGGTGTCAAGTTAACAATAACGCCCAAGGGCTCGAAGTGACGACCCCGCTAGCAGGTTGGGTCTTGAGGTAGATGATAAGGGCAGGTTAGAAGAACTTTGGTGGGAAAAACAGGCCCACACCATGAACATGTGTACGTTGTGAGGACCCTGAGAGCAATAGACAAATGGGGAACTGGCGTCTTATCGGAGCAATGTAGAGCACTGCTTTACCCCTCATCCAACACTGAATCATAAGAATGGGCATATGATCTCTCCTTAATACACTGCAGCGCACAAGAGCTCTACATGATGATACAGGATGGTCTGTTTTGATAAATGCCTTATTTCTTCTTTTTTTTTTTTTTTTTTTTTTTTTTTTTTTTATTTCCATCGGTTAGGTTTGTAAACATTCCTCTGTATATTTAGCATGGCGGGCACACTCGGTGACGGCGAGATTGAGGAGGGGGGAAGTGCCCCCCCGCAAGAGAGAAACATGGGCAAGGCGCGAATTACGGGGAAGATAAGAAATGTTCTACTGCTCACGGGGTCCGTACGGTGACGAACATGTACTGCCCTACAGCTCCTATACAGAGCAACACCCATGTATCATCAATGGGAGGACGTATATCAACGTATATACAACATATGCAATACCGCCAACAACCCCCCCCCCCCGACCCCAACCCTCCCCCTCTCGAGAAAGAGAATCATATTTAAAAATACTGTTCTTTGGATGAAGATAGGACTAGAGGCGGTCCAATTCCCCATAGTGCACAACAGCAGATGTAATCTATGTATGCAAGTTTGTGGTTTCATGTTTTATTAGTTTTTATTTTCTTTGCAAATGTTTATGTTGCAACGTTTCATGATAACAAATAGTGACAGACACGTGCTGTAAGGGTGGACCGCCGTGACCATGGAGAGGGGCTACGGGCTGCATGGCTGCACATTGATATCTCTTGGTATTGATGAGATAAGAAAGATTCCGACATGTAAATGAATCAGATGTGCTCGCAGGACATGCTATCTGCTGTATGCATGATAAATGGGATTGTACTGACAGTCATGCTCACCCCCCATATTCATAACAAGAGGGGAGTTACATTTATATGTGTTCTGTGGTACTAGGGGGAGTTACTATTGTGGGTTATGTGACAGTATAATTTATGTGACTGGGACACTATAGCAGCAGGGTACTCTGACGACGGTAGTAGGGCTGTGGGGACTATGATATGGGAGTATTTATATGTGATTGAAGACACTATGGTGGCCATATGATTATTGTGGTATATGTGACGGTGTATTATTGGAGTACTTGTGACAGTAGTAGTTATGTGGGCACTTAGTGAGGCTAGTATTTATTGTGGCTGCAGACACGATGGTGATCAATTTTTTATGGTGGCACTCTGATGACGGTATTATTCATGTGGCATCTGATGACGTAGTATTTATGTGACTGCAGACACGATGGTGGCCGTACTTATGGTGGGGGGTACTGAATGACAGTAGTTACTGTGGATACTTAGGTGACATTAGTAGTTATGTGGGCACTCTAGGCGGGTAGTATTATGGGATGCGACATAGTGGGGTCATATCTATATGGTGGGCACTCTGATGACGGTTATTCACTGTGGCACTCTGAGACGGTATTATTCTTGTGACGACAGACACTACATTGCAGTCTTGTTAATAGTGTGCAAGTCTGATGTGTAGTGCTTTTGTGGTCGCTCTGTTGGCGTTTATGATGATGGCTGCAGACGCTATGATAGAAGTTGTTTAATTTGGGTACCCTGCTGCTTTATGGTTAATTGGGGACAGTTGGCAGTTTTCATTAAGTTTGGTTATGAGGCCGTCTGTTTACATTAGGGACTGGGTACTGTGTCTTTATCTCCCCATAATAGTACTATCCCGCGACGGACAATTATATGGTGACCCTTTACCACCTAGACCAGCCGGGGAGGGATTATAAAATCTGTACGCCTAGACTCCAGGAAAAATAACAATAAACACCTCTACTGCCTCGACACCAGGAGTCGTATTCAATTTTACATCGTAATACCTAGAATAGAGGGGATATTGTTACCTCAACATCTTTACTACCGTAGGACTACCATGGACGTACCATTTATACCTACTACCCTAGTTTATCCAGCGGTCTTACCCGTTATAGCTGGATTTGACTACACTAGTCTACCAGGGATCGTAATATTTACCTCTTTAATACCATAGACTACCAGAGATACTACCATTACATTTCATTACGTCCAACACCCGGGATCTTACCATATATCCATGACTCCCCAACATACCAGGGATCTTACCATTAGATCATTTACTACCCCAACTACCAGGGGATCTGGTCATTACATCTTTAACCCCTGACTCCAGGGATCTGACCATTATAATCTCCTAGACTACAGGGATTCTATATTACCCTAGTCGTAATGGCTAAACATTTTAGCGGCCGAGTGCCCAACTGCAACCCAAAACACCCCTATTTATCGCGAGGTGCCAACCCAAAACTGCAAGCCGTAAACTTATGCTCCCGAGTTTTTTTAAAAAACTTTCGGTAATATTGGCGCCTACGGACAAGATGAAAATTTGATCATTTTATCTTCTTTCCGTGTCCCTCTGTACACAGAGTCCAATCGTAGAGGGGGGGTGTTGTGGTGGGTGGGGGGGGGGGTTGGGGGGGGGCAAGCAGAAGTCCGCCAAAGATAATTCAGCCCTGGCTACTCATTCTCCCTCTTCTACATGTCCCAAGTAGAGAAGCAAGTACACTTTAAAATATGAATGAAAGCAGATCTTTTATGTTCTTGGAACTGCAGGAAGATTCTTTGAGTCATGGTGTGTGGGGCGATGAAGCCGGGGTGCCACAGAAAGGGCTCGAGTGCCGCTTCTGCACACGTGCCTAGGTGCGCCACCACTGCCCCTAGATTATCAAACACTTACATCTTTTACCATCCCCCCCCCCATGCCATCCTAGCATTTACATCTTTTACCCTAGGAACCCAGGGATCTTTGATTACACTTTACTAAACTAGATACCGTGATTGTACATGAAGATTTTTATTATCCTAGAATACCAGGGACTGATTATATTGGAAACAAGCGCGTCCGGACCTAGGTTTACTAGGTCACCAGAGAAAATCAATTTGGGGGCCCACTCTTCATTTTACGCCGGAGTATACTTCTAGCAAGTCTCAAAATTGTGTAGTTGTCTGAAGGGGGTTCTGGGTTCAATATGGGTTGATGCAGGGCCCACCGGGAGGATCCTTGGTACTCTGTGGGCCAGTCCGGAACTGGATACAAGGTATCCTAACCACTCTCAAGACCACAGGGATTACTACCATTAAATCATTATATAATCGTAGACTACCACTGAGTACCGCTCAACATCTCCTATAGCCTTAACTACTAGGAATCTTGTGAGAGAAAGGATTTAGTCTATTAGAGACTTGAAAGACTAGATGGAAATGGCCGCCATGTTGTTATTGTTCTTTGTTGTCACTTTTGATCATTAAGAAGTAAAGATATCCCTCCCTCTCTTGGAAAAAGGGATGATATTTTCGTATATTTGCATTGTACCTCTAAACAAATCCGTGATCGCAACAATAAATCCGTGGGAGCATCTTCTTGGAAACATTCATCCCAGATTTTTTTTTTCGATGTTTATATACAGAAAAAGTCCTTCTGCATCTTCTCATTACTTTCCCAAGATCATGAAATTCCCAGTACCAGCTGACTTGTAAAAAAGACAAATGAGGGCTTTTTTGAATGGGGCTGTATTGTGCTATACTAATCATTCCGAATAAGTGAATTTGTGACAAACCTGCTGGCATGGGAGGTTTACCAAACCTGCTCCTCACAAATGACTCGTAATGGGATGCATACTCCAGCCAGATAGTACTAACATGCAAAGGCGTGCCGGAGAGTGGGGGATCGCTACCTCCCGATGGATCAAATACTGTAGGGACACTTCAGTACAACCCACCCCCCCACGCCGTAGTCACCGAATAATTCACGGTGACTTCCTCGAGCCGGGTCCGTGATCCATGGAGCGGTCTCAACTGAGTAATCACTGTGACTAATTCCCAGTTGACTGTGCACTATATCTCCGGCTTACAGCAGGACGAATGGAGGACGGCACCATCAGCCTAAATAAAAGGGATGAAAAATTGGAGATCCGCCGCTACCTACAATAGGGGGACAATCGGCCGAATATAAGGAAGTGGGGTGGGACTGGATCCAAGTGAGAAGAGTTAATTCGCTGACCAATGAACAGGTATTCAGGACATTTAGCGATTTCCAATCCTGACGATCTATATTCGTATTATGAGCGACATTACTTGGAACAAACAATTGCCTGGAACATTGGGTCTCTAAAAACACAGGTTTGCCGTCATCCTGTGAAATTTTTTATTTCCCTTGGCCAGTTCCCTAATCTAAGTCGGGAACAAGACAGCTGCCCATTTTCAAAGATGTCCAAAAGAGAAGCACAAATGTTTCATATATGATGGGTGTATGAAATATGCAGATTTTTATACCGTCTCAACTTCCTAAAGGGGTTGGACACTTTTCAATAATTATGCTTCATTAGACAGGTCTCTCTGCATGTTATGTCCCTTGTCTTGCCTCCTTGAGAGGCTTCATTTCCCCTGTTGTCACATGCTGCCTCTGTATAATAGAATAATATATATATATATATATATATATAGATTATATATATATACACAGCTTCCACAGGATTCTCTGACTCTAAGCCTTCCCTATGCACGCCCTTTGTATCTCTCTTCCACTGACAGACCGAAGGGAAGCGATGGTTGCAGGAGCAGGATGAGTCATAAATCCTCCTTCTACAGCTCTACTATTAAGAGGCTCAAGATGTATTAATAAAGAAGGATCAGGCAATACAGTACAAAGGTACGTTGCAGGACTACTGAATCAGTTGATGAACATTCAGGGCCTACGACAAACGTAAATGCACATGGATATTATTTACAAGGAGGGACTTTTTTCGGTATATAGAACCTTCTCCAAAAATGAACTGACATGGACTGAATTACGTCTTACATTCCTATATATGCCTAAAAGAAAGAATGGGCTGCACATGTGGACAGGAATAGGATTGCTGACAGATTTCTACAGCCCTATATGGATTATTCAAATAAAACGTCCACCATGGCCCTGGGTGCATTGACACTTGTTAGTTGGCTATAGTAGAAGACATATAGCACACGGACACAACGTAGCCTAGTCCTGAATATGGGGGTATTTATTCTTGGTGCGTTTTGCACTTTTTGCTGACCTAATGGGCATTTGTGGCCTATTTTCCGTTTTTTGAGGTTACGCCTCATTCCCCGTGGTTTTTGCCCTTTTGTCATTACATTGCGCTTCTTTACAGATTGTTTGCACAATTTATATACTATTGTGCCTATAGGGGCAACTAATTGGAATAGGCAAGCCAGTTCCTGACACATGCTTTGAAAGGCAAGGGTGCGATTTGCCTAAAAAAACCAGTGGTTTAACAAAAGAGACAAACCGGACAAAGACAAAATGAAGTCCAAGTGGTCTATATCGTATCAAACAGGCGCAAACACAGCCACAGAGAAGGGGGAAATAAGATAATGACCCCTATATTGCTGATCCAAGTAACATGTATATTTCTACATTTGTCGGATCGGAGGAGTGATGGCAGTGCAGTGGCTACATTGGATGTTCTGTATGCATAGAAATGTGGATCTATGTAGTTCTACGTAGTAGACGTATTCCCAATGATGAGATCTCATAGAGTCAATGTATACAATACAGAATGTCTAGATCTGTCATTGTGGGAGCAGTACAGTGTCACATCTGATATATACTTATGTCATCGCTATATGTGTGAGTTTCTATAAGGATAAATATATACTCTGTAGACAAAAGAGAGAAATCAAGGTTTACGAGATGCAGGGGATGATCCTCCATCTATACAGACCCAATTGTTATAGTACTGACTTTGATATTATCACTGTACATACAGGACATATCATCAATAAGGTTTCAGATACTATTCAAAGTTAACACATAAAATATAAAACCTAATGGAAAGTGCTCACTTCTGATGGACCTTACAGACAGAACCTAGGCCCACTGGAGTATGGCTTTGAGATTGGTACAGGCCGTCCCCGGGTTACGTACAAGATAGGTTCTTTAGGTTTGTTCTTAAGTTTAATTTGTATGTAAGTCGGAACTGTATATTTTATCATTGTAATCCCAGCCAAATTTTGGTCTCTGTAACAATTGGATTTAAAAAATGTTGGGTCCTCATAAGAACCAGGATTAACAATAAATGTTAATTGCAGACACCTTTGATTACAGCTGATTATTGTAGCCTAAGACTAAAGTACAGTAAGTTACCAACATCCAGAGGGCCGTTGGTAACTAGGGGTCGTCTGTAAGTCGGGTGTTCTTAAGTAGGGGACTGCCTGTATAGATATTGGATTGTACGAAATGGGACATCATATCAGCCAATACATTTTAAAAACATCATATAAAAAACTTCATATAAAAAACTTCATATAAAAAAATATAATCATCCAATAGTAACTGGACTATTAATGTATAGGTAGATGATAGATACAGTACATATGTTAGAGAGACCACTTCATGTAGATACACAAAGATAAGAGAAATACTGTACAAAGATAAACCATCTAGATTATTGATTAACAGATAATAGACACATCATACGCATATTTTTTAGTTCAGCTCCTGTTCACACCGGTATAAAGTTTGGATGTACGGATCTATGGGTAGGGGCCAGTACTGCAGACAACACGAAACAAAAATAGTGATCCAAGCAGTGGAAAAAAGTTTCTGTTAAAACATCCTAATATATTTAGTTAAGATTAGATTAAGTTTAGATTAAAAACATGGTGGCTCCACTAGCGGCACTTGGTCTGACGTGTTGCGTCAAAGGCACAGGCTACAACTAAGGATATGCACTATGCGCTATGCGCCTCCATGCCCACATAGCGTGGGGGTGGTGTACTCGCAAATTCTTGCACTGCACAAGAAGCTGAAGCAGCGATAAATCCCCACCTCCCATGTTTTTAATCTAAACTTAATATTGAGGATGTTTTAACAGTAGATTTTTTTCCATTGCTGGGATGATGAATCACTATTTTTATTTTTTTATCAGAAAATGTATTTTAATTTTATAAGAAAAAGGATATTAAAGAAAAAACAATCTGACAGATTTATCTGATTGGGACTTTTACAAGCAGTGTCCCTGAATGTTTGCACCTGATTTGACATTGATTTGACAACACTCCAATCCCGACCATGAGTGGGAAAGCCTATGAAATGAGTTCCGCCTTTTTTTAAATTTGTGCCGAAAAAGTCTAAAAAGACAACTGAAGTGCAAAAAAAGACTCACTAGAGGTGCAAAAAGAGCTCATGGAAGGAAAAAAATAAGATAAATTACCCCCAATGTTTGTATGAAGGTAGATGAATAGATCTTCATTGTTGATGATTATAGATTTAAGAAAGAAGAATATGATAAAAAGAAATAAATAAAAAGAAAGAAAGAAAGACATTAGGAAAAAATAAAGGTGTAATAGATAGATGGATAGAAAGATAGATAGATAGATAGATAGATAGATAGATGATAGATAGATAGATAGATAGAT
Source organism: Engystomops pustulosus (assembly GCA_019512145.1). Lineage (NCBI taxonomy): Eukaryota > Metazoa > Chordata > Amphibia > Anura > Leptodactylidae > Engystomops > Engystomops pustulosus. Next base: position 21,217,774 of record CM033644.1, read on the forward strand.
AGATAGATAGATAGATAGATAGATACATACATACATACATACATACATACATACATACATACATAGATGATAGATAGATAGATAGATAGATAGATAGATACATAGATGATAGATAGATAGATAGATAGATAGATAGATACATACATACATACATACATACATAGATACATACATACATACATACATACATAGATGATAGATAGATAGATAGATAGATAGATAGATAGATAGATAGATAGATAGATAGATAGATAGATAGATAGATACATAGATAGATAGATAGATAGATAGATAGATAGATAGATAGATAGATACATAGATACATAGAATCTAATATAATTTGATTGTCTACTTCATGTTACATACAAATAATGTAGTACATAGAATGTGCCCCCACCCTAATATTCAGAAACATTGTAGAAGAAATATCACTAAATACCCTGTAATATTAATGTCGTGAATTTATGTGTTTTTGGTTTTTTCTGGTGAAATCTATATTTTTAATAAGTAAAATCGCCCTAGG